>OZ038312.1:16579612-16722192 GCA_964035775.1 Osedax frankpressi | reverse complement strand
CTATTTTGATAATAGTTAATTAAGGATAATAGATGTCTACTATTTCGACACTTATCCACAAATTATTATATTATTATTAAAAATAATATCTTTATATAGATTAATAATTAATAATTTGTGATACTTTCAAAAATATTGTAAAATTAATATTGTTCTATATCTTAAACTTTATTAAAATAAATCACTGTAGGTATATCACTACAGTATAGATAATATAATTGTATATAATATTCTTAATAAAATAGATGTGTTCATAATTGGTATAATTATTAATTAATTGTTCTCAATAAATACATATTTAAATGTATATAAAGTTGGAAAAATGTTTTAAAATGTTAAAAATGTTTAAAAAAAATTAAAATCAATCAAAATTAATTCAATTTATTTTAAATATTATAAATATTTTTAAATTATTATTACATATTTCGGTAAAGTATATATATATATATATATATATATATATATATATATATATATAATATAAGGTAACCTATATCATATTTAATGTAATAATAATTAATATAATTTACTATTAAAATAAATATATTGCAAATAAAATGGATGTATTATAACAAGTATATATACCAAATATATATGTATATATCTAACAACAATTTACACAAATAACTACATTTAAAGATTATTATTAACTTGGATTATTGGTTATATATTTGTATTATATGAATTTTATAAATTCTCATCAAAATGTAAACTATATATGTTATAAATTAATCAAATAAATTATATTAATATATTTTAATGGTAATATATATTATATTAATGGTCTATTACTGAGTTCTAGTTAACGTTAATCTACCATTGGGTATACATATAATGTAACAGCTATGTTATATTATGATAACAACAGCTATTTTATTAAAATTATTTAGTTTTGACTTCATCTTCATTCATTTATTTACTATAGTATACTATCGTATACTTTAGTGTATGTTATGATATTATGTATATTTAGTTTTCTAAAGTTGTGTATTTGTTTGTTTTAATTTACTATAAGAGATAATACTAATATATATTAGAAGATCAGTAATTAATATAATATTATGTAAGTACAATTATTGTTTTTCTTTTTATGGAAAACGTGAATTGAGATGTTAGTAAAATATAAATATATAATCATATACATTTTAAATTTATAGTTTAAGTATTATTATAGTTAACTCGTATTATTTTTTGATTTGATATTTAAAATAATGATATTAATGTATCAGATTGAAATTTCAATTTGTTTTAAATGTATATTAAAATCTCCTATGAAATTATATAAATAGTATTAGACACTGTAACTTACTAATACATACAATGTTATATATGTAATAGTACACTTCTATTTATAAGATAGTTCAATTATCACATATATAAGTTTTTTTTACTATAGATACATCTATATTCCACAAAATATATATTTGTATTTGTTCTATAATATAAACATTAAAATCATAAGTTTATGTGTATATAAGTAAATTATTTCAAGAACAATTTTAAATACTTTATATTAATACTAATATTGAATTGTTTGAAACTAATATATTGAAGTACTAGCTTTCTAGAATATATGCAATAGTATAAACAATCACAATACGTATGGTTATATAAAAAGAAAAACATATATAGTGTTTATATACACATAAGATAACAAAAATGTATATATTTATATATATGTTTATAATTATATATATCTACATATAATGTATATATATATATATATATATATATATATATATATATATATATATATATATATATATATGGATATAGCCATATATATAATATGTATATTTATGTTAACATATTTCATTATGATTCCTAGATAGAGTATTATAAATATCAATACTCATCTAGCTTATAAAGTATATTTATCTAAATATAGTCTTTCGCAATTAAATATTAAATATTTCTTTTAATTATGTATTTCATTGAATAGATTTTTAAAGAATGAAATTGATTTTTTTTGAATTAAAATGTTTTCACTTATTCTCATATATATGTCAATTTCTTAATTATATGTTAAGTGAATTAACTATATATTAAAAA
Organism: Osedax frankpressi; assembly: GCA_964035775.1. Taxonomy (NCBI): domain Eukaryota; kingdom Metazoa; phylum Annelida; class Polychaeta; order Sabellida; family Siboglinidae; genus Osedax; species Osedax frankpressi. The sequence goes on along the minus strand of OZ038312.1, from coordinate 16,720,140 downwards.
TACATGAATGCATGCAATACACATGAATGATAATTAATGAATGATAACTACGAAGTGTATATATTTCTCAATTTACATAATTATTATAAAAAAAATGTAATGATTTACTTTCCATTACAAATTGATTTTATAGTTTATACAATACTTTCATTAAGTAAAACAATTTCGAGCATACAACATTATATTATTAAAATAACACCATGGTTAGCTATTTATTATAGTTACGACTCAAACAATTAAATATTAGTTAAAGTTTATAACAAGCATGTTTATATAATGAAATATTGTGAGATATATATACATTGAAAAGTATTTTAATATCATTACATATATAATGCATTTAATACCCTATATATACCATACCATATAATAAATCAAATTTATTAATTATATAATTAATATAAAATTTACAAATATTTACAATGATATTATTCATACTTAATTTATTAATATATTATTAATATATTATCAGATCTTATGTATTAATTAACACTTTTAATATATAGGATACAAACTGTGATAGAGCTACGCATATTGCAATGTATCGCGAGGAATCTATATATGCTGACTTTCAATTATATCCTTCAGCATGCAACATAAACCCCCCTCAAGATCCACAGGTCTTACAGCAAGGTTATGAAGGTAATGAGTCATACAGTGAACAGTTGAAGGATGACGCATTTTATGATCTTCAAGGAATAATTTCTGAATTGGACCAAGATGGTAAAGAAAAGAACTACTCGATATTGACGCCATGTAAATCCATTTTTGAAAAGAATGATTATCTACCGGATAAAAAAAATGTTTCCGGATACCATATCATCGGAGATATACTGGATACGAGGGAAACCCTGGTGACGGAAGTCGATATGGAGAAAATAGGGGTCGAGCAATTGGAGCAGAATAGAGATCTGCAAGTACATATCTCACAGCCTAGCAACATAGAAATAGAATCTAATCAACTACTATCGTGTACGTCGGTGACGTCCAAGGACCAGGTAGTACCTGATACACTACATGGTTTCACTCCCGATCAACATATTGGCAGATTACGATCTCATAGCACATTAGAACATGCATCATTCAGTTCACCCGATATAAGTATGAAATCTGACCAGTCGGTTATAGGTGATGAAGTCAGTCGCTTCAAGGTCGGTGATTTAATTTATGGGTTCAAAGGTCGTCTTCCAAAATGGCCCGCAAGAGTTTGTATATTAATTAATATGTTTTACAATTATACCCCATAATATAAACTATTACAATAACTTGATTATATATATATATATATATATATATATATATATATATATATATATGTATATATATACTTACTAATTATACTAAAATTAAATAGAAAATTAAGGTTTATATAAAATTTATAATAAATTCAGATCGAAAGGATAATTATCGAAAATAATAAATACGAAGTATTCTATTTCGGCCTTCATGTTATGTTAGTAAATGTTAATTGTTAGTGATACGCATAGAAATAGCTTTTGTAACTACTTAAATAGTATTCGTTGTATATTTTAAATATAAATGTTTTTTTTTCTCACCTCACTTTTATTTATAACATTAGTATAATGCATTATATATATATATATGTATATATATATATATATATATATATATATCACAACATTACTTTATAAATATTACGCTTGATTTAAGTATATTATCTTATTTATTTATATATTGTGTACGTATTATTCAGTTTATATAACATAATGTATTAATTATAATACCAATGAAGTATCTACTATAATAACTGAACCATAATAATAATGAAATACTTGTCAATATAGAATGAAATAAATATAAATATATATACACACTATTTGAAATTAAAACCAATTGATTGTTTTTATATATTTTACATATGTATACCTATATTTTTATGTTCAATTTGATCATCAATGCAATGTGTTATTTTAGAGATTTTTGAATATTCAATTCGAAATTTTCTAAATAGCTAAATAAATTGTTTTATACAAATAAAGTAGATCCAGATACATAATATTATACTTTTTTAAATATTGATAATACGTATTTAAATGTATAGTATTTAACTATTTAACTATTTAAACATATCATTCCAATTTAATATATTCCAATTGATAATATATATAAAACCGAATAATATATATATTTTATAAATTTATTATTTGATAATTCTTATTATATGATTATAATATTTTATCATTTCTATATATGTATTAGTAGTTTTAGAAATAATTAATATATATAGTACTATTAAAATAAATAATAATTTTGGATAATCATGATAAATACTAATTTAGTAACTAAATTATAATAAACTACGTTTGAAATAGAATAATATAACACTATATATAGTGTATACAATATCAATAATATTCTACAAAGCCGTTATTTATCGAGTAGTAAGCTTGATTAATCTCGAGTTATCATTAAATAGTTCTCAAATTATTAAATGCATTCTTGATTTTTTTCTGTCTACCACTTTTGAAATTAAACTGTTTTATAAATAATAATATATTTCATCGTCAGTTTAAAAAACGCATGAGAAATACAAATAATTATATAACTAATGTTTACTTTGTATTTAATATAATTAAAATTGCTAATAATATTCTATCAGAATTGAATATCATATAAAGAAAACATTAAAAAGTATTTACTTTTAATACATATGTAAATTATTATAACAGAATTTTAATATAAATTGTATATTTATTTTAATATAAAAATGTATATTTATGTCAAAAATTAAAAGGGCGGATATATTATAGTGTATATATTAAAATTCTTCTAAAAAAATTATCCTTAAAAATTTTATGAAGACACTTGAAATAACAATTAATTAGTCACGATAAATTCTTCTACCGATGAGTATTGTACTATATTATTATCATATTGTATTTATAAAATAAATTAGTACTCACATACACGATTAAATAAAACTATCACACACACACACACACACACACACACACACACACACACACACACACACACACACACACTTATAAATCAAATGGGAATTCACACAATCATTAATTGCACCATCACGATGACCTGGACAGAGTTATCTTGAGGAGTAGTCAGATTAAAGTATTCGATATGTGCTCCGTTATGGAGAAGGGTATCGTTATGATGCATCCGAAATATGAATTAGCAACCTGGGAAATACAACACAATCCTGGATTAGAAATGTCTGGACTCACAAAAGTAATAACTATACTATGAATATAAATTAGCATTGTTTTTAATTCAATGAAATGCGGAGGTATCCTGAGCCTCCTAAACTCTCTTTTTTTAGTTATTATAAACAGTAATGTAATATTATATAAATTCAATATAATATATATACTTTCATTTATAATTGTATAACAATATCTCTATAAATGTTATATATATATATACAGTTTATAACATATATGTGAAATATATAACGACATTTATATTACCACTATATATAGGTTAACTTTTATAGAGGAACATCTAGGATTCACAATAAAATGGTTTGTACAATAATATAAATATATCATATAATCATTTCATTATTATTTTGATTTAGTTATACATATGATATATTTATATAATCCATACACACGCATATATATATATATATATATATATATATATATGTGTGTGTGTGTGTGTGTGTGTGTGTGTGTGTGTGTGTATGTGTGTGTTCGTGTTATATTAATGTTATTTATTCAACTATGTAATAGAGTGTATATATGTTTATATATATTAAACTATCTATATGTAAAAATACTGTTATGAAAAAGCCTTATAAATGCTATAGCATAATTTAAATAATATATGATTATAAAATAGGATACAAAGATGTTTTATTTTAAAACATATTATAGAGTTTATCAAAAAAAGAAGAAGTGAAAAAGTTGAATTCTGCTAAGGTAAACCTTAATCATATATGTTTGTAATCTGGTAACATTTGCAGAATATATTCACATCCATTACAAAATATCTATTACATATATATTTTCAGTACAAATATTTATATATAAATAAAATGATGTTATATAATTATATAGAATATTTAATTTTTATAGTCCAATGAAATGAATATGCACAAAAACTTTAAAAAAAATTAACTGATTTCTCCATAGTGTGATACTAGAGCATGTTTAAAACTGATAATGAACTTTTATATAAACGTATACCGGGGATTTGGTACAACTACACACTGATTGCATTATACCTACTTTATAAATAAGCTAATTAAAATGAAACATTTGATCAATAATAACAAAGACAGGGACTATGACTAGGGACTATGCACTACTTACCTAATCATCATCCAACACCAAACAACTTAATTTAACTAATTAAACATTCAAATAAATAATTAATTGAATTGCTCAACATTAATAGATTATATACTACCATCCTTACTTAAATACTGAATACATTATATCTCCCATAATAAAATGAATATTTTCTTATATTATACATATTCAAAATTACTTGGGATACAAATGTACACCACTAGTGAGATGCTTGAACATTAATGCTATATTTAATACTATATAATAGGAGAATTACTGTACTACAAAATGGATGGCTGACAACGTGAACTTAATAAACATGTTGGAGAATGTAAAGCAGAGAGCCATTAATGAATTGGGCCCTCAACCCTTGAAATCAAACAACGGTATCAGCAAACAAGGTTTGTGATGCCAATATAAATCGTATGGCCCAGAATGCTATTTAGGTATCAAAGAACGGCTTATTCTATACAATACCGTTTAAAGCATATATTATATAGTATCTTTTAACTTATTATATAATCAGTTATATTAAATACTAGTAATAAATATAGTTTAGAAATATTATCAAATTTAAATTATTTCAGAAATTGAATATAATTATGAAGAGAATAAGTTGGTGACAATAATGATGAGAAAAGCCCTAGATAATCATAACAATGTTATTAAATTAATTTACTATTAGGTATATTTAATAAATATATAGTTTATTTATATATATATATAGTTATAATTATATTAATGAATTAATAATATAATATATATATATATATAAATATAAATATAAATATAAATATATATATATATATATATATATATATTAATATATTCGATAAGTACATTATAATTCATAGCAGGGCTGTCATTCCACAAAATCGCTAGCTGCTGTTGAAAAATGTAATGAGAAAGTTTCAGGAACGACAAAGAAATTAAATGTAGTTTCTGTAAAAAACGAAAGAAAAAGAAGGGCCCCTTTCTCAAAAAATTACACTCCTGTGAAAAAACAATTAAAAGGTAAAAGAATACGTTTACGATATATTATTAATATACTAAAATTACTATATTTAGGAAATATGCTTTTCTCTTTTGAAAAGTGATCCTATCAATATAATAATATTATAATATAGACAAGTTATATATAAAGTTAGTTAATAGGTTCTATTCATCCGATACGATTCTCAAAATGTTCCAACATATCTTTCAGTTACATCAGGTCAAATACCTAATAAATGTATACCGAAATCTCTAGTTAAGATTAATCCGAGTGAAATTGATAAACATCGTATATCGACAGATATGGTTATTACTCAGAAGAAGTTATAATAAAAGTTATAGCTCATACAAACATACATATATATATATATATATATATATATATATATATATATATGTATCTAATTTCTCACAATACACGGTATTTATATTTTTTAATAGAATTTGGGATATCTAATGATAATTATAATTATTAATATAAACTTAAGTTTCACTTCACTAAATATTCTTGTATATATTGAAAGATTATGTAACACATTACAAAATAATGCAATTCAATAAAATGCAATTCAATACAATACAATTCAGTACAATACATATACATAAGTGTATTTAAAGTTTTTGGAAGAGTGTTATGCAAATAATAAATTCAAATTATGATACAGAATATTATAGCATGGGATAATATCAAAGATTCCTCGAATAATGAGAAAATCGTTCCTAAATTCAATCTGAGAAGTATATCGGACGTGTCTGCGAAATTGACTAAAACTTATACAAGAGCCAAACTAAATTCGACCAACGTGAACAGATCGGTTGTTAAATTAAGTTAAATATTTAGTATAGTTTATATTACACTCTTTAACAGCGTAAAATGTTCTTAAATTAAATGTATATCGGGTGACATCATATGTATTAATACATATTTTTCACTATGGTTATATATTTAAATTTGCATTATAATAAACTATATTTATTGCAAAAATATATAAACCAAAATAAATTTCACAGCGAAAGCCACCAGCTCATGTCAAAAGGATAACCAGAAGCACTTTTAAAGTTCCAATCAAAAACGACTTCGAGACCTTGGCCAATTTCTAATTATGTATGAAAAGTTCAATATACATAATTGCATAATTACATGATGTTTTAATATTTGCTTCGATAATTATACCGAATTTAACTATTGGTTCAGTGAATTTGCATATATCATTTCATTCGTAAAATATATATATACTATTGTATATATGCACTCTATAGATGTACTATCCTTATTAATTAACTATTATATTGTGGTTTTAAATTTAATATACATTATTACTATGCTATTTATGATGATTTTCCATTGTCTTAATTTATAATTTTTATTTATCTATTTATACATATATTTATTATATTTATTATTATATGCACTTTTAATTCGCAATTTAATATTATGTAATTCAAGTAAATCAATAAACTCGAATTATAATAAAAACAATAGTATATATATATATATATATATATATATATATATATATATATCTATATATATATATATATATATATATATATATCTAGCTATCTATAAATCTATCTTTATATCTATATATTAATTTATCTATTTGTTTTCCAAATCATTACATTATAAAGAAAATTAACTATAACAATGCTGCAATTTGTAAGAGAGAGCTTAGTGTATGAAGACGATCACTTCATACCATGTTGACATTAATTCCGATGTATGCAGGAATAGTTAGCGGAAAAGGCAGAAGGCATGCCTAGCCAGTTCCAACTGGAAGACCTTTGATTGACTGTTACATATTTTGCATAGGCTGTTATTTCGGGGGTGTTATAGTAAGCAATTGTCTGTAAGTGTCAATAATGTATGTATATCTGTGTATCAATAATGTATGCTGTATCTGATTCAAAATTATTTATTATTTAAAAAAAATATAAACAATATTTACTTTTAGTTACCGAAAAAAAAATGTGTAAATCGAATGCACAATTAGAATTGTAAATAAGTGTTTATAATATGCATTAATCAATTAATTCAATACGTTTTCACTATCTATTATAACTTTAATTAAACAATAATTTTTAATATTTTTATTTATATGATATATATACATGAATATAAATACGTATGAATCATATACTAATAATGTTTCATATAATATGATGCATCATATATTTTGCAAAACGGCTGTTTTTATATATAACTAATTAAACTTCAATATTATGAATTTGACAAATTATTTATTTCAATAATATGAATCTATAATCATAATGGATTATTGTACTATTATTGTACTGTTATTGTACTATTATTGTATTTGAATCTCAATTTAGAGACACTATTATTGTTATAGAGAGAATACGTGTTGGAGGTGTATTCCCTCGAAATTACATATCAGTATAATACCAAAAGATAAACGAGGGAATCACAAAAGGTTTATCATTTCTATAGAATTGGAAAAATCAAAGAGATACTACGGGGAAACGTCATTGTGTATTGCAGTACATCTATGTGTGAGATTTATATTACTGACTTCTATAGTCCATTTTTTTACAGATACTACTTGCCCGAGAGTTATTTATATCCTCAGTCGATTTCGTATACAACGTTTACATAGTAACAGTAGTTTGTTATATTTAGGTCATATCGGCACCTCGTTGTACGCTGACTTATCGAAAATTCTAACTGAAATTTAACGTGTATGATGGTGTTTCAGCGTATCTGGAAATCGTCGCATAGTGGGAATTCATCGAGGTAATTATCGAATGACGATTTATTTATAGTCGGTGGTTTTAACGGATATCTAGTAGTATTTAAGGGATTAATTCCGATCAAAGACATTAGTTCTCCTAACAACCACCGATAGACGGTAACATAGAAACTACGAATACTCTGATAAACTATAGTTATAACCAGACTTAAAATGTTTCTTTTGCAATCCATCGTCTTGTTATTGGTTAGTTTACATATTTACTTAGTCCATAATTTCATAATTAATTTTAAATTTTGTATCATACATAACTAAATATTAATAATATTTCTAATACATACTTTAGAAAAAACAAGCTAATATTTATTTTGTTCATATTATATATATTGTATAATTATTATATGCTAATCACATGTAGATTTAAATTTCAGTATTTAATTATAGAAGATATATAAATTATTTAGTCGTTATAATTTCTAAATGGTTTCTTCCATTATATAGATCGTAATCCTGGTAATTGACTGTAAGCCAAGGTTACATGAAGCCAGTGAAGCGAGACGAACGTTACGCCTACTCAGACGCGCGCGTCGCTCTACACCCGCCACATTGGCCGATGAAGGGTGCACCGTACGTATCGGTACAACGCAGTACGACTCGGTTGTGTACGGAGGTTCTGGAGATATATTCGAAGGCGGGCACGAAATAGAAGTTCCTAGCAACCGACCATTGAATGAGAGGTCGAGCTGCCCATTCGAATACGAAGTGGACATGGACTACACTCGTATTCCGGTGGCAGTTGTTGGAACGCGATGTGTAGCCGAGGGAGTGCGTTGTGCTGGATGTAAGGCCCGTGGGTACCGATGCGAAAGACTCGAACAGAGCCGTAGTTTCCTTAGGTACTGCGGTCACGATGGGATCGGCCACCTCTACAAGGTCACTTCGGAACCTGTGCAAGTGGGCTGCGTATGTGCAATGATTAAATAATTGTAATTATCAACTCAATATCTTGTCAACTCAATATCTCACTTTCTTAACATCTCACTTCGAATGTTTTTATATATTAATATTTTACTTACGTTAATACTATAGTATAATATAAATGTACATTCCATTATTATTTTGTAATTATAATTATTATAATATTTATAATAATTATGAATTTCGATATGTCTTATTCTTTTTTGGAATTTTATACGAGCGACATGTGATTCCATGTGCAATTAACCAAAACCCATTATTATTGTGATAATTGTTAATCATTTAAACAAATAAATTAATATCAAAGAATTTCACAATATCATTTATTTTTAGAAATAAATTCTTTAATTATTTGTATTCGATTCATAACCTTTAACTATATATAATATTATTTTTAAAGTAAATATTTTTATAAATTAGATTATTTTGAATAAAATAACTATATTATATTCTTAATTTAAGTTTAAGTATAATGTATATATGTACAATACAGACACACACACATACACACACACACATACACACATATATATATATATATATATATATATATATATATATATATATATATATTGTAACTATAGTTACTATTTATAGTTATTAGTTCACGAAATAAACATAATTATGATTAATTACAAAAAATAATATAACGTAAATGTGTAATATTATAGTAAATATGTAATATTATAATAATATACAGATTTACGATATTTCAGAGATTTTTTATTAAATACGATATTAATTTTATATAAATTATTAAATATTAATATTAACGCTATTGAATTTACTTATAAACAGGTAAATCAATGTTATAATTATGGTATATAAATACGTTGACATTGGCGTAATAAATAAATCAATGATATTCGAAGATATTTATTTTTAATAAACAGAATAGTTTAAAATAATTTACATATTTACAATGATTATAAATATCACTAATAGTTATAGATCAATTTAGAATTCGAAATGTATGAAAGTACATGTATAAATTTGAAGATTAATACTAATTCAATAAAATACTTTATACATGACTATAAGTAAATAAATAAATTCATGAATTATGATATTTTATTTAAAACTTTATTTTACCTAAAAAATGTACCCTATTATATAATCTCTTCAAATGTAATTAGTATTTTTCTAGTCTGTACTATATATTTTAAAATAATTGTATTACTATTTATTCAAGGATAACAAATAATATCACTGGATTTAATCAATATTGCATACGATACCGGTATCGTGAGATAATTTATATGTTTTAAATTATAGAATGTATTATAATGTATTTCCTATACTTAATTTGCATTAATATAATTTAATGTTTACATTTGACCAAGAAACAAAATATAATTATAATATAATTTAAATTAAAATATAATATATAGTTTCATTTATTATATAAAAATAAAATCTAAAATGACACGCTCGTTTATTTTGGATATATATATTATTAAAGGTATTTGACAATAAGTGGTATGTAATAGTTGTACAAAATTATTTCGTGTAGTAATCAAATTATTTGTTAACATAAGAAATTATGCAATAAAAAATGAAATCACTTTGATTATTTTCTACAGTTGGGTAGTTACAGTAATTTATATAATTAGAGGGGTTTATTATAAATATAGGCAATACATAATAATAAACCAATACATACATATTAGTCGTGTTAATTGTTTAATAATATACTAAAGTTGAAAATATATTTTATTTGAATCAAAAATATATTATGTTTATTTTTATTTAAAATAACTATATAAAATTGTATAAAATATGCATAATCTAAATTATAGGTAAATTTTAAAATACAAAAATATAAAATTGTAGATGTAGCAATTAAAAGTAAAGAGTATAGATTTAATTATTAGATAAAATGTTTAATATATAAATAAATTATAAATATTTTCAATATAAAAAAACATATATATATAATATTATTAAGCAATAAAAAAATGTAATTATATGGATTGTTTTTAGCATATAATGAATTAGTTATTTTTTATAAATACCATTTTATAATTAAAATATAAATTTGGTTTACAACCCTGAAAATAATACAAGAAATTTTATTTTGTTGCAGTGCACAATATGTTTTGCCGGGAAGTTAAATCAATAAATATTAAAGTTAGCAAGTATATATATATATATATATATATATATATATATATATTTAAATATATATATATATATATATATATATATATATATATGTGTGTATAATAAGTGAATATTCATATCCGTTTGAAAATAGCCTGTTTTAGATTCTAATAATGATCATATTCGATAAATTTGCGTCATTGGGGTATATAATTAAGTCTAGTTAGCAGTTTATTCCTACAATTAGAGAAAATAGCATTTCAGATTTAATCGTTATATTGCATATCCAGTGAAATCATCGCAATTTAATTGAATATTTCATTACATATTTCATTTAGATATCCTTTATAATATGAATCATATATAAGAATTATATGAATCATTCCCCCCACGATCGACGAGTACATTCATACTTTTATATTTTAATTAATTATGTAAGTTATCATTAATATAATTAAAAATTCTTATTCTACATGTTTAATACGTACTTTAATATTTTATAATTCTAATTATGATACTATATAAATAAATCAATTTTAGATATAATAAATACATTCGTATATCCAACTGTCAATATATATATATATATATATATTTGTGTGTATATATGTATATATATATATATATATATATATATATATATATATATATAAGTATATATATATGTACTCTATTGGTTAGATGCCTGACAATTAATACAACATAATTATAGAAGAAAGACTGTATTACAAAATGGATGGCTGATAACGTGAATGTAAGGAGAATGTATGGAGCATGTTGGAGAATGTAGAGCGGAGAGCCATCGATGAATTTTATGTATACATAAAACGTGCATTTTTATTTGTATTTGATACATATCCTAATTTCATTTTAATATATTCAATTTGTAAATTATAATTCATATCGCAGCTATCTTTCCATACATCGTTAGCCGATGATAAAAAACTTAACAATACATTATCAAGAACGACTAAGATACTGGATGTAGCTTCCGTAAAAAAACGTAAGAAAAGAGTAGCACATATAACAAAAACTTATGCTTCAATAAAAAAACAATTCAAAGATACGATATATTACTAACATATTAACTTAATTTTATATTTATAAAATATTCTTTTCTTTTTTGAAAAGCGATCCTATCAATGTAATAATATTATAATATAGATATATAGATATACTAATTAGTCAATAGGTTCTATTAATACGATATAATGCTCTAAATCCTTCATCCTACACATCTGTCAGTTAAATTAGCTCAGGTACCTGATAAATTTGTACAGAAGTCTCAAGATTGATCGGAGTAAAATGTATAAAAATCGTATGTCGTCATGTATGGTTATTACTTCGTGATCAAACTTACGAAGAAGTTATAATAAGCTATAGCTTATACATATATATATATATATATATATATATATATATATATATATATATATAAGCGTATATATATATATATATATAATTTCTCACACTACACGGTATTAATATTTGTTAATATATTTTGTGATATCTGTTAGTTATAATTATCACTATAAACTTAAGTTTCACTAAACCAAATTTCCTTGTATGCACTGTTAGAAAAAAGGGTTTTCTATGAGTCGATTTAAAATAGAAAACCCTTTTAATTTTCAAAAGGGTTTACCATAGTTTTAATCGACTTTAAAACCCTCTAACATTTGTAAAGGGTTTTTAGAGTTAAGTTTAGATGAAAAACCCTTTTAAATAATAAACATTATAAAAAGGATTTTCCAACTCATTCATTATTGAAATACTATTTTACATTAAATATATATATATATATATATATATATGCATTAATTTTCATACAGTTGACTAGTAATATAATCATGAAATATTCTTTATAAATTAATTGTATTTTTTATTGCATGCGTTCTATAAAAAAGTACGTGTGCTGTTTATTGTAAATTTTGTAACTTATTTGATAACATTTATTGATCCAACATATAACTAATTTGTTAGTATTACATATATATATCATAATGAATAACATATTACTTATTATATTAAACAATAGTTATATTAGATATAATATAATACATCCTGTATTATATAATTAATTTATATATAAAGTATACATTTAAGTATACTTAATAGATAGATCACATACATTATAGTATATAATATAGTATATGATATTATTATAATAATTGTAATAATATTGATAAAAATTAATAACTACTGCTCTCCTTAGTGGATAGTATATAACTGTGAACTTCACACCTCTCCATCTCCATCTCTATATCAATCTCCATCTCCCACTCCCTCTTCCTATTCCCCTTCTTCTTCCTCTACCTCTTCCCTCTTTCCTCTCCAACTCCCACTCCCACTCATTCTTCCACTCCTTTCCCCTCCACCACTCCTTCTTCTCGCCCACTCTCTCCCCTCTCCCACTCCATCTACTCTCCCACTCCATTCCCTCTTCCACTCCCGCCCATCTCCCTCTACATAGTATTCTACTACTCTAGCCATCTCTCTAAATTTAATATTTATAATAAAGTTCAAGAGTATTTTAAGTTAATATTGGGTATAGGTTATATTCCTATACTGGATGTTATATTCATAGCATAGCAAAAATCAATTAATTGTTGTTCTATACATAGATTAATATGATTAATATGATGTAATTAATAATTAATATTTAGTAAAGCATAATATAAAATATTTAATTAATAATATATTGCATTTCAATAAATTATAATATAAAATAATGTCTTCATATTTTCAACATGTCATGAATTAATTATTTAATAATAAAAAAAATAACAAATATGAATATAATTTAACTGCATTACTCGAGATAATTGATGTAACATAATTATATCTAATTACAAATACAATTTGTCAAATAATAATAAGATTATTAAGAAGCATACATATATTTATGATATTTTATATAACACATATATATATATATAAATTTATATTTATATAATAATCAGAAATTATTCTTATAAATATATGATTTTTCTTATCTATATTCGTTAAAACAGATATTTTTTATAAATCAAAACTGTTTTTATTAACTATTGAAACATATAATATATATTTAATTATATAAATGTTATATTAACTGTATAATAATTATATCACATATAAATTATTGATATAGCTACTATAATATATGTAAATATTATAGATCTATGGATTCATTAAATATGAATACAAAATTAGAGTTTTTTCTTTCTTTTATATATATAATCATATATAAATATGACAATAATCTATTAAATAGTATGTATTTTAGTTTCTTCTTTATAAAAGAAGTTAATAGTACTTAAATATGTAGATTTATTATATTTAAAATGTATAATAATTATAAATATAATATTTCTAAAATAATATATTGAATTATATCTTTTATATATAAAACATTTACAATTATATATTAAATTTTGCAGATACCTTTTTATAATGCATTTGGTTGTAACTTTAGTTACAAAAAGAGTAAGAATACTGGGGAATCTATGATGTTCCATACATTTCCCTCTGATATAAACCGTTATGATAATTATTTCATAATTTTAATTATTATCATTATAAATATTATCCAAAAATCGACATATTCAGCAGCCTATACTAGTCAGAATCATAATTTATTTTTCACAAAAATGAAAAGTTATATCATGTATTTCTAAAGAGAAAATAAAACCATGCATTTTTACGAGGTTAATATTGTTATAGTTAAGTATAACGTATGTAAAATATTATATATATAATATATATATATATCAAAACTATTAAAAAATTTAAATGAAGAATATAATGTTCAATATATTTCAAAGAGATGTTGTAACCAGGTAATTTAGAAATAAAACATAAATTATTAATTTATAATCTATATATTTTATTATCAGGATACATTGGAAAATTTATTTTCCCAGATATGAAATCTCATTTTAAAAGTGTGTGTTTTATTTGTTATTACAAGATTGTATCATGAACTTAAATTAAATATTCATTTTATATTTAACAAAAAACAAAAACATCAAAAGTTAAAAAATATGATTTCAGAATAAATTAATTGAAATATTATCTAATTTTTGCAATTATTTTGTTAATTTATTTTACATCATTAATGTAATAATAATTTAATTCAGTTCGTTATTATGTTATGATAATATATAATTATATACATTTTAACTAATTTATAACTATTACATTTATTACTAAAAATTATTAATATATATTAAATATATTTAATTATTCAAAATATAAAATCCAATTATTATCTACGGGGTATGCTTAGATCATTTGTAACCCGTATGTCAAAATCATATAGATGAAATAGTCGATTGAGTATCTCGGTTATCTTGGATAATACATTGGAATTTATATGTCCTATAGTACAAATCATATTATTATGTGATATGTAAAAATAAATGTATTTTATGCATATATAGCATTTTCAACACATCCATTAATTTATATAGTATAAATCAATATAAATATATATATATATATATATATATATATATATACATGTATTAATAAATAATACTATTTCATATTTTTAATTTACATAATATATAATATGAAAAACGGGTAACAGTCTGGTTTAAAATATAACTAATAAGACTTAAGTCTATATTATTCTATGAATTTATAAAATTATTTATTTTAATAATGTGAATCTATATTCATTGTGGATTATTATATTAAGGATTATTGTATTAAGGTATTTGAATCTCAATTTAAAGACACTATTATTGTTATAGAGAAAATACGTGTCGGAGGTGTATTCCCTCGAAATTAAATATCAGTAAAATACCAAAAGATAAACGAGGGAATCACAAAAGGTTTATCATTTCTATAGAATTGGAAAAATCAAAGAGATACTACGGGGAAACGGCATTGTGTATTGCAGTACATCTATGTGTGAGATTTACATTACTGACTTCTATAGTCCATTTTTTTACAGATACTACTTGCCTGAGAGTTATTTATATCTTCAGTCGATTTCGTATACAACGTTTACATAGTAACAGTAGTTTGTTATATTTAGGTCATATCGGCATCTCATTGTACGCTGACTAATCGAAAATTCGGGTATGATGGTGTATCAGCTTAACTGGAAATCGTCGCATAGTGGGAATTCATCGAGGTAATTATCGAATGACGATCTATTTATAGTCGGCGGTTTTAACGGATATCTAGTAGTATTTAAGGGATGAATTCCGATCAAATATATCAATTCTCCTAACAACCACCGATAGACGATAACATAGAAACTACGAATACTCTGATAAACTATAGTTATAATAAGACTTAAAATGTTTCTTTTGCAATCCATCGTCTTGCTCTTGGTTTGTTTACATATTTTCTTAGTCCATAATTTCATAATTAATTTTAAATTTTGTATTATACATAACTAAATATTAATAATATTTCTAATACATAATTTAGAAAAAACAAGCTAATATTTATTTTGTTGATATTATATATATTGTATAATTATTATATGCTAATCACATGTAGATTTAAATTTCAGCATTTAATTATATATAATTAATCTATAGAAGATATATAAATTATTTAGTCGTTATAATTTCTAAATAGCTTCTTCCATTATATAGATCGTAATCCTGGTAGTTGACTGTAAGCCAAGGTTACATGAAGCCAGTGAAGCGAGACGAACGTTACGCCTACTCAGACGCGCGCGTCGCTCTACACCCGCCACATTGGCCGATGAAGGGTGCACCGTACGTATCGGTACAACCCAGTACGACTCGGTTGTGTACGGAGGTTCTGCAGATATATTCGAAGGCGGGCACGAAATAGAAGTTCCTAGCAACCGACCGCTGAATGAGAGGTCGAGCTGCCCATTCGAATACGAAGTGGACATGGACTACACTCGTATTCCGGTGGCAGTTGTTGGAACGCGATGTGTAGCCGAGGGAGTGCGTTGTGCTGGATGTAAGGCCCGTGGGTACCGATGCGAAAGACTCGAACAGAGCCGTAGTTTCCTTAGGTACTGCGGTCACGATGGGATCGGCCACCTCTACAAGGTCACTTCGGAACCTGTGCAAGTGGGCTGCGTATGTGCAATGATTAAATAATTGTAATTATCAACTCAATAAGCACTTTCTTAACATCTCACTTTGAATGTTTTTTATATTAATATTTTACTTACGTTAATACTATAGTATAATATACATATACATTCCATTATTATTTTGTAATTATAATTATTATAATATTTATAATAATTATGACTTTCGATATGTCTTATTCTTTTTTGGAATTTTATACGAGCGACATGTGATTCGATGTGCAATTAACCAAAACCCATTATTATTGTGATAATTGTTAATCATTTAAACAAATAAATTAATATCAAAGAATTTCACAATATCATTTATTTTTAGAAATAAATTCTTTTAATTATTTGTATTCGATTCATAACCTTTAACTATGTATAATATTATTTTTAAAGTAAATATTTTTATAAATTAGATTATTTTGAATAAAATAACTATATTATATTCTTAATTTAAGTTTAAGTATAATGTATATTTGTACAATACAGACACACACACACATACACACACACACATCTGATCTCACACCACTGATCTCAATATAATCTTGTTGTACCGACCCCCTAACTCAACTAGCCCATTAAATACTATATATGACATACTAAATGATGTTCATGATAAAAACAACTTAATAATTCTAGGTGATTTTAATTTAAATCCTAACTCATTGACTTTCAAAAATATACTAAATGACTTAAATCTAAAACAACATATTATTGACCCTACGCATAGTAAAGGTAATACCTTAGACTTAGTTATAACCAGAAATTCACAGAACAAACTACACACGAATGTAGGACCCAGAATTACAGACCATAACATTATTAATTTATATTTAAATTTAATTAAACCTAAACAAATAATTAAATATATTACCTATAGAAAACTACAAAACATTGACACTTTGGAATACTCTAATGACTTACACAAGTTAACAATAGTTGATTATTACAATACTGACGCCACTGCCAAACATATACAACAGCACCTCACAACTATACTAGATAAAAACGCTCCTCTCAGAACAACTAAAGTACATCTAAGAAGTACTAATGCTTGGTGGAATACTGAATTATCTGAATTACACAGAATTATTAGAAAGAAAGAATTAATTTGGAGGAAAAATAAAAACACTATCAACTATAATGACTACATGTACCACCGAAAAAAATATTTTAAGGAAATTAAAATTACTAAAACAATATTCTATCAAAACAAAATTACTTCAGAAAAAAATAATATGAAACAACTCTATAAAACTTTTGATGGTCTCTTAAACGTTAAGGAAAAAACTGAATGCCCTTACATAATGAATCTTTTGCAAACTTTTTTATTGATAAAATAATTAAAATTTATAATGAAATAGAATTCAACTCAGATAACAATTTAAGAGATAAATACTTAGACACACTAAAAAAACCTACTTGTATCTCGGAAGCCATACCAACTATAACCTCAACATATATTGAACGACTTATAAGACTAACTCATTTTAAAACTAACATTTATATAGACTCCATGACACCCCAATTACTAAAATTAAACATCCGCTTTATTTCACTTATTTACTCAAATCTTATTAACAAATGTATTACTCATAACAACTTCCCACTTCCACTGAAACACTCCATTATAACTCCAATCATAAAAAAACTTCCCTAGACTACTCCATTCCTAACAACTACAGACCTATATCAAACTTATCTTTATTATCAAAAATTTTCGAAAGGATTATTGCCACACATATCATTAAACATATTACCGCCAATAGTTTAGATAATACACTGCAGAGTGCCTACAAACCTTACCATAACACTGAAACACTATTACTAAATCTTACAAATTACATTTCTCATAACATAAAAAACAATCGTTTTGTAATTCTTATATTACTAGATTTAACTGCCGCTTTTGATACTATTAACCACAACATATTATTCGCTAAATTACAATCAATTGGAATACATAACACTATAATACAACTAATAAAATCATATTTAACCGAAAGAACCTTCAATATCAAATCTAATAAACTGAGTAAAAATTTTAACTGCTCTCAAATCGGAGTACCTCAAGGTAGTGTCTTGGGTCCACTTTTATTTAATATATATATATATCCGATATCGACTTAATTATGAACTCCTATAATACTAAATACCACATGTACGCTGACGACACACAAATTTACACTTCCACAACCTTTAATGAATTACCGAATACACTAAAAGAAATCAATAGCATAACGACAAAATTAGAAAATTACTTTAATTATAATTACTTGAAACTTAATTTACAGAAAACTGAATGCATCATATTCCATAGTAAAAGTCATACGCCACCACCCATCACACATATTAAAATTGCAAATAAAGATATACCCATTAAGACAACTATAACTACTTTAGGTGTAATATTAGAATCTGACTTAACCTTCGACAAACATATTTCATTAATAACTAAGCAATGTAACTATAAAATATTTTAAATAAAACAAATTAAACACCTTCTCAACCAGACATCACTCAAAATACTCACATCTGCCTACATTCTATCTAAACTTGACTACTGCAACTCACTTTTAATCAATATACCTAAAATACAAGAAAAACGACTAAACAAAATTATTAACCACACTTGCAGACTTATTTACAAACTCCCTAAACGAACACACATCACATTATACAGAAAAAAACTTAAATTTCTAACCTTTAAACACAGATCCATATACAAAATTCTAACAATAATACATACATCACTGAAAACTGATATCCCTAAATATATGAGCGACTCAATTAAACTAAAACTGAAAAGCAATCTAAGGTCATCCAATAAAAAACTGCTTAAACAAGACATAACAAACAATTTTCCACAACTTTGGAATAAACTACCCATAACTGTTACCAATGAAAATAATACAAATACTTTTAAAAGCAAACTTCACAAATACTTACTTGGTCTAGACTGATATAACCTGACACACCCTTATAATATTCCTACTGCTACTGAATTATCAAATTGATTTACACTGTACTTTTACCTAATACAATACCCATTACTCAAAAACCAATACTCAACTACTTTATTTTCTACAGCCTATATTACTTTCCACTTTTACTACTTACTTCTTACCAACCTCACTACCATACTTTACCTCCTTTACACGTACATTTATATCTGACTTATTTTCTCTATATGCTGTCCCCTATACAGTTTTCCCATATGTATAATGTACACTGCACACTTCCCTCACATGCAATTCCCTCTCACGTGACTTCCTTACACATATTACCACAATTATTACCTCGATTTTATTTATTTTGAAAAACGTATTTACTATATTAATTGTGTTATATTTCGTTAATAATACTTACACTCACCTTCGAACAATGTAAAAATTGGATTTTCGTGAATTAACATATACACACACACACACACATACACACACACACACACACACACACACACACACACACACATACATATATATATATATATATATATATATATATATATATATATATATTGTAACTATAGTTACTATTTATAGTTATTAGTTCACGAAATAAACATAATTATGATTAATTACAAAAAATAATATAACGTAAATGTGTAATATTATAGTAAATATGTAATATTATAATAATATACAGATTTACGATATTTCAGAGATTTTTTATTAAATACGATATTAATTTTATATAAATTATTAAATATTAATATTAACGCTATTGAATTTACTTATAAACAGGTAAATCAATGTTATAATTATGGTATATAAATACGTTGACATTGGCGTAATAAATAAATCAATGATATTCGAAGATATTTATTTTTAATAAACAGAATAGTTTAAAATAATTGACATATTTACAATGATTATAAATATCACTAATAGTTACAGATCAATTTAGAATTCGAAATGTATGAAAGTACATGTATAAATTTGAAGATTAACACTAATTCAATAAAATACTTTATACATGACTATAAGTAAATAAATAAATTCATGGATTATGATATTTTATTTGAATATTACCTAAAAAATGTACCCTATTAAATAATCTCTTCAAATGTAATTAGTATTTTTCTAGTCTGTACTATATATTTAAAAATAATTGTATTACTATTTATTCAAGGATAACAAATAATATCACTGGATTTAATCAATATTGCATACGATACCGGTATCGTGAGATAATTTATATGTTTTAAATTATAGAATGTATTATAATGTATTTCCTATACTTAATTTGCATTAATATAATTTAATGTTTACATTTGACCAAGAAACAAAATATAATTATAATATAATTTAAATTAAAATATAATATATAGTTTCATTTATTATATAAAAATAAAATCTAAAATGACACACTCGTTCATTTTGGATATATATATTATTAAAGGTATTTGACAATAAGTGGTATGTAATAGTTGTACAAAATTATTTCGTGTATTAATCAAATTATTTGTTAACATAAGAAATTATGCAATAAAAAATTAAATCACTTTGATTATTTTCTACAGTTGGGTAGTTACAGTAATTTATATAATTAGAGGGGTTTATTATAAATATGGGCAATACATAATAATAAACCAATACATACCTATTAGTCGTTTTAATTTTTTAATTATATAATAAAGTTGAAAATATATTTTATTTGAATCAAAAATATATTATGTTTATTTTTATAGCTATATAAAATTGTATAAAATATGCATAATCTAAATTATAGGTAAATTTTAAAATACAAAAATATAAAATTGTAGATGTAGCAATTAAAAGTTAGGAGTATAAATGTAATTATTAGATAAAATGTTTAATATATAAATAAATTATACATATTTTCAATATAAAAAAACATATATGTGTAATATTATTAAGCAATAAAAAAATGTAATTATATGGATTGTTTTCAGCATATAATGAATTAGTTATTTTTTAGAAATACTATTTTATAATTATTACTTAACCCTGAAAATAATACAGGACATTTTATTTTGTTGCAGTGCACAATATGTTTTGCTGGGAAGTTAAATCAATAAATATTAAAGTTTGCAAGTATATATATATATATATATATATATATATATATATATATTTAAATATATATATATATATATATATGTGTGTATAATAAGTGAATATTCATATCCGTTTGAAAATAGCCTGTTTTAGATTCTAATAATTATCATATTCGATAAATTTGCGCCATAATTACGTCTAGTTAGCAGTTTATTCCTAAAATTAGAGAAAATAGCAGTTCAGAGTTAATCGTTATATTGCATATCCGGTGAAATCATCGCAATTTAATTGAATTTAGAGCGAAATGACACAAATTGTACTCTAATATACAGAAGCGAGTATGCAATAAATATAAATGAAAAGTACACGTAAGTTCTGTGATATTTTAGGGTTAAATGATAATTTAAATCGAGCGATATTCGGAAGGGCGACATCAATATATTCATCAACTATGGTTGTGATATTTCATTACATATTTCATTTAGATATCCTTTATAATATGAGTCATATATAAGAATTATATGAATCATTCCCCCCACGCTCGACGAGTACATTCATACTTTTATATTTTAATTAATTATGTAAGTTATCATTAATATAATTAAAATTTCTTATTCTACATGTTTAATTCGCACTTTAATATTTTATAATTCTAATTAAGCTAATATATCAATAAATCAATTTTAGATATACTAAATAAATTCGTATATCCACCTGTCAATATATATCCACCTGTTAATATATATATATATATATATATATATATATATATATTTATATATATATATATATATATATATATATATATATATATATATATATATGTATATATATATTTATATTTATATGCAAATATATACTCAGAACTACTAATAACAACTTACTATAATGTACTTCATTTCATTTACTTTATATAGGGTGTGTCTATCTGACATATTACAATGATTATCTAGAACACTATGCCAGTCTATTTTATAATAAATCCCAACTTTCGAAAGCTTTAAAAGCATATAATTAATTATATTAGGTAAATCAATATGTATAAATAATTATGATAATATTGTTTTTTTTTGTAAATATTCTCACACGTTAGAAAATAGAATCTGTTATTATATAGTGTTTGTATATATGTATATATGTATATATATATATATATATATATATATATATATATATATATATCTATGTGTATGTATAACTTTAGTCATTTTTAAAAACTGTACTCTATTGGTTAGATGCCTGACAATTAATACAACATAATTATAGAAGAAAGACTGTATTACAAAATGGATGGCTGATAACGTGAATGTAATGAGCATGTTGGAGAATGTAGAGCAGAGAGCCATCGATGAATTTTATGTATACATAAAACGTGCATTTTTATTTGTATTTGATACATATCCTAATTTCATTTTAATATATTCAATTTGTAAATTATAATTCATATCGCAGCTATCTTTCCACAAATCGTTAGCCGATAATAAAAAAACTTAACAATACATTATCAAGAACGACTAAGATACTGGATGTAGCTTCCGTAAAAAAACGTAAGAAAGGAGTGGCCCGTATTACAAAAACTTATACTTCAATAAAAAACAATTCAAAGATACGATATATTATTAACATATTAACTTATTTTTATATTTATAAAATTTACTCTCTAAATTTAATACTTATAATAAAGTTCAAGAGTATTTTAGTTAATATTGGGTATAGGTTATATTCCTATACTTGATGTTATATTCATAACATTGTTAATTGATTTTTGTTATATAATTGTTGTTCTATACATAGCTTAATATGATTAATATGATGTAATTAATAATTAATATTTAGTAAAGCATAATGTAAAACATGTAATTAATAATATATTGCATTTCAATAAATTATAATATAAAATAATGTCTTCATATTTTCAATATGTCATGAATTAATTATTTAATAATAAAAAAAAATAACAAATATGAATATAATTTAACTGCATTACTCGAGATAATGGATGTAACATAATTATATCTAATTACAAATACAATTTGTCAAATAATAATAAGATTATTAAGAAGCATACATATATTTATGATATTTTATATAACACTTATATATATATATATAAATTTATATTTATATAATAATCAGAAATTATTTTTATAAATATATGATTTTTATTATCTATATTCGTTAAAACAGACATGATATGATCCATAATACTACTAATATTAAGAAAACAAATGATAAGCAATTGTAAAGTAAAGTATTATATTGAAAATATACCGGAATTAGGTTTGCTATATATATATATATATATATATATATATATATATATTACATATGAATATATAAACAGTTATTTTAATAAAATATTGTTACATTTAAAAATGTAATTTAATCTTTATTAATATTATGATAGTAATTTATTTATATATTTAATAGATAAACAATATTTATAATATATCATATATATGATATATATATATATATATATATATATATATATATATATATATATAATACTTTCAATAATGTAATACCATATATTATACAATTTTAGATCTCATTAAAATAAGAAATGGTATCTATAATAATATATTTATGTGTGAACAATGGACATTGACCATTCATTGTATATGAATAATAGAGGTTAATTTTAATTTTAATATGAAAATACATTTGTAAAAAACATTTATGTATTTAAATTATTATAATGGCTAGTTTTGTTGTTTGGGTGATATTTTGATATTAATATAATAATATATAAATTATTTGTTTTATATGATAAACTATTTTATTTCTGCGTTATTTAACAATACATTATGATAAAACAGATAAACAAATGAAATGGTATACAGTATATCAAAAATGAGCATTAGAAATGAAGGATATTAAAAAATGTTCATCATGTTCTTCATTTTGTTTCTATATTTTATACATTTATATATATTAAATAATAAATGTATTCAATGTTATAGATTATTATTTTATTATATAGGATATTTTAATCTATCTGGGTACAATATGTAATATATATCATAATTATTTATTATAATACTTATAATTATATATGTGTATTATACATTTTCATTTTAATGTTAATTATTATTTTGTATTCAAATATTGTTATTAGTTTTCTTCTTAATAAATATATATATATTATATTTTTTGTAATAATTATATAAAAATTAGTATATAGAAAACCCTTTTAAAATATCCAGAAAACCATGTTATTTTAAACTTATAAAACCCTTTTACAATGATCTAGAATACCCTTATGTTTTAAAACTAGAAAATCCTATTTTAAAATATCTATAAAACCTTTTTTTCAAATATCTAGTAAATCCTTTATTCAAATATCTAGAAAACCATTATACATATATATAGAAAACTCTGTATCCAGAAAACCCTCAAAAGGGTTCTAATACAGACCCTCTGGAAAACCCTTTTTTCTAACAGTGTAGGATGAAAGGACTCCATCAAAATTATACAATACAATACAATAAATATAACACAACTATAAAATATACATACATACACAAACACACACACACACACACACAAACACACACACACCCACACACTCACACACACACACACACACACACATATATATATATATATATATATATATATATATATAATCAAAGTTTTTAATAGTATTATGTAAATAATAAATTCAAATTGTGATATAGACGATTGCAGTACGGTTAATATCAAAGAATTTTCTAATAATGAGAAATCGTTCCTAAATTCAATCTAAGAAGTATATCGAAAGTGTTGACTAAAACATATACAAAAGCCTAGATAAAATCGACCAACGTGTATATTTTAATTTTAACATTTAATGAATGTTTACTAAAATTGTCAAAGTTATATTTTTATTTATATTATTGTTCATCTAATAGATAGATTGTATATCTAATAGAGCTGTCAAATTTATATATATATATATATATATACATATACATAACAATACATAATAGTATTTACTATACTATACTATCCTAACTAATAATATATTATAATGTTATTAAACTTTTTATTAACATATGTATGTATATATTTTTATTTGCATAATATATATTTATGTATACATGATCCTTTGTTAGTAATGTTTTTTATGATCTAATATAAAATATATTATGTAAACAAAAACATTTATCATATGTATATTAGGTATTGTGCACGACATGATATACCAGTATAACACCAATAGATAAACGGAGGAATCACAAAGGGTTTATCTTTTTTTTGTAGAATTGGGAAAATCAATGAGATTATAGAGGGGAAATGTCGTTATATATGAGATTTTATTACAGACTGAAATTCTACATTTTTTACAGATACTTGCCTGCGAGTTATTTATAGCTGCAGTCGTTGTCGTATATAACTTTAACATAGTAACAGTAGTCGATGCTTGTTATAGTTACTTCATATCGGCATCTATTTGTACGCTGACTAATCGAAAATTCTAACGGAAATTTAACTCAGAATTATGGTATATCAGCGTTTCTGGAAATCATCACATAATGGGAAGTCATCGAGGTAATTATCGAATGACGATCTATTTATAGTCGGTGGTTTTAACGGATATCTAGTAGTATTTAAGGGATGAATTCCGATCAAATATATTAATTCTTCTAACAACCACCGATAGACGATAACATAGAAACTACGAATACTCTGATAAACTATAGTTATAATCAGACTTAAAATGTTTCTTTTGCAATCCATCGTCTTGCTCTTGGTTAGTTTACATATTTACTTAGTCCATAATTTCATAATTAATTTTAAATTTTGTATCATACTAAATATTAATAATATTTCTAATACATACTTTAGAAAAAACAAGCTAATATTTATTTTGTTGATATTATATATATTGTATAATTATTATATGCTAATCACATGTAGATTTAAATGTCAGCATTTAATTATAGAAGATATATAAATTATGTAGTAGTTATAATTTCTAAATAGCTTCTTCCATTATATAGATCGCAATCCTGGTAGTTGACTGTAAGCCAAGGTTACATGAAGCCAGTGAAGCGAGACGAAAGTTACGCCTACTCAGACGCGCGCGTCGCTCTACACCCGCCACATTGGCCGATGAAGGATGCACCGTACGTATCGGTACAACGCAGTACGACTCGGTTGTGTACGGAGGTTCTGAAGATATATTCGAAGGCGGGCACGAGATAGAAGTTCCTAGCAACCGACCGCTGAATGAGAGGTCGAGCTGCCCATTCGAATACGAAGTGGACATGGACTACACTCGTATTCCGGTGGCAGTTGTTGGAACGCGATGTGTAGCCGAGGGAGTGCGTTGTGCTGGATGTAAGGCCCGTGGGTACCGATGCGAAAGACTCGAACAGAGCCGTAGTTTCCTTAGGTACTGCGGTCACGATGGGATCGGCCACCTCTACAAGGTCACTTCGGAACCTGTGCAAGTGGGCTGCGTATGTGCAATGATTAAATAATTGTAATTGTCAACTCAATATCTTGTCAACTCAATATCTCACTTTCTTAACATCTCACTTCGAATGTTTTTATATATTAATATTTTACTTACGTTAATACTATAGTATATAGTATATATTACATGTACATTCCATTATTATTTTGTAATTATAATTATTATAATATTTATAATAATTATGAATTTCGATATGTCTTATTCTTTTTTGGAATTTTATATGAGCGACATGTGATTCGATTTGCAATTAACCAAAACCCATTATTATTGTGATAATTATTATTGTGATAATTGTTAATCATTTAAACAAATAAATTAATATCAAAGAATTTCACAATATCATTTATTTTTAGAAATAAATTCTTTTAATTATTTGTATTCGATTCATAACCTTTATATGTATACTATTATTTTAGAAGTAATTACTTCTAAGATCGATGACAAATAATATAGAATAAATGTACTCTAGTATATTTATAATGTAAGCTGTAGTATACAGTATGTTTCCAATATATATATATATATATATATATATATATATATATATATATATTGTAACTATAGTTACTAGATATAGTTATTAGTATACGAAATAAATAAAATTGTGATTAAATGTAAAAAATAATATAGAGATCGAGAAAAAGAATTACCAAAAAAGGAATATTAACAAATAAGTAATGTTTTAATTATCCATAGATTTATGATATTTCGGAGAATTTTTATTAAATACGATATTAATTTTATATAAATTATTAAATATTAATATTAACGCTATTGAATTTACTTATAAACAGGTAACTCAATGTTATACTTATGATATATAAAATACGTTAACATTGGCGTAATAAAGAAATCAATATTATTCAGCGATTTGGTGTGATTTGGTGATTTGGTGATTGGGTCCACCCAGTATAATAATTATTGACCACATATAAGTTACACCATATATAGATTAATATATATAACGCTCATTTATGTTTTAATTATTAATTCATTTTGTTATCATAGATCTTTTTAAAAGTATAGTTTTGTACTTTTATTTTTCATAAATATTTCACAGATATGACAGTAAATCAATACAATCCAGTTATAATAAATACATTCGTATATACATATATGTATCTTATTATCTATGTATCTTATTAGCTATGTATCTTATTATCTATGTATCTTATTATCTATGTATATTATTATCTATGTATCTTATTATCTATGTATCTTATTATCTATGTATATATTTATGGAGTACAGTTTACTGTTATGTAGCAATCTATAAACATTCAATATTCAAAACCAAATTTAGTCATATTAAAATATACCATAATAAGTAATATCCACGATTATCAAGATACTCGGTGGCGTTAAAAGTATCATTCTGCTTTTTTTTGGTTGGCTGATTATTTTGTTCACGCCCACTGGGTATACCATTTTAAATAAACATTATATTTATTTGTATTATTTAAAAAATAAATATTTTATTTTATTAACATTTTGTATCAAATAGAATACGTATTTGAAAAATAAATATATAATATAAATTATAAATATGGTTATGAAAAAGTGTACAATTTATTATATATATAAATTAACTGTTTTTATAGTATGAGCTATTAATTAAATAATATAAATATAAATCAAAACTGTTTTTATTAACTATTGAAGCATATAATATATATGTAATTATATAAATGTTATATTAACTGTATAATAATTATTTCACATATAAATTATTGATATAGCTACTATAATATATGTAAATATTATAAATTTATGGATTCATTAAATATGAATACAAAATTAGAGTTTTTTCTTTCTTTTATATATATAATCATATATAAATATGACAATAATCTATTAAATAGTTTGTATTTTAGTTTCTTCTTTATAAAATAAGTTAATAGTACTTAAATATGTAGATTTATTATATTTAAAATGTATAATAATCATAAATATAATGTTTCTAAAATAATATATTGAATTATACCTTTTATATATAAAACATTTACAATTATATATTAAATTTTGCAGATACCTTTTTATAATGCCTTTGGTTGTAACTTTAGTTACAAAAAGAGTAAGAATACTGGGGAATCTATGATGTTCCATACATTTCCCTCTGATATAAACCGGTTATGATAATTATTTTATAATTTTAATAATTATCATTATAAATATTATCCAAAAATCGACATATTCAGCAGCATATACAAGTCTGAATAATAACTTATTTTTCTCAAAAATGAAAAGTTATATCATGTATTTCTAAAGAGAAAATAAAACCATCCATTTTTACGAAGTTAATATTGTTATAGTTAAGCATAACATATGTGAAATATTATATATATAATATATATATATATATCAAAACTTTTAGAAAATTTAAATGAAGAATATAATGTTCAATATATTTCAAAGAGACGTTGTAACCAGGTAATTTAGAAATAAAACATAAATTATTAATTTATAATCTATATATTTTATTATCAGGATACATTGGAAAATTTATTTTCTCAGATAATAGGAAAAATTATAAGCCAAATAATTGCACTGAATAAGAATTTAGATTAATTATTAGATAAATATTTGTTGATAGTTGATAACAACAAATAATAGAAAAGCCAATTATCGAGGAAGATTTTTTATTTCTTCTAATATATTTAAAATAAAATGTTTAAGAAATGAATAGAAAAATAAAATAAATTCAGTTACGTATGAAATATTTATTATATATATGTATATATATTTAAATTTCCATTACTTTTTAATCAATAAGGGGTTACTTATTATATCCCAATCGATAATGATAATATTTCATATACTGTAAGAAAATTATCGATCAAATTATATTCTGTTTGCTGTGGGAATATAAGTATTAAACATTTACCTGTAAAGATTTGTATTATTAAAGAAAATATAGAAAAATGTGTTTTCATAATATATTATAAGTGAATTGAATCATATTTACATTTTTAGGACGGATAATGTTGGAAACAAGAAAATAATATAATAAGTATCTATAAATAATATCTATATATATATCTATAATATCTATAGATATATTCTAGTTATGTCTATATTAGTTAATTACATTTTAAATTCGTATACACTTTTGAATAACATATAACTTACAAATATACTATGGTACAAGATATTAACGATATTATGTATATAACAAAAAGTCTGATTTACAAAATAAACTTCACATGAATGTTTAAATTTCATAATTATTTTTTAGAGTACATTTTTTTATTTGCATATTGTTATAACCATGTGTTAACACAATTTAAAAATAATAATACAAATATAATATTTGTGAATGTACTATGTCCCCTAAATGTTGTTGTTTTAATAATTGTGTTACTTATTTAATTATGTTTTAGTAACAGTATCAATTATTAATTGCATGCATTTACTAAACTATTTTTTAAAGATCTTATACAGTCTTCGATAGTTTAAAGGTTTAAAATGGAAATAATTTTTATAAATTCAATTGGTGTTTTATTTATTAGTAAACATATTAAATTTACCTTGATTAATTTAATGCATGAAATATTAAAAAGAATATATCAGATAATGATTGTGAATGAAATCTCATATTAAAAGTGTGTGTTTTATTTATTATTACAAGATTGTATCATGAACTTAAATTAAATATTCATTTAATATTTAACAAAAAATAAAAACATCAAAAGTTAAAAAATATGATTTCAAAATAAATTAATTGAAATATTATCTAATTTTTGCAATTATTTTGTTAATTTATTTTACATCACTTATTGTAATAATAATTTAACTCGGTTCGTTATTAAGTTATGATAATATATAATATATACATTTTAACTACAAATACTCGTTAAGTAGTAAGTTAATAGTTTTGGCAAGTTTTACGTTAACAGAAAAAAAATATAAAATTCTATCGTTTATGCCTATGAAATATGATTTATTTCAATAATATTTATAAATATATATATATACTAGATACTATAGACACGGCGTTTCCCGCTATACCATTTAATATTTTATCCAATTTTAATACATGTAGTTATATATATCGTATTTTTTTAATATGTAAATATACAAAATCTAGCTCAATCGAAGTCATTATAGAATTAGTTTATAAATTACAAAAATATTACTATCCGGGAATCGATGATAGCCGATTAAAACCCTAGATACTATAAACCCGGCGATGCCCGATATTCGATTGAATATTTTATGCGATTTTAATACATGTATATTATATATTATGCCTCGTATTTTTTTAATATGCAAATATATAAAATCTAGCTCATTTGGACCCAGTGATGCCCGGTAATCGAAGTCATTTTTGAGGTAGTTTATAAATTACAAAAATATAACTATCCGGGAACCGCTGATACCCGAAAATATATGTAATTTATTTAATTAGTTTTGATACATATATATATTTAATTTTATATATCGTAATATATTTAATTGTATATGCAAATACTAAATTTAGCTATTTTAGTTTCAGTGATGCCCCGTAAACGATGTTATTTTAGAGTTATTTTTAATATATTTCTGTATATTGTATTACACTTAAAACATAACTATATCTAAACCTATACCAAACCGAAACCAAACCCAAATTATAACTAAATTTAAACCATTTATGTAACCGTAAGAGTTACAGATATATTTATAGTTAATTATAACTATATTTAAACCATTTATCATGAGCGTTATAGATGCATTTATAGTTAATTATAACTAAATTTTAACCATTTATCATAAGAGTTATAGATATATTTATAGTTAATTATAACTACATTTA
This sequence comes from Osedax frankpressi, assembly GCA_964035775.1. Classification (NCBI taxonomy): domain Eukaryota; kingdom Metazoa; phylum Annelida; class Polychaeta; order Sabellida; family Siboglinidae; genus Osedax; species Osedax frankpressi. Next base: position 16,687,731 of record OZ038312.1, on the reverse strand, counting down.
AGCCATTTATCGTAAAAGTTATAAATATATTTATAGTTAATTATAACTACATTTAAACTATTTATCATTAGAGTTATAAATATATTTGTAGTTAATTATAACTAAATGTAAACCATTTATCATGAGCGTTATAGATATATTTATAGTTAATTATAACTAAATTTTAACCATTTATCATAAGAGTTATAGATGCATTTATAGTTAATTATAACTAAATTTAAACCATTTATCATAAGAGTTATAGATGCATTTATAGTTAATTATAGTATTATAGTTATAATTATAAGTAATACTATTTTATATTTAATGGTATGTATTGGGGTATCGTTTGTGGTTTAGTTATAGTCAAAGTATTAGATTTCAATATTTCTATAATTATAATACTATTATTAACATTAAACTTGATAATGGTATATTGTAATACCATTATCATTAATAATAGATCATTTCAATAATATTTATAAATATATATAAATTTTAAATTTATTACTAAAAATTATTAATATATATTAAATATATTTAATTATTCAAAATATAAAATCCAATTATTATCTACGGGGTATGCTTAGATCATTTGTAACCCGTATGTCAAAATCATATAGATGAAATAGTCGATTGAGTATCTCGGTTATCTTGGATAATACATTGGAATTGATATGTCCTATAGTACAAATCATATTATTATGTGATATGTAAAAATATGTAAAAATAAATGTATTTTATGCATATATAGCATTTTCAACACATCCATTAATTTATATAGTATAAATCAATATAAATATATATATATATATATATATATATATATATATATACATGTATTAATAAATAATACTATTTCATATTTTTAATTTACATAATATATAATATGAAAAACGGGTAACAGTCTGGTTTAAAATATAACTAATAAGACTTAAGTCTATATTATTCTATGAATTTATAAAATTATTTATTTTAATAATGTGAATCTATATTCATTGTGGATTATTATATTAAGGATTATTGTATTAAGGTATTTGAATCTCAATTTAAAGACACTATTATTGTTATAGAGAGAATACGTGTCGGAGGTGTATTCCCTCGAAATTAAATATCAGTAAAATACCAAAAGATAAACGAGGGAATCACAAAAGGTTTATCATTTCTATAGAATTGGAAAAATCAAAGAGATACTACGGGGAAACGTCATTGTGTATTGCAGTACATCTATGTGTGAGATTTACATTACTGACTTCTATAGTCCATTTTTTTACAGATACTACTTGCCCGAGAGTTATTTATATCTTCAGTCGATTTCGTATACAACGTTTACATAGTAACAGTAGTTTGTTATATTTAGGTCATATCGGCACCTCGTTGTACGCTGACTAATCTAAAATTCTAACTGAAATTTAACGTGTATGATGGTATATCAGCGTAACTGGAAATCGTCGCATAGTGGGAATTCATCGAGGTAATTATCGAATGACGATCTATTTATAGTCGGTGGTTTTAACGGATATCTAGTAGTATTTAAGGGATTAATTCCGATGAAATATATTAATTCTCCTAACAACCACCGATAGACGATAACATAGAAACTACGAATACTCTGATAAACTATAGTTATAATAAGACTTAAAATGTTTCTTTTGCAATCCATCGTCTTGCTCTTGGTTAGTTTACATATTTTCTTACTCCATAATTTCATAATTAATTTTTAATTGTGTATCATACATAACTAAATATTAATAATATTTCTAATACATAATTTAGAAAAAACAAGCTAATATTTATTTTGTTGATATTATATATATTGTATAATTATTATATGCTAATCACATGTAGATTTAAATGTCAGCATTTAATTATAGAAGATATATAAATTATTTAGTCGTTATAATTTCTGAATAGCTTCTTCCATTATATAGATCGTAATCCTGGTAGTTGACTGTAAGCCAAGGTTACATGAAGCCAGTGAAGCGAGACGAACGTTACGCCTACTCAGACGCACGCGTCGCTCTACACCCGCCACATTGGCCGATGAAGGGTGCACCGTACGTATCGGTACAACGCAGTACGACTCGGTTGTGTACGGAGGTTCTGCAGATATATTCGAAGGCGGGCACGAAATAGAAGTTCCTAGCAACCGACCGCTGAATGAGAGGTCGAGCTGCCCATTCGAATACGAAGTGGACATGGACTACACTCGTATTCCGGTGGCAGTTGTTGGAGCACGATGTGTAGCCGAGGGAGTGCGTTGTGCTGGATGTAAGGCCCGTGGGTACCGATGCTAAAGACTCGAACAGAGCCGTAGTTTCCTTAGGTACTGCGGTCACGATGGGATCGGCCACCTCTACAAGGTCACTTCGGAACATGTACAAGTGGGCTGCGTATGTGCAATGATTAAATAATTGTAATTATCAACTCAATATCTTGTCAACTCAATATCTCACTTTCTTAACATCTCACTTCGAATGTTTTTATATATTAATATTTTACTTACGTTAATACTATAGTATAATATACATATACATTCCATTATTATTTTGTAATTATAATTATTATAATATTTATAATAATTATGAATTTCGATATGTCTTATTCTTTTTTGGAATTTTATACGAGCGACATGTGATTCGATGTGCAATTAACCAAAACCCATTATTATTGTGATAATTATTATTGTGATAATTGTTAATCATTTAAACAAATAAATTAATATCAAAAAATTTCACAATATCATTTATTTTTAGAAATAAATTCTTTTAATTATTTGTATTCGATTCATAACCTTTAACTATATATAATATTATTTTTAAAGTAAATATTTTTATAAATTAGATTATTTTGAATAAAATAACTATATTATATTCTTAATTTAAGTTTAAGTATAATGTATATTTGTACAATACAGACACACACACATACACACACACATACACACACACACACACACACACACACACACACACACACACACACACACATATATATATATATATATATATATATATATATATATATATATATTGTAATTATAGTTACTATTTATAGTTATTAGTTCACGAAATAAACATAATTATGATTAATTACAAAAAATAATATAACGTAAATGTGTAATATTATAGTAAATATGTAATATTATAATAATATACAGATTTACGATATTTCAGAGATTTTTTATTAAATACGATATTAATTTTATATAAATTATTAAATATTAATATTAACGCTATTGAATTTACTTATAAACAGGTAAATCAATGTTATAATTATGGTATATAAATACGTTGACATTGACGTAATAAATAAATCAATGATATTCGAAGATATTTATTTTTAATAAATAGAAAAGTTTAAAATAATTTACATATTTACAATGATTATAAATATCACTAATAGTTATAGATCAATTTAGAATTCGAAATGTATGAAAGTGCATGTATAAATTTGAAGATTAATACTAATTCAATAAAATACTTTATACTTGACTATAAGTAAATAAATAAATTTATGAATTATGATATTTTATTTAAATATTACCTAAAAAATGTACCCTATTAAATAATCTCTTCAAATGTAATTAGTATTTTTCTAGTCTGTACTATATATTTTTAAATAATTGTATTACTATTTATTCAAGGATAACAAATAATATCACTGGATTTAATCAATATTGCATACGATACCGGTATCGTGAGATAATTTATATGTTTTAAATTATAGAATGTATTATAATGTATTTCCTATAATTAATTTGCATTAATATAATTTAAAGTTTACATTTGACCAAGAAACAAAATATAATTATAATATAATTTAAATTAAAATATAATATATAGTTTCATTTATTATATAAAAATAAAATCTAAAATGACACGCTCGTTTATTTTGGATATATATATTATTAAAGGTATTTGACAATAAGTGGTATGTAATAGTTGTACAAAATTATTTCGTGTATTAATCAAATTATTTGTTAACATAAGAAATTATGCAATAAAAAATTAAATCACTTTGATTATTTTCTACAGTTGGGTAGTTACAGTAATTTATATAATTAGAGGGGTTTATTATAAATATAGGTAATACATAATAATAAACCAATACATACCTATTAGTCGTTTTAATTGTTTAATTATATACTAAAGTTGAAAATATATTTTATTTGAATCAAAAATATATTATGTTTATTTTTATAACTATATAAAATTGTATAAAATATGCATAATCTAAATTATAGGTAAATTTTAAAATATAAAAATATAAATTGTAGATGTAGCAATTAAAAGTAAAGAGTATAGATGTAATTATTAGATAAAATGTTTAATATATAAATAAATTATACATATTTTCAATATAAAAAAACATATATATGTAATATTATTAAGCAATAAAAAAATGTAATTATATGGATTGTTTTCAGCATATAATGAATTTGTTATTTTTTATAAATACCATTTTATAATTATTACTATTAAAATATAAATTTGGTTTACAACCCTGAAAATAATACAAGAAATTTTATTTTGTTGCAGTGCACAATATGTTTTGCCGGGAAGTTAAATCAATAAATATTAAAGTTAGCAAGTATATATATATATATATATATATATATATGTGTGTGTATAATAAGTGAATAAATATATATATATATATATATATATATATATATATATATATATGTGTGTATAATAAGTGAATATTCATATCCGTTTGAAAATAGCCTGTTTTAGATTCTAATAATGATCATATTCGATAAATTTGCGTCATTGGGTTATATAATTACGTCTAGTTAGCAGTTTATTCCTACAATTAGAGAAAATAGCATTTCAGATTTAATCGTTATATTGCATATCCAGTGAAATCATCGCAATTTAATTGAATATTTCATTACATATTTCATTTAGATATCCTTTATAATATGAGTCATATATAAGAATTATATGAATCATTCCCCCCACGCTCGACGAGTACATTCATACTTTTATATTTTAATTAATTATGTAAGTTATCATTAATATAATTAAAAATTCTTATTCTACATGTTTAATACGTACTTTAATATTTTATAATTCTAATTATGATACTATATAAATAAATCAATTTTAGATATAATAAATACATTCGTATATCCAACTGTCAATATATATATATATATATATATATATATATATATATATATATATATTTGTGTGTATATATGTATATATATACATATATATATATATATATATATATATATATATATATATATATATATATGTGTGCGTGTATACTTTAGTCATTTTGAAAAACTGTACTCTATTGGTTAGATGTCTTACAATTAATACAATATAATGATAGAAGAAAGACTGTATTACAAAATGGATGGATGATAACGTGAATGTAATGAGTATGTTGGAGAATGTAGAGCAGAGAGCCATCGATGAATTTTATGTATACATAAAACGTGCATTTTTATTTGTATTTGATACATATCCTAATTTCATTTTAATATATTCAATTTGTAAATTATAATTCATATCGCAGCTATCTTTCCACACATCGTTAGCCGATGATAAAAAATTAACAATACATTATCAAGAACGAGTGAGATACTGGATGTAGCTTACGTAAAAAAACGTAAGAAAAGAGTGGCACATATAACAAAAACTTATGCTTCAATAAAAAACAATTCAAAGATACGATATATTATTAACATATTAACTTAATTTTATATTTATAAAATATTCTTTTCTTTTTTGAAAAGCGATCCTATCAATGTAATAATATTATAATATAGATATATAGATATACACATTAGTCAATAGGTTCTATTAATACGATATAATGCTCTAAATCCTTCATCCTACACATCTGTCAGTTAAATTAGCTCAGATACCTGATAAATTTGTACAGAAGTCTCGAGATTGATCGGAGTAAAATGTATAAAAATCGTATGTCGTCATGTTTGGTTATTACTTCGTGATCAAACTTACGAAGAAGTTATAATAAGCTATAGCTTATACATATATATATATATATATATATATATATATATATATATATATATATATATATATATATATATAAACGTATATATATATATATATAATTTCTCACACTACACGGTATTAATATTTGTTAATATATTTTGTGATATCTGTTAGTTATAATTATCACTATAAACTTAAGTTTCACTAAACCAAATTTCCTTGTATGCACTGTTAGAAAAAAGGGTTTTCTATGAGTCGATTTAAAATAGAAAACCCTTTTAATTTTCAAAAGGGTTTACCATAGTTTTAATCGACTTTAAAACCCTCTAACATTTGTAAAGGGTTTTTAGAGTTAAGTTTAGATGAAAAACCCTTTTAAATAATAAACATTATAAAAAGGATTTTCCAACTCATTCATTATTGAAATACTATTTTACATTAAATATATATATATATATATATATATATATGCATTAATTTTCATACAGTTGACTAGTAATATAATCCTGAAATATTCTTTATAAATTAATTGTATTTTTTATTGCATGCGTTCTATAAAAAAGTACGTGTGCTGTTTATTGTAAATTTTGTAACTTATTTGATAACATTCATTGATCCAACATATAACTAATTTGTTAGTATTACATATATATATATCATAATGAATAACATATTACTTATTATATTAAACAATAGTTATATTAGATATAATATAATACATCCTGTATTATATAATTAATTTATATATAAAGTATACATATAAGTATACTTAATAGATAGATCACATACATTATAGTATATAATATAGTATATGATATTATTATAATAATTGTAATAATATTGATAAAAATTAATAACTACTGCTCTCCTTAGTGGATAGTATATAACTGTGAACTTCACACCTCTCCATCTCCATCTCTATATCAATCTCCATCTCCCACTCCCTCTTCCTATTCCCCTTCTTCTTCCTCTACCTCTTCCCTCTTTCCTCTCCAACTCCCACTCCCACTCATTCTTCCACTCCTTTCCCCTCCACCACTCCTTCTTCTCGCCCACTCCCTCCCTTCTCCCACTCCATCTACTCTCCCACTCCATTCCCTCTTCCACTCCCTCCCATCTCCCTCTACATAGTATTCTACTACTCTAGCCATCTCTCTAAATTTAATATTTATAATAAAGTTCAAGAGTATTTTAAGTTAATATTGGGTATAGGTTATATTCCTATACTGGATGTTATATTCATAGCATTGTTAATTGATTTTTGTTATATATAACAAAAATCAATTAATTGTTGTTCTATACATAGATTAATATGATTAATATGATGTAATTAATAATTAATATTTAGTAAAGCATAATATAAAATATTTAATCAATAATATATTGCATTTCAATAAATTATAATATAAAATAATGTCTTCATATTTTCAACATGTCATGAATTAATTATTTAATAATAAAAAAAATAACAAATATGAATATAATTTAACTGCATTACTCGAGATAATTGATGTAACATAATTATATCTAATTACAAATACAATTTGTCAAATAATAATAAGATTATTAAGAAGCATACATATATTTATGATATTTGATATAACTCATATATATATATATATAAATTTATATTTATATAATAATCAGAAATTATTTTTATAAATATATGATTTTTATTATCTATATTCGTTAAAACAGATATTTTTTATAAAACAAAACTGTTTTTATTAACTATTGAAACATATAATATATATTTAATTATATAAATGTTATATTAACTGTATAATAATCATATCACATATAAATTATTGATATAGCTACTATAATATATGTAAATATTATAGATTTATGGATTCATTAAATATGAATACAAAATTAGAGTTTTTTCTTTCTTTTATATATATAATCATATATAAATATGACAATAATCTATTAAATAGTATGTATTTTAGTTTCTTCTTTATAAAAGAAGTTAATAGTACTTAAATATGTAGATTTATTATATTTAAAATGTATAATAATTATAAATATAATATTTCTAAAATAATATATTGAATTATATCTTTTATATATAAAACATTTACAATTATATATTAAATTTTGCAGATACCTTTTTATAATGCATTTGGTTGTAACTTTAGTTACAAAAATAGTAAGAATACTGGGGAATCTATGATGTTCCATACATTTCCCTCTGATATAAACCGTTATGATAATTATTTCATAATTTTAATTATTATCATTATAAATATTATCCAAAAATCGACATATTCAGTAGCCTATACTAGTCAGAATCATAATTTATTTTTCACAAAAATGAAAAGTTATATCATGTATTTCTAAAGAGAAAATAAAACCATGCATTTTTACGAGGTTAATATTGTTATAGTTAAGTATAACGTATGTAAAATATTATATATATAATATATATATATATCAAAACTATTACAAAATTTAAATGAAGAATATAATGTTCAATATATTTCATAGAGACGTTGTAACCAGGTAATTTAGAAATAAAACATAAATTATTAATTTATAATCTATATATTTTATTATCAGGATACATTGGAAAATTTATTTTCTCAGATATGAAATCTCATTTTAAAAGTGTGTGTTTTATTTATTATTACAAGATTGTATCATGAACTTAAATTAAATATTCATTTAATATTTAACAAAAAAATAAAAACATCAAAAGTTAAAAAATATGATTTCAAAATAAATTAATTGAAATATTATCTAATTTTTGCAATTATTTTGTTAATTTATTTTACATCACTTATTGTAATAATAATTTAACTCGGTTCGTTATTATGTTATGATAATATATAATATATACATTTTAACTACAAATACTCGTTAATTAGAATAGTTTTGGCAAGTTTTACGTTAACAGAAAAAAAATATAAAATTCTATCGTTTATGCCTATGAAATATGATTTATTTCAATAATATTTATAAATATATATATATATATATACTAGATACTATAGACACGGCGTTGCCCGCTATACCATTTAATATTTTATCCAATTTTAATACATGTAGTTATATATATCGTATTTTTTTAATATGTAAATATACAAAATCTAGCTCAATCGAAGTCATTATAGAATTAGTTTATAAATTACAAAAATATTACTATCCGGGAATCGATGATAGCCGATTAAATCCCGAGATACTATAGACCCGGGCGAAGCCCGATATTCGATTGAATATTTTATGCGATTTTAATACATGTATATTATATATTATGCCTCGTATTTTTTTAATATGCAAATATATAAAATCTAGCTCATTTGGACCCAGTGATGCCCGGTAATCGAAGTCATTTTTGAGGTAGTTTATAAATTACAAAAATATAACTATCCGGGAACCACTGATACCCGATAATATATGTAATTTATTTAATTAGTTTTGATACATATATATATTTAATTTTATATATCGTAATATATTTAATTGTATATGCAAATACTAAATTTAGCTATTTTAGTTTCAGTGATACCCGGTAAACGATGTTATTTTATAGTTATTTTTAATATATTTCTGTATATTGTATTACACTTAAAACATAACTATATCTAAACCTATACCAAACCGAAACCAAATCCAAATTATAACTAAATTTAAACCATTTATGTAACCGTAAGAGTTACAGATATATTTATAGTTAATTATAACTATATTTAAACCATTTATCATTAGAGTTATAGATATATTTATAGTTAATTAACACTAAATTTAAACCATTTATCGTAAGAGTTATAAATATATTTATAGTTAATTATAACTACATTTAAACCATTTATCATAAGAGTCATAGATATATTTATAGTTAATTATAACTACATTTAAACTATTTATCATTAGAGTTATAGATATATTTGTAGTTAATTATAACTAAATTTAAACCATTTATCATAAGAGTTATATATGCATTTATGGTTAATTATAACTACATTTAAACCATTTATCATAAGAGTCATAGATATATTTATAGTTAATTATAACTACATTTAAACCATTTATCATTAGAGTTATAGATATATGTAAAGTTAATTATAACTAAATTTAAACCATTTATCATGAGCATTATAGATATATTTATAGTTAATTATAACTAAATTTAAACCATTTATCATAAGAGTTATAGATGCATTTATAGTTAATTATATTATTATAGTTATAATTATAAGTAATACTATTTTATATTTAATGGTATGTATTGCGGTATCGTTTGTGGTTTAGTTATAGTCGAAGTATTAGATTTCAATATTTCTATAATTATAATACTATTATTAACATTAAACTTGATGTTAGCGGTATATATTGTAATACGATTATCATTAATAATAGATATCTATATCATTTCAATAATATTTATAAATATATATAAATTTTAAATTTATTACTAAAAATTATTAATATATATTAAATATATTTAATTATTCAAAATAAAAAATCCAATTATTATCTACGGGGTATGCTTAGATCATTTGTAACCCGTATGCCAAAATCATATAGATGAAATAGTCGACTGAGTATCTCGGTTATCTTGGATAATACATTGGAATTTTTAGTAGTATAATTTTAGCAATTTTTAGTGCTATAGTGCAAATCATGTGATGTAAAAATAAATGTATTTTATTCATATATAGCATTTTCAACACATCCATTAATTTATATAGTATAAATAAATATAAATATATATATATATATATATATATATATTTATATATATATATATATATATATATATATATATATATATATTAATAAATAATACTATTTCATATTTTTAATTTACATAATATATAATATGCAAAACGGGTAACAGTCTGGTTTAAAATATAACTAATAAGACTTAAGTCTATATTATAATATGAATTTATAAAATTATTTATTTTAATACTGTGAATCTATATTCATTGTGGATTATTATATTAAGTATTATTGTATTAAGGTATTTGAATCTCAATTTAAAGACACTATTATTGTTATAGAGAGAATACGTGTCGGAGGTGCATTCCCTCGAAATTACATATCAGTAAAATACCAAAAGATAAACGAGGGAATCACAAAAGGTTTATCATTTCTATAGAATTGGAAAAATCAAAGAGATACTACGGGGAAACGGCATTGTGTATTGCAGTACATCTATGTGTGAGATTTACATTACTGACTTCTATAGTTCATTTTTTTACAGATTCGCCCGAGAGTTATTTAGATCTTCAGTCGTTTTCGTATACAACGTTTACATAGTAACAGTAGTTTGTTATATTTAGGTCATATCGGCACCTCGTTGTACGCTGACTAATCGAAAATTCTAACTGAAATTTAACGTGTATGATGGTGTATCATCGTAACTGGAAATCGTTGCATAGTGGGAATTCATCGAGGTAATTATCAAATGACGATCTATTTATAGTCGGTGGTTTTAACGGATATCTAGTAGTATTTAAGGGATGAATTCCGATCAAATATATTAATTCTCCTAACAACCACCGATAGACGATAACATAGAAACTACGAATACTCTGATAAACTATAGTTATAATCAGACTTAAAATGTTTCTCTTCAATTTGCAATCCATCGTCGTGCTTTTGGTTTGTTTACATATTTACTTAGTCCATAATTTCATAATTAATTTTTAATTTTGTATCATACTAAATATTAATAATATTTCTAATACATACTTTAGAAAAAACAAGCTAATATTTATTTTGTTGATATTATATATATTGTATAATTATTATATGCTAATCACATGTAGATTTAAATGTCAGCATTTAATTATAGAAGATATATAAATTATTTAGTCGTTATAATTTCTAAATATCTTCTTCCATTATATAGATCGCAATCCTGGTAGTTGACTGTAAGCCAAGGTTACATGAAGCCAGTGAAGCGAGACGAACGTTACGCCTTCTCAGACGCGCGCGTCGCTCTACACCCGCCACATTGGCCGATGAAGGGTGCACCGTACGTATCGGTACAACGCAGTACGACTCGGTTGTGTACGGAGGTTCTGCAGATATATTCGAAGGCGGGCACGAAATAGAAGTTCCTAGAAACCGACCGCTGAATGAGAGGTCGAGCTGCCCATTCGAATACGAAGTGGACATGGACTACACTCGTATTCCGGTGGCAGTTGTTGGAACGCGATGTGTAGCCGAGGGAGTGCGTTGTGCTGGATGTAAGGCCCGTGGGTACCGATGCGAAAGACTCGAACAGAGCCGTAGTTTCCTTAGGTACTGCGGTCACGATGGGATCGGCCACCTCTACAAGGTCACTTCGGAACCTGTGCAAGTGGGCTGCGTATGTGCAATGATTAAATAATTGTAATTGTCAACTCAATATCTTGTCAACTCAATATCTCACTTTCTTAACATCTCACTTTGAATGCTTTTATATATTAATATTTTACTTACGTTAATACTACAATATAATATACATGTATATTAATATTAATATACATGTACATTCCATTATTATTTTGTAATTATAATTATTATAATATTTATAATAATTATGAATTTCGATGTCTTATTCTTTTTTGGAATTTTATACGAGCGACATGTGATTCGATGTGCAATTAACCAAAACTTATTATTATTGTGATAATTGTTAATCATCTAAACAAATAAATTAATATCGAAGAATGTCCAAAGAATTTATAATTTTACAAGATGATTATTCATTTATAGAAATAAATTATTTGTATTCGATTCATAACCTTTAAATATGTATACTATTATTTTAGGAGTAATTACATCTAAGATCGATAACAAATAATATAGAATAAATGAACTCTAGTATATGCATAATGTAAGCTGTAGTATACAGTATGTTTCCAATATATATATATATATATATATATATATATATATATATATACATATATATATATATATATATATATATATATATATATTGTAACTATAGTTACTATATATAGTTATTTGTATACGAAATAAATAAAATTGTGATTAAATGTAAAATATAATATAGAGATCAAGAAAAAGAATTACCAAAAAAGCAATATTAACAAATATATAATATTATAATAATCTATAGATTTGTGATATTTTGGAGAATTTTTATTAAATACGATATTAATTTAATATAAATATTAATTTAATTGTTGAATTTACTTATAAACGGGTAAACCAATGTTCTAATTACGGTATATAAGTATCTTAACATTGGCATAATAAAGAACAATAAATAATATTCGTGGATATTTATTTGTAATAAATAGATGAATAGTTTAGAAAATATTTCCATATTTCAAAGATCATTTATTAAAGTCTATATTTTCACTAAATTTCTATACATCTAAGCAATTACTTACTTCTTAATATTTTATTTAACTCTTTAGAATGAATCGAACTCCAAAGCTTATATCTTAGTTTTTGCTTTGTGTTAAACTTCTTTATATAATTACTTTATTTGGCTAGCTTTGCCTTCCTCTTTGCAGCAGTTTTCTTAGCCTTTTTTATTTGAGGTTTGGCTTTCGGAACGTTTTTCGCAACTGGTTTAATGGGTAGTTTTAGGGCAGTCGATTGTGCAGTTGAATTTGCCCTACTGAGAGCCGATGGTATTGATAGGGTATTCGTGACATTCATCTCCAATTTATAGCCTGCCGTTTCCGGTGCCGCGGGATAATTTATTTTCTCCTTCGCATATCCCTCTCTGTCATGTATCTTGTTCTGGTCACCGATCGACAGATCGGAATCACTGTTACTCGATGAGCTATCGCCATCTCCCGATTCTCGTGACTCTCGTTGGTTCGAAGCAATTCGACGACCGGAAGTGTTAGGCAAAAACGCAGCGGCTGCAATGTCGGCTGCTTCTTTAGCGGACTTTTTAATCGCCTCACGCTCTTCCCTAGTCTGAGGCACCGTACCGAAAGGGTCCAGGAGAGACTTTGCTACACGCTACACGTATGCGGGAATATGGTTAAATGGATGATTGAGTGGTCGATGTATAATATTACTCGGAGATTAGCGTATATTTATAACTATGTGTGTGGTGAATACGAATTTATTCAATTAGATTCTTAGTATATTCATTTATTAACTATATTGAGGTAATTATACAATATTCGTCAGTTGATTAAATATTTAGTATTGTAAATATTGTTTTAAATATTAGATATTAAATTACATATTATATGAATATCCGCTTTTTATATTATTAACAATAACGAATTCACGCATATTAATAAAATTATCTTAAAATTTAACACTTATTAAGTACATGTATTTCATTGTATATTGAGTGTTACATAGAATCATTAAACATATAATTAACTATAATATAAGTAAAGTAATACACTTTCTAATCAATGTTTATAATATGTTTAATATGCTAATCAATAATTGATTAATAATTGCAATCAATAATTCAGCTTATTTTACTATATCTATTATAATTATATTCATAGATACAAATCATAATTTTTCCTATTGAATTTATATTAGGATAATATGTATTCTATAATATATATATATATATATATATATATATATAATCATACATATATATATATATATATATATATATATATTATATTTTATACTTTCATACTAGTAAAGCAATAATTTCATGCGCTTAGAATTATATACTTTTAAGTTTTGATATTAAAATTTAGAAAAAAAAAGTATAAGTATAAGTATACATAATATAATCTGTTTTCCTTCATTGGTTATATTTATATGTATTAAATATATTTATAAATATGTATATATATATATATATATATATATATCTAGTTAATTTTAACCGATAATAAGAGTTATACAATAGTTTAAAAAAATATTCACGTACTATAACAATTATTTGTTAACGTATGAGAAATTATGCAATTAAAAAAATTTAATTACTTTGATTATTTGCACAGTATAATTGCGTAGTTATAGTAATATCTATAATTATATGAGTGTATTATGCATATAGGTAATATACTATAATACCCCAGGAAACCTTGAGGTTTTTTGTTTTTTTATTATAAAATAAAAGTGAAAATATCTTTTATTTAGATTAATATTTATTTGAATTAATTATTATGTGTATTTTTATTTATAATGGTTATATAAAATTGTATAATAGTTGATTAATCTGAATTAAAGGTACATTTTAAATATAGACATATGAACTAAAAGTTTATATATTACATATAATATTATATTTATATTAAAAAAATGTTTTAAAATAAATATCGTAATGCATTTAAGATATACGCCTAATGATAGCATAGTTACCGCAAGATTTACTTCATCATTTGGTTCAGTAATCCTCAGATTTGAACCCATCATTCGTTCTCTTAGTTTTTCTGGGGACAACTTAACTTCCTGAAAAATGTAGATGGTTATAATATAAAGGTATTAAAATTAAGATCACATCGAATTATATGCATATACATAATTGATATAATTATTGTATGATTTAATATAATAATTATATCAGTTATTCATTGTGCAATGTATTTATTAAAGGAAATATAATACATTATATACATATTTTATGCATAAACTATAGTTTTATTAACATATTTAATAGGAAATAATTCAACCTATATAAATATGCAGCATCAATGCAATACAAGTATTCGTATGCAATTGACATACATACTATACGTGGTACACATTTAATATTTGGATACAATCGTAGGATGACATTGTTTTATTGAAATTATTTTATGAATAGCTTCGATTTACCATATTGATTGAATATTAATTATGTAGCAAAACATAGTTTAAAAGAAACCTTATCGGTAGGAAATTCCAAACTAAAAATCCAGCAAATATAGTCGTCCATAATGTCTTTTGGAACATACGGGTCCAGCTTCAAAATCGATTCTTTGACCTGCCAAACTCCAACGAATCTGCAAGTGAGAGTGTGGAATGAGGTTAGAGTAGGAAGCAGTCGGAGTTTGTAATTTAATGAGCATACCGAAGTTAATTCACTACACATTGCACATAAACGTAGTGTACTATACACTGTACACTGTAATCAATACAGAGTATACCGCGAAGTGTATATTTTACACTGACCACTGTAATCTGTACAGTGTAGTATGTATTAAGAATAGTTTTAAGTGATATGTTTTATATACTGAGGTTTATTTAAGACATAGATTTAATATAAAAACAATATACTCTTAAAAACTAAAAATTAACACAATGTTTATATATTAATATTAATATAGAGATTTTAAAATTTAATCCATTTTTATCATAAATATTTTCTGAAATTTAAATGACTATTAAATATTATATTTATATAATAAATAATTATCACAAATGACTTGAACTGTGTTCTTATAATTTACTAGGCAAAATATTAATTTTCAAAAAATTCTTAATAATTCTCTGAATATGCAATGCTTTTTTTAGATAAATGATATAAATGTATATTTAAATATAATTAAATAATTATTTATAATTAATAGTATTTAATGATAAATATATTGTTTTCACTAGAAATTATTTACTAAATATGATATAAAATCATTTGTGATGTGAAAATTTCGAACATGTCCATGATAAGTATAAAGAATGTGATGCTGTCTAGTATGTGATTATAAATGTTTACGGTATTGGTTTAAAATATTGAAAATTAAATTTAATTTGGAATTCTATGTGTTTTTTTCTGAACAAAATTCAAATTTTAAATAATCCAAATATTTCATTAAGAAATATTTTTTTAAAAAATATATACCTACTATGCGATCAAATAAACTATATGCAATGATATATACAGCTTTTAGATAAAAAAAAAGCAAAACTTATTAAATTATATCCAAAAATGTAATACCACAATGTAAATTTTTACGAAATATAATTTATTTTTTAATAGTAATAACTATGTAATATTAGCTATCATTGAATATAGCTAATAGTAAATATAAGTTAATTTGAAAATCTTATAGTAGTAGTATTGATAATTTATTAATATTAGATTATTACAAATTATTCCTGGAAATTTAGAATTGAAAAAATTATAAATATTATTAATTAATATTAAACCTAGAAATAATACAAAATCAGTAGTTAATGAGTAATTATTAATTAATATTTATACATAAATATATATATTACACTTTTTACAATAATAATTTACATCTAATTTATTACATGATATTAAAGTTAAAATTATTTAAAATTACAAAATTAAAAATTGTATTTGTAGCTATGAAATGGAAATATATATAAATTGGTAGCTGCCGATTACTCATGATTCTTGGTAAAAAATATAGTATAAAATGGAGATTGCGTATATTTATTGTGAAAATATATTTTTTTAAATATATAGTATAAATCCGTATAAACAAAGTTTGGGTATAAACAAAGAATCATAAAATGGCTGAAAT
The DNA here is from genome assembly GCA_964035775.1 of Osedax frankpressi. Lineage (NCBI taxonomy): Eukaryota > Metazoa > Annelida > Polychaeta > Sabellida > Siboglinidae > Osedax > Osedax frankpressi. The sequence continues at coordinate 16,670,387 of OZ038312.1, read as the reverse complement.
AATAGAGTAAACAAGTATTTATTTATTTTTAATGGGAATATTTTCTTTAAAATACTTTAATATTTTTAATAAGTCGATAAATTCAGACTTCTGGCGCTATCTCAATATTGCAAATATTTTTTTTAATTACATGATTAATTTTTATATTCCTTAAAGTTTATATGCTAAGTGAGCCAGTTAATTGTGAAAAAGTGATCAACCTTACTGTACACTGTACATTGTACACTGTACAATGTACACTGTGCACTGTACACTGTGCAGTGCACAGTGTGCACTGTGTAGCATAACCGTACGCTACCATTATGCGCTTTTGAGCAGTGATAATGTGTAGTATTGGTATGCGGATTTTTAAATGATAACGTAGTTTTATATAATTTATAATAATTACTAAGTTGTAATAATATATGATATACATTATAAACTTCAAAATAATTAATGATAATGATATAAACGATGTATTATATAAAATATGTGAATTAATCAAAACATTAATATTGCTATAAGTGATTTTAAAATGACATATTATTTAATATTAGTAGGACATAACGAAATTAATAAAATTACATTTACTTAGTATATTTATATATAATATCATACATATATATTTATATATATATATATATATATATATATATATATATATGTATTTGTGAGTGTGCATGTGCGTGCGTGTATGTGTGTGTGTTTGTGTTATGTGTGTGTTTAAATCATATGTGTTTGTTAATTTATTTACTCAATATATTAGATATTTGACTACAACCAATTACCGCATAAAAACAATATTAATTTAATTAATATTTATTCCTAAATGATTTTAGGATACACTAATATATATACATATATATATATATTTATATATTTACCTTCAAAATTATATATAACTCATTATACACAAATCATATTATCATAAATAAACTAGGTTATTTAATTTGTTTACAAATCATATTTTTGTATATATTTTTATTTAATTTTATAGAGACATCAAATAGAGAGTAAATGTAATTATTAATTAAAATATAAATAAATTCTACCTATTATCAATATTAAAAACATATATATGTAATATTATTAACCAATATAAAAAATGTAATTATATTGATTGTTTTCAGCATATAATGAATTAGTTAATTTTTATAAATAAGTCAATTATTCTCTTATATTATAGTTAACAAATATATAAGATTTGTTTATTTTTTTTACTTCCAATCGTAGTCTCCGTATTAAAGAGTATTTAATAAAAAAGAGTGTATATGCCTCGAGTATATCTATGATTGATATCACATATACGCTCGTATGTATTTATAATTAATATTCTTGATATAATAATCTAGTATTGCAATGCTAGATTATTTAGTAATGGTCATGTGATTAAAGTTCGCTAGTTTTAATAATACACATCTAATTAACTATAAATATGTATTAAAACAGGACTCCTCAGAATATATCCAACACTAATACTTAACTATATACAATTATATTTATAACCAACTGTATCTTAGAAATTCACAACAAACCAAACTAAAAAATTCCTACACATCTAACAAGATAACTTAATATACAACAATAACAACATAGTCCAATAAAGTATGAATATACCAATTTAAGCCTACAACATATCCCTCCTACCCCTTTCGTATAGATACTATTCCTCGTCCACTCAAGCAAATGCATAGCAACGTTTCATGCAATAACAAATAACGTTCATACTAAGGTTAGTACGCGTAGCCTCTATCACTAACACGGGTTGATCTTTCTCGCTGCTCGGCCTTTCGGGGTACGGTATATTATCGAATACTTTAGCAGCGTACTCGTTCCGTTCCATACGGTACTGCTTACGTAACTCCGTTGTGCAAAGGTCGTGGATCTATAGGAATATAGGTTTCACATCGCATAAAAATAATTCCTTAACAATAGAAAAATTCATTTAATTAATATATAAAATGTTTAAAATATAGTTTATCAATATATAGATAATAAACAAATGAAATGACCTAGTTTGTTTCTTGTTTACATCACGTAATATGACATAAAGCCTATATATCCAGGACATTTTAGTTTTTTTTGTTATATAATAAAAGTTAAAATATATTTAATTTGCATTAAAAATATATTATGTTTATTTTATATTTATAATAATTATTTATGATTGTATAATATTTACATCATCTAATAGTTTTTTTGGGTAGTGGTATAACTAATATAGTGATATAATCAATATAACCATTCAGGCTATTTTATTTTTTGTTATAAAATAAAAGAGAAAATATATTTTATTTGTATTTAAATCATGATATAACTTAGTGATATAACTTAGCGATATAACTTAGCGATATAACTTAGCGATATAACTTAGCGATATAACTTAGCGATATAACTTAGCGATATAACTTAGCGATATAACTTAGCGATATAACTTAGCGATATAACTTAGCGATATAACTTAGCGATATAACTTAGCGATATAACTTAGCGATATAACTTAGCGATATAACTTAGCGATATAACTTAGCGATATAACTTAGCGATATAACTTAGCGATATAACTTAGCGATATAACTTAGCGATATAACTTAGCGATATAACTTAGCGATATAACTTAGCGATATAACTTAGCGATATAACTTAGCGATATAACTTAGCGATATAACTTAGCGATATAACTTAGCGATATAACTTAGCGATATAACTTAGCGATATAACTTAGCGATATAACTTAGCGATATAACTTAGCGATATAACTTAGCGATATAACTTAGCGATATAACTTAGCGATATAACTTAGCGATATAACTTAGCGATATAACTTAGCGATATAACTTAGCGATATAACTTAGCGATATAACTTAGCGGTATAACTTAATGACATAATTAAGTGATAACTTAATACCCAAGAAACAAGCTGATGTAACTTTTATAAAATCTTTAATCAAAATTTTAAATAAAAAATAAACATAATATATGAATGCAATATTAAAGCAAATATAATAAATTTTCACTTTTATTATATAACAAAAACGAATAAAATCACTTAAATCCCAGCAAACAGAGTGATGTAATAGTTTTGTAAAATCCTTTGATGTGTTCAAAAAATAATAAATAATATAAAAGAAATTAGGCAATACAAAAAATGAAATTACTTGGATTGTTTGCTGGGATGATTTATTGGGTATGTTATACAATTCAGTAATATATATCATATACATCGGCACTAACGTCAAGGAAAACTTTCTTGTACGGTATGTTGTAGCCAGGTTGTATCCGTATTTGTGCGCATGTCATTTCGTATAGTCGCTTTAAGCGAGTTTCGGTTTTATATGGGAAAGCCCTGCTCATAATCTGTGGGAAGAAAAGTTCTTTGCTGGGTAGAGAGTTTAGCGATCATCAGTGAAATGTAGTTTACTAATGAAGATATTCGGGGAATCAGTAGTGCTTAGTGATGGAATGAAGATATTTAGGAGATAGGCGGAAATAGTAGAGTTTGGTAACTGATTGAATGAATGAGGAAAATTAGATTAGAATGAATATGATAATTTCGCTATTGAGGCTGTCAAATAGAATTGGAGTTTTTAATAAGCTTGATAAATTATAAGTATTGTACTTATCGAAGAAATAATCAGAATATGATGAACAAATATAGGATTGTGTAAATGTATGTGTTTGAATTCGAATCCGTCAATGTAACTAATATAACTATTATATGAAGTACACGATTGTAAGTGATTATTTGGTTGTGGAATGAAATGAGTAAGTAGACTGGGTATATTGAGTAATTAACTGTGTGTAATGTGGATATTACATCGTCATTACCTAGGTATTGCCCTCAAATGTGGGAATTTGTTTGATTAACTATTAATATCATGGGTGCAACTGAATGTAATGTGGTTATTGGGGATAATTAAGTATAGATAATTTATTTATTCTAAGTAATTAACTGGGAATAATGTGTGTATTGTATTTAAGCATGCTCTGTGGGTAATTAATTGTGGGTGTTTGGAATAATTAACTCTAGGTAGTGTTGTTGCTGTTGATGGTTCCAATACTGGAATTATCAAAAAGCTGAAAAATAGAAAGATTTAGCTTAGAGTGAATTTATATTAAATAAATGTTTATATTTGTTAGTTTATTTGAAAAATACTGAAAAAGCGCATTGTTTATACGTCGTTTTTGACTATTTACAAAGAAAGTAAAATTTAAATTATTATGTTTTTATTTTAAAATATTAAATAAAAATCAATATATTTGCCCTCTGTATCTTATTGCTATATTTTTTATGTTATCTAATATATTGAAACCATTTTTTAATGTCCACATTTATATATGATAATATTAATAATTCAATAATTAAAATTTAAAAATATTTAATTAAATTTTAAAATAAATTTATCACACACAATCCTAGTCGTTTTCCACGTGAATCGAATTCTGAGAAGAAAACAATGAGTAAAACAAAGCTTTTTTAGCGTGACAGTGATTAAGAGATTCAATATCGCAGATAACCATCTTAAAGTTGTATCCGACATACCTTTGTATAGACGGGGGTACTGAGCATTCCTGTCTTTTCCCCAAGTTGGTCTATCTTGTGGAACCGATTTTTTAGGTTGTACAGAATCGTCGAGAAGTCGTGTTCCACCTCCTCGTCTTGCTACGATATTAGGTTATAGGGCATACTATTACGTCATTTATAACATTACATCTACTTAGCCATTATAAAAACTCTTGGTGCGATACCATAATACCATTTCGTAATAATGTTATTAATTCATCTAACACGATAATAATCAATCGTTGAATAACGATGAGAGAAACTAAGTTGGAATGCGATCGAAGCTACTGCAAATGATTTCGCAACATCGCCACGATGACGTAAGCCTCCCTAACGTTGCCCTGCAGAATGGAGAAGAACGAGCCGACCGTCTCATCACCAGCGAACCTCTTGCATCCGCCGATGAGATTGTAAGTGGATTCCATGGCCGCCTGTCGGTTTTCCGACCTAGCCTCCATATAAAACTCGAGGAAATCGTGCAACGCAATGCGCGGCGATTCGTTATTCTGGAGGAGGAATTAATGGAACGGCCGTTTAGTTAACGGTTGACTATAGTCCTAAGGAGAGGCGAGATTAACGGCAAGCTAAGAGGACGTGGTTAATGGTATTCTAAGCGAGGTGTGGTTCAAATGAGCCTATTAAATGTTTGATTAACGGCGAGTTCAGAGGACGTGGTTATTGGTATCATAAAGAGGAGTGGTTAAGGGTAGCAAGGGGGTAGTTTTTAACCGTTACTGAAAAGGTTGGCGAGGTATTAAGACTTAATATTGTTATTGAAACTCGATCGTATATTAGTTGGAGGATTTTTTTTATAATGCTAAGTAATGACGCATATGACCTACATTTCACAGTGTATAATGTACATTGTACACTGAATTGCATACTGTACAATGTACAGTGTACATTGTACGGTATGCAATTCATACCGTACATGTACTTCGGATGGGCGTGGCTAAACTATAGCGTTTTAATGAATTAGTTAACCGCACAGACACGTCATCTAACCTCGGGGTCTTTACCCCTTTTATCTATCCAAATCGCGTTTATAAGACGTATCGTCTCCTTGAGAGATATGTTGAGATTCTTTAGGTTACCCTCCCACCGCAGATATGCTGGGATACTCTCCTCCATCCCCTGGTAGCGGAGTTAGGGTCATCGCATGCTGGGGTCATAGGTCGAGCGATTAATTCGCACTACGCGACTAGGGTAACATAGCATGTCAACGTATTTCGCGAGCAGTTAGATTGTAGTCGTGTCCGCATACCGCCTAGATGCCTGGATATATTCTAACGGTGTAACGTATTGTTAACACTTCGTTTATGTGCCGTTTATATAATTATATTATTATATTTAACTATATTCTGATTAATTATCATTATTACAGAGATGATATAATGAACTCGGTGTACTATAATACTTTACGTACGTACAACTCATATTCTACTAAATATACAATACGCAGCGTACCAGTCCCTGGAAGTACTCGATTTCGTCTTCTCCTTTGAAACTGTGCGACTTGGCATTCAGTTCTCCCAAAAGAACTTCCACTTTTTGGTCGCTGTTTAATCCGTCGGTAAGTTGGTGCCACTGTTCACGGCCGCCGGAGAATGCGCGACTGCACCTCTCCCACGATGGTCTACAGATATGCCGGCAGGTTAGAGGTTAGAGGTTAGTTGATGTAGAGGTTAGACGTGCGGTGCGAGGAGTAGTTGAAGATGCGATAGTGGGCGTGGTTAAGGGTTTGATATAATAAGAGGCGTGGTTAGAGGTGTGAAACGTAGCAATGGTGGTATGTAAAGAAGGTATAATGGAGTAGTTTGTAATAATGGTGCTAGGTTAAGAGGTTAGGCTGAATAAGAATTGTATCGTTTTTAAAATACATATTATATTACTTTAACTTATACATCTATGACGTCACTATGGATTGCGCAACCTCGGAGTTCTGCATCTCGTCATGTCCTCGACTTCTTTTGCAAGATTTTGACTGTAGAGGCGCAGATCAATCAGTTCCTCGTCCATTGTTCTGTAGTAGAGATTGTGGGCATTGTTCACTGGCGCTAATGCCGTTATTATACCTTGGCTTAGCCGCGATAATATATACACAATATATATATACACAACATATATATACACAATCTATATATACACAATATATATATACACATAACATATATATACACATAACATATATATACACAATATATATATACACAGCATATATATACACAACATATATATACACAACATATATATACACAACCTATATATACACAATATATATATACACAACATATATATACACAACATATATATACACAACATATATATACACAACCTATATATATACACCATATATATACACAACATATATATACACAACATATATATACACAACCTATATATACACAATATATATATACACAACATATATATACACAACATATATATACACAACATATATATACACAACCTATATATATACACCATATATATACACAACATATATATACATAACATATATATACACAACATATATATATACACCATATATATACACAACATATATATACACAATATATATATACACAACATATATATACACAATATATATATACACAACATATATATACACAATCTATATATACACAACATATATATACACAATATATATCCATTGAAATGTTGTTTAATGAAATATTGTTAAGCTTTCATTATGTATCTCTTGGAATCGGATAACAATAAAAGGAATCTCAATTATATTTACCACATGCAAAATATTTATTAGTTACGAGTTTTGACTTATTAATCACATAATATCTATGTTAAGAAATAGTTACGATAGCATAATATATATTATATCGTCAGTTGAAATATAGCACCTTATAAGGTAATACATAACCTCTTCTTTAGAATATCCCACATCCCTCATGATATAATATATATCATCTACTACGGTAATATATCAACTCATATCGCTATATATCTCATTATTGTAATATCCAACATAATATTATATCTCATAGTATATAATAATATATAAACTTTTTTATGATATCTCACAATATATAAACGTCTTATTACATAATATCTTACATAATATATCTCAGTAACAACACGTCTAATCCTATTGTAATGCTTCATATTCACTCACAAAATCACTCATTATTTAGTAAAATATCACTTTCTCTTGATATTGTAAACATCTTTTCTGAACTAATATCACAATAAAGCTCTACCTCTTTCAATATATCGCAAGATAGTGAAATGTAATTTTAAATATCACAATCTCTCGAGATTTCTCGCTAACTGGTTGGCGATCTCGAATTCTGCAAGTCGTACCACGGTGATATTATTGTCTACGATGAGTTTACTGTACATATCCTGCAGTTTCTCGTGTTCTTTTCGAGGTATGACGTCGGAGTACGACGATTCAATGTAGGTGAGGCGGTCTATCAAGGCATCGTGATCATGTCTGGCTACCCTGGAATTTATGTAAAGGAATGAGTGAATATTAAACGTGATAAGGGCATGTACATTATTATACGTAAAGCCATCTTGGAGCGTAATGCGAGATGAGGCGATCGAGGGGGAGGGGAAAACGGTGGAATTTTAGTGACCTATGGTTGTAGAGGGCGGGTTTATTGTGATAGTAAGTAGAGTAAGGTGCCTTGGCGGAGTCTAGTTAGTGGTGTACAGCCGAGGGAGAACCTTTGGGTTTTGGTAAGGCAGATATAATCCCCATTAAACCGGATGTAGTAGTAAGAGTTCTTAAACGTTCCGAGATCAAAGTTGTATTCAAGGTGAAGATAATGAAAATAATATCGCAATGGTATGCTGGGTAGATAGGCTACTCACTTCAATGCCATTTGAAGGGATGTCACTTCGGAAAGTTCTCCTTTCTCTCCCGCTAGCTCGTGTATCGTCCTGTCTTTATATTTGATCAAGTTTTCCATATCATCTATCTTCATCCTCAGTAGTTTTTTCGAGTCCTCGCCCTTACGGAATTCCCTGAGGAGAAAAGTATACAAAAGTAATTATGGAAACAAAATATGAAATCAACTCAGTTATTTACAGTTAGATGTAAACATTGTACCAACATTGTTTATTAAATTGTATGAAAATAATATATTATTTAATATTCAAAAATATTTGTTATTAAATGTACATTTTTACATTTATAATATGATAATAAAGCTCTCTTTATACTTAAAATTCATATTCCCTCTGGGTCTTAATATTGTATTGTCTATTATAAAGTGACTCTGTAAATACTAATTAAAATGTAATAATATGGTATTGTATTCTTCAGAGTATCTTTCTTATTAATAATTATTATTTATTAATATTGCAAAGTCTAATATAGAGTGATTTTCTCAATATGAATTAGTAATATTAATATTTATTAATATTATCACAAGATATGCACTGTGCATGGTGTAAATGTACAGTGTGCGGTATGAAATGACTCTGGTACTGTGTGCTATGTACGCCATACATCGTATACCGTACACTGTAACGGTATACGAATATCACACTAACTTGTACTGACTAAGGAGGTGATTCCTTAAAAATGCTATCGTCGTCAACATCAACTCGTGTTGATTGCTATAATTATCGATGATCTCCTTCATCCCTACGCATTGTCGCTCCAACAGTGTAATGTCTGCAATAATGTTGTAGCGTATGTCGTGGTTTAGAGGTCAATGTATCAGTTGGGTATATTTATGTGATCGAAGTCGAGTATGCAATCGTAATATGTTAATATATTATGTAAAGACTTATTAATTTAAGTAATGTTACATTTCAACTTTATTAACTTTATTAACTTTATTAACTTTATTAACTTTATTAACTTTATTAACTTTATTAACTTTATTAACTTTATTAACTTTATTAACTTTATTAACTTTATTAACTTTATTAACTTTATTAACTTTATTAACTTTATTAACTTTATTAACTTTATTAACTTTATTAACTTTATTAACTTTATTAACTTTATTAACTTTATTAACTTTATTAACTTTATTAACTTTATTAACTTTATTAACTTTATTAACTTTATTAACTTTATTAACTTTATTAACTTTAAAATATGAATTTCTAACCTTCTTTATCCTTCTTTCTGATGATTGATAATTTCTGTAATTCTTTCTCACCGACATTAATCACTTCTTCCTATTTCAAAGTAGTGATTACTAGAGAATAAGTAAATTAGCGAACTGTATACCGGACTTGTGTAATTTTAGCATAAGTAAGCAATATAGCTTTCTTCTATATCGCATGAACCTTTAAAGGGGTCAAAAGTTCATTTTCACGCTCGATACGCAAGATGTACCTCTCGTACTCGTACTTTAATGTCCGCATAATCGGTTTATAAGTGTGAAACTCATTAGCCAGCCTCTCAAATACCCTTCTGAATACCTGGACAATGAAATACATCCGTTTTAGCGAGAGAAGTAATGGTAATAATTATACAGATAAGTGTGTCGATATTTTATATAATTGGTTGATGGAATGTTTTGTTTGATTAGTAGCAGTTATCTATGTAGCTTGAAGGTTGTTTATGTATGTCAGTCAAATGATAATATATGTGACAAGCGTAGGAAACAATAACATATCGAATGTTTTTAATAAAATTACTATTCTTTTGTAAAATGAGTATAAAAATAAATGTATTTAATAATAAAACAGTACATTAATATTAATATATTATATATATTTATTAATAATCAAACTTTAAAAAAAAGTAATATTTTAAAATATATGCTTTTTATAAATATAAACAATTATATAATCATATAATTATTTCAATAGAACATTTATATATGTTTGCCAATGAATAATATGTTATCAAATATCTGCAAATATTCCTCAAGAAAGTGTTACCAACTTGCAGACGTGTTTTGCAGGGAAATTTGTCGGCGAGTCTAAGTTGGCCTAGTTCTTCATCGATGAACTTTTGCAAATGAGTAAGAAAACGAGGCTTTTCTGGATGCATATCGGTTCGTCTTACCTGAGCAAATATACGTGAATATGAGTGTTCTAATATATCTGTGAGAGCGTGATTATGCGTATACATGAATGACTGTATGTATATATTCATAGTTATAATCTGGTTATTAAATAAATAGCGGAAAAGGAAATTTAAATAATAAATCATTAGTTTCATTTTGTAAATATTTCTATATGATTCTATATATTAATGAAAAATGTATTAATAATGTAGAATATATTCTAATATGAAAGATGGTTTTCTAGAATATAAAGCATTGTATAAAAGGAGAAAAAGTTTCGTTTAAGGGTTTCGTAAAGGGTTAACGCGATATTTTTCTGATCAGAATATAAAATAGTATTTTTGAAAAATGGTTTTTCTATAACTCTAGTCGTAAAAATTGTTTGCAAATAAATGGCTATAGACATATATATATATATATATATTCATATATATAGTATATTCTTAGTATAATTAAAGAAAATAAAATAGATATAAAAATTGATATCAAAGCCAAAATATAATTTTCGAGAGTATATTTTCATTTTCAGAATATAATTTGTACATCGATATTATCTAATATAATTGTGAATCCTTTTAAATTATTGTTACGGTAATACTTAATATTTGTATATACTGTATTCCATATGAACCTTGAGTCTGTAAATATCGCTAATGTCTCTCATATTAGGAAGTTCTGAAGCAGGGTGACATCTGGCAGGCCACGTGTCAAGTGCCAACATCTCCGTGCCGTTCACTCTACTCTGCCACTTGTTCGGCTTTATAAGTAATATGAAAATATATACACTTTAATTATACGTTATTTATACGTTTTATTTAGAATTATGGTTTAAAATAGTGTTTCTAAATCTAATCAGTGAATATCATGGTTACTTTTTTTTATAATCTTGAAACCGTATAAATAGTACCTTATACTCAGTGGGCAATTTTTCTACTTCCTCTGGAGCAACTGTACTAGGTTTACTGTAGAAATATATATAGTTTAATGATAAAATATATTTAAAATATAAAGATATATATATATATATATATATATATATATATATATATATATATTAAGTGTATTCATTAAATAGTGACTTTGAAGAATTAATGCATTGATGTGTTAAATTCAAGCGAAAGCTGAAGAAATATCTACAGTAATATCTACTATAATATCTGATGCTATAGCTACAGTAATATTTACTATAATATCTGATGATATATCTACAGTAATATCTACTATAATATCTGATGATATATCTACAGTAATATCTACTATAATATCTGATGAAATATCTACAGTAATATTTACTATAATATCTGATGATATATCTACAGTAATATCTACTATAATATCTGATGATATATCTACAGTAATATCTACTATAATATCTGATGAAATATCTACAGTAATATCTACTATAATATCTGATGTTATATCTACAGTAATATCTACTATAATATCTGATGAAATATCTACAGTAATATCTACTATAATATCTGATGTTATATCTACAGTAATATCTACTATAATATCTGATGATATATCTACAGTAATATCTACTATAATATCTGATGAAATATCTACAGTAATATCTACTATAATATCTGATGTTATATCTACAGTAATATTTACTATAATATCTGATGATATATCTACAGTAATATCTACTATAATATCTGATGATATATCTACAGTAATATCTACTATAATATCTGATGAAATATCTACAGTAATATCTACTATAATATCTGATATTATATCTACAGTAATATCTACTATAATATCTGATGATATATCTACAGTAATATCTACTATAATATCTGATGATATATCTACAGTAAAATCTACTATAATATCTGATGAAATATCTACAGTAATATCTACTATAATATCTGATGTTATATCTACAGTAAAATCTACTATAATATCTGATGATATATCTACAGTAATATCTACTATAATATCTGATGATATATCTACAGTAAAATCTACTATAATATCTGATGTTATATCTACAGTAAAATCTACTATAATATCTGATGATATGTCTACAGTAATATCTACTATAATATCTGATGATATATCTACAGTAATATCTACTATAATATCTGATGTTATATCTACAGTAATATTTACTATAATATCTGATGATATATCTACAGTAATATCTACTATAATATCTGATGATATGTCTACAGTAATATCTACTATAATATCTGATGAAATATCTACACTAATATCTACTATAATATCTGATGATATGTCTACAGTAATATCTATTATAATATCTGATGATATGTCTACAGTAATATCTATTATAATACTTATTATAAAATTTACTATAATATCATTCTCATATATATTGAAATATCTACTGTAATATCTAATGTAATATCTACCATTATATATCTACAGTAATATATAAAGTAATGTTTACAAAAATACCTAAATTATATTTATTGTAATATCAATTATAATAAATATTATAAAATATACTATAATATCTATTAATTATCTTTTATAATATCGATATAATATTTACTGTAATATCTACTGCATTATTAACTGTAATATCTACTATAATATCTACTCTAATATGTATCTAATATCTATAGATAGTATAGTTTACTCTAATGTCTACTCCAATTTCTATTCTAATATCTATTTAATATCTACTTTAATATTTATCTAATATCTATAGATAGTAGTGTTTACTCTAATGTCTACTCCAATTTCTAATCTAATATCTATTTAATATCTACTATAAAATCTACTTTAATATTAACTGTTATGCCTATTAATACATCAATTCGAACCCGAGTGTCTTCAATACATTGATGTAGGGCAGTTCATGCGAGAACAACTTGATATCGATAGTCTGGCGGCGTTTCTTTTGCGTTGACGATATCCGGAGTTGCGACGAAGGCAGCGGAATCGTTTTACCGGAAGTGTCGGGTGTCTGCTGTCTACTACGATGTCGTTCCGCTTCGATGCGCTGGCGTCTCGCACTTCCGGGGCTGTCGAATTTAGTGTCGATGTTGATGCTGGGCGGTTTCGATAAAGGAGATTCATCTCTGACCTCATTAGCAGAAATATTGCCGGAGTCGTTTTGCGTAGTTTTTTTGCGAGGTCGAGGTTTGTCCATGGTATTCGTATCGCGAGGTTCGAGGAAAATGGTTGTTAGAGATCAAACGTGAAACTATGGAAAGTTATAAATAGATTTGTTTGTTATATTTATGTGAAATAATAATGTTTTAATTTACAATTTTAAATAGTTCTCAGCATAATTTAAAACTCAGTATTTTTAAATGAAATGAACTGAACTTAGTTGTCTTAATTGAAAATACAGTCCATGTACATTTGATACTATATCATATACTGATATAAATATATATATATATATATATATATATATATATATATATATATATATATATTTATAATACTAAAATCATAATATATGATATATAATAAAAATTAAAATTTCAACAATATACAAATAATAATTCATATAAAACTAAGATTCGTTATTATTCGAACTTATTATACATACGTGTGGTTCTCGTGGTAGTCTCGTACAGTTATTTCGCTTGAACTCTCGTAGATATTCCGTACATCTGTATAAATGTCAGCTGGAAATACATCTGTATAAATGTCAGCTGGAAACATATCTGTATAGATGTCAGCTGGAAACATATCTGTATAGATGTCAGCTGGAAACATATCTGTATAAATGTCAGCTGGAAACATATCTGTATAAATGTCAGCTGGAATCATATCTGTATAGATGTTAGCTGGAAACATATCTGTATAGATGTCAGCTGGAAACATATCTGTATAGATGTCAGCTGTAAACATATCTGTATAAATGCCAGCTGGAAATATATCTGTATAAATGCCAGCTGGAAATATATCTGTATAAATGCCAGCTGGAAATATATCTGTATAAATGTCAGATGGAAACATATCTGTATAAATGCCAGCTGGAAATATATCTGTATAAATGTCAGATGGAAACATATTTGTATAAATGCCAGCTGGAAATATATCTGTATAAATGTCAGCTGGAAATATATCTGTATAAATGCCAGCTGGAAATATATCTGTATAAATGCCAGCTGCAAATATATCTGTATAAATGTCAGATGGAAACATATTTGTATAAATGCCAGCTGGAAATATATCTGTATAAATGTCAGCTGGAAATTCATCTATATAAATGCCAGCTGGAAACATATCTGTATAGATGTCAGCTGGAAATATATCTGTATAAATGCCAGCTGGAAACATATCTGTATAAATGCCAGCTGGAAATTCATCTGTATAAATGCCAGCTGGAATCATATCTGTATAGATGTCAGCTGGAAACATATCTGTATAAATGCCAGCTGGAAACATATCTGTATAGATGCCAGCTGGAAATTCATCTGTATAAATGCCAGCTGGAAACATATCTTTATAGATGTCAGCTGGAAACATATCTGTATAAATGTCAGCTGGAAACATATCTGTATAAATGCCAGCTGGAAATATATTTGTATATATGCCAGCTGGAAATATATCTGTATAAATGTCAGCTGGAAATATATCTGTATAAATGCCAGCTGCAAACATATCTGTATAAATGTCAGCTGGAAATATATCTGTATAAATACCAGCTGGAAATATATCTGTATAAATGCCAGCTGGAAACATATCTGTATAGATGCCAGCTGGAAATTCATCTATATAAATGCCAGCTGGAAACATATCTGTATAAATGCCAGCTGGAATCATATCTGTATAGATGTCAGCTGGAAACATATCTGTATAAATGCCAGCTGGAAACATATCTGTATAGATGCCAGCTGGAAATTCATCTGTATAAATGCCAGCTGGAAACATATCTGTATAGATGTCAGCTGGAAACATATCTGTATAAATGCCAGCTAGAAACATATCTGTATAAATGCCAGCTGGAAACATATCTGTATAGATGTCAGCTGGAAACATATCTGTATAAATGTCAGCTGGAAACATATCTGTATAAATGTCAGCTGGAAACATATCTGTATAAATGCCAGCTAGAAACATATCTGTATAAATGCCAGCTGGAAACATATCTGTATAGGTGTCAGCTGGAAACATATCTGTATAAATGTCAGCTGGAAACATATATGTATAAATGCCAGCTGGAAACATATCTGTATAAATGCTAGCTGGAAACATATCTGTATATATGCCAGCTGGAAACATATCTGTATAGATGTCAGCTGGAAACATATCTGTATAAATGCCAGCTGGAAACATATCTGTATAAATACCAGCTGGAAACATATCTGTATAAATACCAGCTGGAAATATATCTGTATAAATGCCAGCTGGAAACATATCTGTATAAATACCAGCTGGAAACATATCTGTATAAATGCCAGCTGGAAACATATCTGAATAAATGCCAGCTGGAAACATATCTGTATAAATACCAGCTGGAAACATATCTGTATAAATACCAGCTGGAAACATATCTGTATAAATGCCAGCTGGAAACATATCTGTATAAATGCCAGCTGGAAACATATCTGTATAAATGCCAGCTGGAAACATATCTGTATAAATACCAGCTGGAAACATATCTGTATAAATGCCAGCTGGAAACATATCTGTATAAATGCCAGCTGGAAACATATCTATATAAATACCAGCTGGAAATATATCTGTATAAATGCCAGCTGGAAACATATCTGTATATATGCCAGCTGGAAACATATCTGTATAGATGTCAGCTGGAAACATATCTGTATAAATGTCAGCTGGAAACATATCTGTATAAATACCAGCTGGAAACATATCTGTATAAATGTCAGCTGGAAACATATCTGTATAAATGCCAGCTGGAAACATATCTGTATAAATGCCAGCTGGAAACATATCTGTATAAATACCAGCTGGAAACATATCTGTATAAATGCCAGCTGGAAACTTATCTGTATATATGCCAGCTAAAAACATATCTTTAATGATGTCAGCTGGAAACATATCTGTATAAATGTCAGCTGGAAATATATCTGTATAAATACCAGCTGGAAACATATCTGTATAAATACCAGCTGGAAATATATCTGTATAAATGCCAGCTGGAAACATATCTGTATATATGCCAGCTGGAAACATATCTGTATATATGCCAGCTGGAAATATATCTGTATAAATGTCAGCTGGAAACATATCTGTATAAATGCCAGCTGGAAACATATCTGTATAAATACCAGCTGGAAACATATCTATATAAATGCCAGCTGGAAACATATCTGTATAAATACCAACTGGAAACATATCTGTATAAATGCCAGCTGGAAACATATCTGTATAAATGTCAGCTGGAAACATATCTGTATAGATGCCAGCTGGAAATTCATCTGTATAAATGCCAGCTGGAAACATATCTGTATAGATGTCAGCTGGAAATATATCTGTATAAATGCCAGCTGGGAACATATCTGTATAAATACCAGCTGGAAACATATGTGTATAAATACCCGCTGGAAACATATCTGTATAAATGCTAGCTGGAAATATATCTGTATATATGCCAGCTGGAAACATATCTGTATAGATGTCAGCTGGAAACATATCTGTATAAATGCCAGCTGGAAACATATCTGTATAAATACCAGCTGGAAACATATCTGTGTAAATGCCAGCTGGAAACATATCTGTATAAATGCCAGCTGGAAACATATCTGTATAAATACCAGCTGGAAACATATCTGTATAAATGCCAGCTGGAAACTTATCTGTATAAATGCCAGCTGGAAACATATCTGTATAAATGCCAGCTGGAAACATATCTGTATAGATGTCAGCTGGAAACATATCTGTATAAATGTCAGCTGGAAACATATCTGTATAAATACCAGCTGGAAACATATCTGTATAAATACCAGCTGGAAATACATCTGTATAAATGCCAGCTGGAAACATATCTGTGTAGATGTCAGCTGGAAACATATCTGTATAAATACCAGCTGGAAATATATCTGTATAGATATCAGCTGGAAACATATCTGTATAAATGCCAGCTGGAAACATATCTGTATAAATACCAGCTGGAAACATATCTATATAAATGCCAGTTGGAAACATATCTGTATAAATACCAGCTGGAAACATATCTGTATAAATGCCAGCTGGAAACATATCTGTATAAATACCAGCTGGAAACATATCTGTATAAATGTCAGCTGGAAACATATCTGTATAAATACCAGCTGGAAACATATCTGTATAAATGCCAGCTGGAAACATATCTGTATAAATACCAGCTGGAAACATATCTGTATAAATGTCAGCTGGAAACATTTCTGTATAAATGTCAGCTGGAAACATATCTGTATAAATACCAGCTGGAAACATATCTGTGTAAATGCCAGCTGGAAACATATCTGTATAAATGCCAGCTGGAAACATATCTGTATAAATACCAGCTGGAAACATATCTGTATAAATGCCAGCTGGAAACTTATCTGTATAAATGCCAGCTGGAAACATATCTGTATAAATGCCAGCTGGAAACATATCTGTATAGATGTCAGCTGGAAACATATCTGTATAAATGTTAGCTGGAAACATATCTGTATAAATACCAGCTGGAAACATATCTGTATAAATACCAGCTGGAAATATATCTGTATAAATGCCAGCTGGAAACATATCTGTGTAGATGTCAGCTGGAAACATATCTGTATAAATACCAGCTGGAAATATATCTGTATAGATATCAGCTGGAAACATATCTGTATAAATGCCAGCTGGAAACATATCTGTATAAATACCAGCTGGAAACATATCTATATAAATGCCAGTTGGAAACATATCTGTATAAATACCAGCTGGAAACATATCTGTATAAATGCCAGCTGGAAACATATCTGTATAAATACCAGCTGGAAACATATCTGTATAAATGCCAGTTGTAAATATATCTGTTTAAAATACCAGCTGGAAACATATATGTATAAATGCCAGCTGGAAATATATCTGTATAAATACCAGCTGGAAACATATCTGTATAAATGCCAGTTGGAAATATATCTGTATAAATACCAGCTGGAAATATATCTGTATAAATGTCAGCTGGAAACATATCTGTATAAATACCAGCTGGAAACATATCTGTATAAATGCCAGCTGGAAACATATCTGTATAAATACCAGCTGGAAACATATCTGTATAAATGTCAGCTGGAAACATTTCTGTATAAATGTCAGCTGGAAACATATCTGTATAGATGTCAGCTAGAAACATATCTGTATAAATATCAGCTGGAAACATATCTGTATAAATGCCAGCTGGAAATATATCTGTATAAATACCAGCTGGAAACATATCTGTATAAATGTCAGCTGGAAACATATCTGTATAAATGTCAGCTGGAAACATATCTGTATAAATGTCAGCTGGAAACATATCTGTATAAATATCAGCTGGAAACATATCTGTATAAATGCCAGCTGGAAAAATATCTATATAAAAGCCAGCTGGAAACATATCTGTATAAATACCAGCTGGAAACATATCTGTATAAATGCCAGCTGGAAACATATCTGTATAAATGTCAGCTGGAAACATATCTGTATAGATGCCAGCTGGAAATTCATCTGTATAAATGCCAGCTGGAAACATATCTGTATAGATGTCAGCTGGAAATATATCTGTATAAATGCCAGCTGGGAACATATCTGTATAAATACCAGCTGGAAACATATCTGTATAAATACCAGCTGGAAACATATCTGTATAAATGCTAGCTGGAAACATATCTGTATATATGCCAGCTGGAAACATATCTGTATAGATGTCAGCTGGAAACATATCTGTATAAATGCCAGCTGGAAACATATCTGTATAAATACCAGCTGGAAACATATCTGTGTAAATGCCAGCTGGAAACATATCTGTATAAATGCCAGCTGGAAACATATGTGTATTAATACCAGCTGGAAACATATCTGTATAAATGCCAGCTGGAAACTTATCTGTATATATGCCAGCTGGAAACATATCTGTATAGATGTCAGCTGGAAACATATCTGTATAAATGTCAGCTGGAAACATATCTGTATAAATACCAGCTGGAAACATATCTGTATAAATACCAGCTGGAAATATATCTGTATAAATGCCAGCTGGAAACATATCTGTGTAGATGTCAGCTGGAAACATATCTGTATAAATACCAGCTGGAAATATATCTGTATAAATGCCAGTTGGAAATATATCTGTATAAATACCAGCTGAAAATATATCTGTATAAATGTCAGCTGGAAACATATCTGTATAAATATCAGCTGGAAACATATCTGTATAAATGCCAGCTGGAAATATATCTGTATAAATACCAGCTGGAAACATATCTGTATAAATGTCAGCTGGAAACATATCTGTATAAATGTCAGCTGGAAACATATCTGTATAAATATCAGCTGGAAACATATCTGTATAAATATCAGCTGGAAACATATCTGTATAAATGCCAGCTGGAAATATATCTGTATAAATACCAGCTGGAAACAGGCATTCGGACATTAATATGCCAAGTAAAATAGCATTAGTCGAAAATGCTGGATTTCCGCATTTGTAGAAAACGTCAATTTCGATGTATCTAGCTCACCATATATCTAAAGCAGTGCACACTACGTAAACACTCTACGTCAGTTTACGCGTTGTTTTCCAGATCGAAATTATGTACAATATAAAGATTAATTTCGATGTGTGCACACAGAAAAATCTAGCTTTTGGCCTATTAACATTTTATTATTTACAAAGAAAGTAAAATTAAAATTATAATTTTAAATATTTAAAAAATAATGACTATAAAAGCAATATTTTTCACCCTCTGTACCTTATTACTATATATATTATACCTACTTTCCATATAGATTTATGTTATCTAATATATTGAATCAATTTTCTAACGTCCACATTTATATATGATAATATTAATAATTAATATTTAATAATTAAATACTTTTTAATATTAATAATTTAAATTAAAATATAATTTATTACATTTAAAAATAAATATATCATGTTGGAAGGTGAAAGTTCATTATTCCAACGTTTTATTCTTGTAAATTCAACATGTTCAATTTACAATCTATAACAGCGGAAAAATAAAAATAACCAGCGTTTTTTCAGTGTGTACGGTGCTTACAGTTTACAGTATGAAACATATATTATGTGTGTTTTTATCTCAAATAAATATAATAACTAAATATATATGAATTTAGTTTAGTATATAATACAGACTGCCAATGCTTATATTCTGTAATAATAATTTTAAAGGAACATTTACAATATGAACTAAATAATAAATAAATTATTAAAGTATGTCGTTGTATATTATAATTATATTTTAATTATTAATTATTTTAATTCTTGGAGGAAACTTATTAATCTCATTTTATTAATAAAATATAATTTGAATAGTTAAATATGAAAAACACATACGTGAGAAATAACTATTGATACAATGTGTCACTATAATATTTATTTCAATTAATTCCACATATATAATTATTGAGATATATTGGAGTTTTAAATAAATATACTATTTTATATTTTTAAACAATTTATGATATTTTATAAATATTATTATTATAAAAAATGTCGTAATCTGAATTTATTCATAATTAGCTGAATATATATATATATATATATATATATATATATAATAGTCGATATGTAATTAGATGCACTATTAAATGTATAATATATGACAAATAATAAGTAAATATATAAATAGCACTGCTAATGTACTTTATTATGTAGAAAAATCATAATCGAGTATTCCAGAGTAAAAATCTTTAACTGGCGTGCACAGTTTTTTAGGATCCCAGATCTTATTCATATCCGTTATAATCTCTTGAATGTTCTTTTTTCGCGTAATATATTCACAGATCTGAC
The DNA here is from genome assembly GCA_964035775.1 of Osedax frankpressi. NCBI lineage: Eukaryota > Metazoa > Annelida > Polychaeta > Sabellida > Siboglinidae > Osedax > Osedax frankpressi. Next base: position 16,648,894 of record OZ038312.1, on the reverse strand, counting down.
AAAAGTAGGTTGATGTTTTAACTTGTTCCGTACGTCTCCATTCGTGGTACTTGGCATACTCGTCTGGTTCTCTTATAAGACGTTTCAAGTATTTAGCTAGCGCTTTCGGCGATTCGTAATCACGTACATCTATATAAGAGCCGACTGGCAACACGTTTTTGTAATCCGCACCGCCCAAAACAACTGGAACTAGACCCTGCTGCATGCGGGTAAACGTCTTCTCCGTAATGTAGTGTTCGCAGAGAGAATTCTCAAATGACAAGTAGAAGTAGTAGTCGGTTACAAATCTGTTCTCGCATCGTCTATCGGTGCGTAAGCACGGAACAGGAGTCCCGCAATTGCCGAACACGTCGATATCGATGTGTTTACCTAACTGATCTGCGTAGGTTTCACGCCTCGACTGGGTTTTGCAATGCGAGACGGTCCACAGCACCGATTTGGACTTAACGTTCAGTATATCGGATAACATCGCGTCATCTTCAACTCCTGTGGATTTAATCGATTTCCTCCCAATCTTCGCATACGGCATGTAAATGTCACTATAGGGCGAGAAAGACATGCTGATATTGAATTGAGAGTTACCAGTGATAAGGCTATATCTGTCTGGTGCTTCTCGTATATAGTTGATCCATTTCTGTTTGGCGGGACGTTTCCAATGTGGCATCAAACTCTTGTGGTTAGCGTATCTCATGTTAATAACGACTGCGTCGGCTACAGATGAAATATTCTGGTCAATGGTGAAATAGCACTGCTTCTTCATGGACTTGCAATTAGTGAAACCTGCGTATGGAGGCCTCGGCTATGTCATATGCCTCGTGTACAATATAATTCGATGCAAAAAGTAATACAGTAGCGTATAGCATATTAATATACGCTTTGATGTATATGTATATGTGTGCTTATACTATTGAAATATATATATATATATACATTATTAATTACGTACAATGTATAATTTTGTTAATACAATTTTTTAAATATTTACTTATATATTTATATATATATATATATATATATATATATATATATATATATATATTATAGTATATATAATATGGAGAAACAAACCTTGAAAAGATTTACTAAACAATTTATTATGATTGTTACCTATTTTCCAAATGAGAATTAATATATAGTCTTCTGTTTTCTTATTAATATTGTTAACGGAACTATTTGTATAATTATTTTGTATTTCAATTATATTTTGATTTTTATTTTTCGATTCGAATTTAATGTTGTATTTCGCAAATCTGTTGTAGCTTTGCGATTTTTTAAAAATATTATAATAAATCATTTTAATAAATACAAGATATAATAGAATTAATAAACCAAAACCCGAGATTCTCAATGAATTCTGCAAATGAATTAAAATTATTAAATCGTGTATCCTATATGTACTATACCTATGATAATATTGGGTATATATGTAATACTCTATTATAAATATATACATTGGAAAATTTGATTCAAAATTAATCTTATAAAATTAATATTAATAATTAATTAATTAAAAATAAAATAATATTATTATAATTAGCTATTAAAACTAAAAGTTAGAAATTGAAAACTAGCATATTTTTTTAGTTAGTTGCATGGTAACATGTAACATATATATTTATAAATAAACCTGCAAATATTTCAAATTCATCATCAATTAGTGTATTTCAATTTTGTATCATATTACATATGTGATAATATAAATAATATATATATATTTATATATATTATTTATAATTATAATTTATGTATAAAAGATTATTAGAATAATATTTAAATAATAATATTGTTTTAAAGTTATTATATAAATGATATAATATAAAATCTTGTATTAATTTTATAGTAAAAACAATGAAATTTGATATGTATCTATAACGCATATTAATTGTAATTGTACTCATATGCATTTTTATATTTAATATATATTATATGCTAAAATATTAAGTTAGAAAGCAATGAACAAGTGTATACATCGTAGGATATAATTTAAAATGAATAACTTCGATGAAAACAACTTCGAATCTTTGCGAAACAGATGTATGTTAACATATTTAGTGGATTTAGTGAAATATTAGGTGAAATGCCCTTAAGACGAGATATTACTCATCATTAATTCTTTACAAATATAAAGTAATTAATACGATTGTAGTATCATAAAGATAATTAAATATTGTTGTATACAACAAATATCGGAACTAATAGATAGTGCATTTAGATATTACATAATAATGATTTTCGATAATATATAAAATTAATAAAATAATTAATACAAATATTGAATCTATAGAAATAATAGAGAAACTATATGTTTTTGTTATGGGACCAATTTAAAATAAAGAAGACTAGGATATAATATAAATATTTATATTTTTAATTAATGTAATACCGTTATTAAACATATATACATTTGTACATAGATATACATAATTTTCTTTCTAAGATATACTCGCATCAAAATCCGAGCTTATCAATATTTATAAAGTAATATTAGGTTGATTACATGTAATTTAGTTAGCTAACATTATGTATATATATATATGTATATATATATATATGTATATATGTATATATATATATATATATATATATATATATTCTTTACTTATATTGTTCGGAGGTGTTTTTGCATGTAAATATGTCTATATATTACAGATTAACATCAAATCGTTGTTTAAATTTCAATTATTTATAATATATATATTATATTCACTTATGATTAGGGGTTTATTAATTTATTAATGGAAAAATATTAATCTTAGTAACTATTTATAGAGATACTCCTATAGGAGTATCTCTAGTACTAGAGATATACGTATACTAGACGTTTAATATGTCTTTAATATCCTCCAATTAGGATATTTATTATTATAGATACATAACTCTATAAATAATTACATACATGTAATATGTGTATATATATCTACATATATAATTATAAGCCAAATCTACACCCACCGGTACATTTATCTACTTTATGTCTGAGTGTATGACGTACAGTGTACGTTTACGATCATTAATCATTTAAACCCTATAAACCCTATGTTTAGCTTTTATTAGTATTCTATTGATAACCATATATTTTAATTAATCATAAAATAATAAATGATTTTTCTCCGCCATTCTTAAATGTAATATTTTAAACATTGATCACCATTACCATCCCAGTAAACAATCGTGTAAAAAAACTTGGGTTATCACGTGTATTTTTTCACAAAATATTGTGTAAAATATAGCACGAGAATTTGGATATAGTTAAAACCTGGGTTAAAATACGCGTACAAAAATATAGTATGATGGTTGACTCTCCACCGATATTACCATGCAAAAATATTAATCTTAGTAACTATTTATAGAGATACTCCTATAGGAGTATCTCTAGTACTAGAGATATACGTATACTAGACGTACATCAAAAATGAAGTTATAAGATCAGGTTATTAATTAAATTAGTGTTTGGTTATGTTATATTATTAATATGTTTTCTAACCGTATATTCGAGTTAGTGATATATGTATATATACATATATGTATATATACATATATGTATATATACATATATGTATATATACATATATGTATATATACATATATGTATATATACATATATGTATATATACATATATAAATAACTTGATTTAAAAATATTAAAAAATATAATTATATATATTTGTTAATTAATGAACTACAATGTATAATTGTAAAATTGAAAATATAATTATGTATAATTGTACAATTGAAAATATAATTATGTATATTTGTTAATAAATGAACTGAAATGTTACATATAATAGTTAAATAATAGTAATTGGAAACGTGTACAATAATTTGATATTTAAATTTTTTATATCATATCAAATTTCCCTTTCATCTTTATGGTGATTTATTGAGATATTTATTAAAATATGTGTCTGTATATTAATAATTTGTATCATTGATATACTAACCATAATTTTAATATTCGATGGTATTATATTTCATAATACTATTTCATATAGGTTATAAATATAATAAGCTACTAAATTAATATCGTTTTATTTATATTCTTTCGTGATGATTATGAAAATTGAAAGTAAACTTAAATTGGTATATGTATTCAGAAATTTATTTATATGTACTTATATATAATATACATATACACCTTTCTATACTTGTAAAGCTGTATACTGTATAGTTAGGATATAATTAATATAAAGGATATAATTTATAGTTATATACTATTAGAATTAAGTAAATTGTAAAGTAAATTTGTTAAAATGTTGAAAATTATATCTATATAATTTTATATTATTATATAATATTTGAATTCTATATCATATATTCATATATGATGTGTATTTATTTTATCGAATGAATGTGTTATACATATGACTGAAAAACATATATATATATATCGCCATACTACCCGGAATAAGTTACTTTCAGCAAACAAATTTATAAAAAAAAAACAAAATTCCATATAAACTATTTATTAAAATAAAAGATTTATAGAAGATTTAACAAAATAGAAGATTTAACAAAATATAGATGTAAATTACTTCATGATTTAAAGCGAGATCTATTCACCAAAATACGTGGTTATATATGGTGAGATTTGTTATTCTTTAAAATCTAATCACGATATAAGAATTTAATAAAATCACAGTTTGTATTTGTCTTTCTATATTTCTTTATACAAATATTACAAAAAATATATATACAAAGTGGTATCACAAATCGTAAGTTTACTATTTTTATAAATAAATAAACCATATTGAAATATCTTTTATTTTATTATAATTTATATGTTATATTAGATTATCATTCTACCTTTACGAATATAATTTACAAAAATTGACACAATACTTTAATTATATTTCTTATTTATTTGTTATTATTTTCTGCAAACATTCATAATTTAACCATTTTTGTATATTTAATAATTATGTCTAAAACGAATTGTAATCAAAATTTAAATTCTACTGCTTTTGATACGAAAACAAATAACCTAATACTCAAAATAGCTAGAAATTATTTTTTCACTACATCAATGTTAAATTTAATATAAATTGCCCAATAAAAGTAAAAAAAAAATCTAAAATGATACCTTGGAATTTAAGGAACTAAAAGAAAAGCGTTCAGGAAAAACAACAATTATATAGTAAATTTAAATATTCTAATTAGGAATGCAATCTTGTTAAATATAAATCCTTTGAATGTAATCTCATAAATAAAATTTTACAAAGATAAACTATTACTCAAATTTATTGCAAGATAATTCTCCAATAAAATTCAACTCTAAAACATAATCACTTCCTAATAAATTCCAAATCAACAATGAAATTTGCTCATGCCCCATTGAAGTTTGTAAAAAATTGAATTATATATTTTAGTAATATATGAAATGATTTGGATTCTAAAATCGAGAAATGCAATGAAAATGATTTACATTTTTTTATCAACCCCCATTAAATATTTTTTATATAACCTCTATTAGGCTGATTTAATAAACGTTAAGGTATTCAGCCCAAAGAATTCAAGAGATATTTTTGGATAATCAATGAAAATAATTTAGTTTATATTCCCTTTAATAATTAAACCATTGAAATAGCTTATTGATTTATCATTTGAAACAGTTTTTTCTATCAATTTAAAAAATATCCAAGATTTTTCTATTATATATAAAAAAGATTTACAACTTTAACAATTATTATTACTTCTTAACTATTGAAAATATTTTAGCTACTTCGCAATTTGGATTTAGAAAATATTTCAATACAACATATGCTATTTTAAAGTTGTAAACTGTATTTAGTAATTGTTTTAATAATAATAATAATGCGGGATCTGCTATTTTTATCGACCTAAAAAAAGCATTTGACAAGTATATCACAATATTTTAATACACAAGTTTTTAATATTGGAATGCGTAGAAGTGCGCTAAAATATTTATTTATTTATTTATCTTATAGACACAATGTAACTATATTAGAACAATGTAGAACGATGTAACTATAAAACTTTATCAGATCAATTAATAGTAAAAGTTGGATTACCTCAAGATATCATTCTAGGTCCTATTGTATTTGTCATTTACATTAAAGACTTAGTTTTTTAAAGACTTAGTAAATTCATCTATTGAGTGTAATTTTACTTTGTTAGCATTTTATAGCAATTTACTTTGTTGATACGATACTTTTTGTTCGAAAATTCATGATGAAATAATTCTGATACTTCTGATATTGACCATGTATTAAACAATATAAAAAGATGGATTAAATTCAATAGTTCAATAGATATATCAAATTACATGCTAATACACTATACATCATTAATTCCAATCAATAATAGTTTCAATCAATAATATAATCTTTAATCCGAAAATTAAGTTTTCACCTATAACAAATTGAACTGGAAACCACATATTATCGATTAATTGTACACTGAACATAATTATTTGAGTAATAAATAATATTAAAAAATTTATAGACAAAAAAGTAATAATGCACATTAATAAGTTAATTTGTATTCCTAATATTAATTAGTGTTCAATTTTTTGGAGGAATATACGAATATATATATATATATATATATATATATATATATATATATATATATATATATATGTATATATATGTATATATATACGTATATATATGTATATATCGATATTATATTTGAATACATTGTTATGGATCATTAATTAAAATTAATAATATTTGTATAAAGTCTAAAAAAATTATCTACCATATTTTTTATACTTAATCGATAATAGGAATTTATTGATTTCAACTTTGTCAACATCGCTAAAATGTATACGCTTTACTATATATTAGATACTAATGATATATTAAAGCATGTAAATTGTGTATATGCAATTGATATCAACACATGAAAAGTTATCACGAACAAATATTACGCATCCAGAGAGTGCATTATTTGTAAATTTATTTGAAATATTGATTAATATTGATTAAAAAAATTGTTTAATCATTTTTTAAATTAACAATAACGAAATACAAATTTAAAAATATTTTCCATTATAGTGTTTATAGGTTTATACATCAATTATATATATATATATATTTATTATAGCTATTTTTATTTGAGAAATTATATAAAGCCAACATCGACCCAACTCATTACAATATTTATTTACATATATTGTACAATGTACATTGTACAATGTACAATGTATTGTACAATGTACATTCTCATATATAATTCCCACTATTTTGTATTAAACTATAAATATTTAATATGCCTATATGTAAACTGCCATAATATCATAGATAATATAAAGTCATTTAACATAGTTAATTAATATTACATGAATTTACAATTTTCTTCTGTAATATCATTTAAATTTCTTCTGTAATTATTGCTGTAATTATTTCCACCTCTCAGGATTTATGTACAACTTTTCAATCAAATTTCTCTAAACTCCATTATCTTCGATTAGTTTTTGGGACATCCCACTTTTAATTTCTGGGCAATTTCATTATGTTTGAGTTATAATAGAATACTTGTCTGTCTTTAGCTTCTTTGATTGTCTTCAATTCCGCTTCCAAGTTGTATATTATGTATAACATATTTTCAATTAGGGATAGAATGTTTCTACACCGTATTTCAAAAAAGTCTTTTAGATGATCTTAATCCAAGTATACCATATGAAGTGTTATTTTAGACCAATACAATTAATTAGGACTTAATACATTATGTATTATTTTCTTTAGCGAATTTATAAAACTTTCTTGTAAGCAGAAGTCATGAACTGTAAATATTCCCAGTAAGTCGTTTGTAATATCTGAATGTCCTGAGTTTGAAATCTTCTCATAGTCATATCTCATTTTTTTCAGTGCTCTCATTATATAATCTATTGGTTGGTTATTCTGAAGTAATTTTGTACTAATTATTTCTTTGGGTGCATCACACTGGATTGTAGCTGGTCTACTCACATCGAAATATCTCAATACTGATATCATTGTTAATGCCCTATTTATATTGTTGAATTATTTATTCTCGACCTTATCCATTTCCAAAATTACCTTTTTCCGTCAATTTTCTCAGCACAATGGTTTTATCATAAAAGTTAGGTGAGCACTTAGATGGGTATGGACGCATACCAAAAGTACATTTAAAACCCATTGAATCTCTTTATAATGGTATCTTCAATATTGGTTAAAAGGTGCCATACCTATTATTATATAATTAGTTGTAGCAGCGTGACCTATACAATATACCGATACTTTTTCTGTACTCCTTATTAAATAATTGAGTAGATGAGAATACTCATCATGATTCTAAAGATCTCTTTCTACTGCGAACGATATTTTTAAAATCATCCGTTGCCTTCACTACTCCGTGTGAACATTCTATTAGATTGTGCTTCTTTCTTTGAAATATCTATGGCGCTGAACATATTGGAATTAGTTATCTTCTCATCCTCCTCCAATTGACGTATTTGGTTAGCATTGATAAATATTCATTCATCTCTATTTATCAGAACCCATGGGTGCATCCTAAACATAAAATATCGAAAGAAAAATACTCACATCAGTAAGTCTAATTATTTCAAATAACGTACATTTTCTCTAAAATGGTCTTGTTTAATTTCTTAGTGAAAATACTTTTCAAAAGTGTTCTGACTTTTTTTTACTTGATCGATTAGATTTTTTTTAATCCTTCTAATTTATTTAGTTTATTTATACATTTTCTCTTAGTAGTGACGATACAGTTTGTTGAATATATTTTATTACTTCAAAGTTACCGTTTCTCTTTAGGCAACTTATATGGTGCTGATATAATATACTGAATCTTCTAAATAAATACTAATGAACTTTTCCAAAGAATTTCAATTTTTTCTAGTGATTTTTTATTAACTTTTTTATTTGTATTCTTACCAACGTAGTTTATTTCTACATTAATAATTTAGTTGATTTTCCATTTAAAAGATAATATAGTTCAGAAATTTATTTTTACTATTTAATTCACAATTACTGATTTTAAATGTTAAATGTTTACAATATTGTAGTTATTGTATTCTATCTGAATGTTTTATTAAACTTATATGTTAACATAATATTATGTAAATTAAAGCTATATTATCTAGAGTATATAGTTTTCAATATTAATATAACTAAGAATGATCTTATTTATAAATGAAATATGACCCATCACTATATATATATATATATATATATATATATATATATATATATAACATATAAAATGTATTTAATTATTTTCTTTTTATTTGAATTATCACATTATGTAATTTATAATAATGTATGTTATTGTAATAACCTATTTGTTGATTTCAAAAAAGAACATATACTTAAAATAAAGAATTACAATACTTATAGTTCCGCTTACAACATACTTACTAAGCAAAAATATATTTTAAATATGTTAATTCTCACTGCAAAGCTCGATATACTATTTATATATATTTATTATAATAAAACTCTTCCTATACAAAGTGATTTTATAAATATATGTACAATACATATATTATAAATTAATTTACAAATATAGTATATATATATATATATATATATATATATATATATATATATATATGTATATATATATATATTGTTTGCATATATATGTACAATTTGAATCAAAATCAATTTTATATTGAATTAATAATAATTAATTAATTACAAATATTATAGTATTATATATTTCATATATCAATTATATGTATAGAGATAAACTGTATACATATAACACATATACGTACATTAAACGTAGTACATTATTTTTAAATTATATAATTCTCTAAATACTAAATACTAAAATACTAAAATACACATCTTAATGAAATACATACACTAAACAATATATCGTATGCTGATGGATAATTCTTGAATTCGCGCTAGTTAGATTATTAAAGGCTTATATAACCTTATTATATCAAAACCTCCTAGCTTATTTATGATATAGATGTACATTGTACATTAACATCACTTTTCATCATTCATTATTGAAAATATAAAATTATTTAAAAAAAATATAAAAGGTAAAATTCTTACAATTAGCTTTCATCAAATAATAAAAATGTTAAAATAAAAAATAAATTAAATATATATAATAAAGAAATATTGAATAATATACCTTATTTTCAACGTTTGGGCGGTAAAATATAAAATAATAGTGTAAAATATAAAATAATAGTAGTATGATTAACATTACAAAGATATTAAGTGAAAATGTATATAAAGAAATATATTTGAAATCAGAATAGACTCTGAATAGTCAAAGAAAAGAAAATACAACAATTATTATTCAAGATAATTACAAATTAATTGAAAAAATGATTACAAATATGTAATTCATGTACTAAGTGAAATACTTTTTAATAACAAATTATAAACAATTTGTGTGTGAGTAAAGATAATATATTTTAATGTCCATACAAAAATTTAAAATAAAAATATATTAAAAATAAAAATAATTAAAAATATGTAATTCATGTAATAAAAAAATGATATATTCTAATATATCAAAAATTAGTACAAATTAGATTAAAATGAATTAAGAATAATAAATGTAGTGTTTTCTTAAGTTTGTAAAAATGTATGATTATGGTATTTTTAAATATTGTATATTTTATTAAAATAGACATACGATCAGGTGTTTATTTTTTTCAAAGTCATATCGAGTATATTATTATAATCTATAGTATGTTGCAAAAAAAAGTGTAAACAAATTTAATTTTCTTTTGTAAAAAGTTTAACAGAAATTATTTCAATTTCATCATCAATAGATATTGTTAGATTATTAATTATTTCAGAACAAAAATATATTTTAACAAATAAATTTGTAAGCCATATTTCTGTTATCAAATCAGATTTTACTATAAAAGTATCAAGTAAAATTTAAGAAGAATCAATGTTTACATACACTTTTTATGTTAAAAACAATAATTGGCATATTGTTATTTAAATGATATTGTATTATAATCTAAAATTTTATACTACTTTTCATAAATTTTTGTTGTCATCATTAAAATCATTCATTTAAAAATTGTATTTATAATTTTAACTTTAAGATTTCTATTATTTATATTTTTGCTTTGGTCTCTAATGTTAATTTTATTTTATTTTTAATTGTATCATTGAGAATTTATGAGATATATTCCTATTGTATTATTATAATTTGCTTTTTTTAATCTATATGCATATGAAATTATTTTTATTATATCTTATTAAAATACTAACTCAATTTTTATCTGTCTTTTTTTCTTCTATGAATTGACCTAATTCAATTATTATTAAGTTTACCGATCCTGCATTATTCAAACAATAGTATATTATTATTATCATATTAATTATTTCGTACTTTTTATATTCAGAAATCTTCTTTGTTTTTTATCATCACACATAAATTCTGATAAATTATAAACAATTAATGATTTAGTTGTTAAATATTTCATAGATAATTCAAGATTTGTTATCTTATCAGGTGTCATAATATTTTAGATTATTACTAAAGGTAAAATATGAATTATATTGAATATAATATATTATATGAAACAATCTTGTGTTAAAAATAATATACATATATGTAGTCCGCTCATTGATGTATCCTTTAAAAGCTACTATAATCAGTAATTAATAATTAAAACATAATCAATTCACCTAATATATTTAATAAGCTTCTAATACCTTATAATAATTAAGTGAATTTGGTGTTGTTCAAAACGTCGAGGTCCAATGCGATTACTTACGACTGCCGTTTATAAATACACCAAAATCAAGGTCACCACCAGGGAGAACACCGTAATACACCGTACTACGTGGCCAATGTGTCGGTTTTCTGGTTGAATTCGATCAACATTTCAATCTGGTAAGAGAAAATGCCATTGATTTGCTTAACTATATTATTAATATATGAATTGTTTTAATAACATGCGTATAAACAATGTTTAGCTAAAATCAGCTACCCAATCGCATTTAATAATATAATATTTCAATATGTATACTTAATATGTATAAAAAAATTGAAATTTTGTAATAACTGATTGTTATATATTATTTATAAACATTGGATAGAAAATTAATTTGCATAAATATCTGTGATTAAATAGAAAATACATAAATTAAATATTATTAATTAAATTAATTATTTAAAATGTTATCGGATCTAGAAAAGTAAGTAATATCTGGTAGAGTTAAACTTGAGGTTGAGCCTTGAAACTAATTTATCAAGATACGTGGGTTCAGTTAAACAGAAATGTAGTCGCATAAACAGTTTGCGTCAGTTATCACGTTATTATAACGGATGGTACTCAATAAACCATCTCTATTGACAATCAATGAATATTTAGCTCTTAAGTAAAAAATATTCAAATACTCGCTTGCAAACAGGCAATGACTGACGTGGACGAGACATACGTACATCCAAAAGTAAGGACGTCTAAAAGCAAGAAAAAAAGTGCATCCGTTGGTACCTAGATCTATAATCGAAACCTGCAAAGATTATGTAGATCTTCTACATGTAACTGCTGTATTATATGATCTAGAATAAAATGATTCTGATTTTCAATAATGTAGTTTATTGTTCTTTATAATTGAAAGTAATTGTAATAATTAATGAATACATCTCAATACTTATACATTATTAGTTCATAGTCATATTGTTCAGTTTTGTATTAAACAACTACTTGTAACTTCAATACAGAAATTCACTGAAGAAATACACGCAGTAAACATTTTTATATTTATAATGTAGATTATTAAATTCTATTTACTTATCTAATTCATAAAGGTAAAGTTAATTATTAATTTAATTTCACATTCTTAAAAATTGTTCTATTTTTGGATTGACTAACTATCAATATTAGGTAATACTAAACTTTTTTAAACAATGCTAATTGAATGGGTGGTTCAATTTATTATTTGAATCTAGCTAAGGTATTATTATAATAATCAAATATGTTTTGACTCAATAAAATGGCTATAATAGTTATTATTTTAATTACAAAGTTATCTTTTTGTTATTTATCATTTAGTTGTTTATTCTTGCATTTTTATATAATATTTTTTATTGAAAACTATAAATCGAGGAACATATATTAATATAAAAATATCATTGGTCATATAATTTTATATTTCGAGATAATTAATAGTACCTGATCATATAAATTGAGTAGAGACCAGATTTTAAATTGTAAAATTTAGATATTTATTTTCATTAAAATATTGATCCCGAGTCAGACCTAGATATACAAAATGGTTGCACGCAGAGATGAATTGGTAAAAGGTGCTGCATAGTTGAGTTGGACATATTCTAATTATCAAGTTTTTAGTTTTAATATTTAATATTTATCTTTAATAATTAAAATTGCAAGTAAGTATAAATAAATATTTAAAAAAAATCACACTGCAGAGACTTTTGGTCATGAGACTGAGATTGCATTAAGAATTTAAATCATATTTAATTCTTAATTACATCATTAGTAGCAATTTCAATATTAATGTTCACTTTAATAAATAGTTATTAAATAACACATACTTAGAATAAAATATGAATTTCAAAATTGATAAAAAAGGAAGTCAAGAATATGCTCATATTTGATCATAGTTATAGTGTAATACTAAACACAATGATTTGAAATGCTGATTTACGAATATAACTAGTTTGAGATGTTTTAAATAACTTGATTAGAATGTTATGATATGTATTCTGTTATTTATTAGTTCTGATATTTCAAAATCATTTTAGAATTTAATCTCACTATTTAATATTTTGTATTCATTTTATATTTCTAGAGAATCAACAATTATTATTGGCAGTATGAGCGGCCACTTCTTACAAATTTCCTCCGATATCCATTGTGATGCCATACGTACGATGTATATGATTAATTATTAACCAATAACATTACCAGCAACTATTTTCTAAATTTAAATTTCATATACACACATATATATATGTAACTCAAAATTAATATGATAAAGTGATTTACTACTATTAATGTTGTATGTTTTAGATACCATGATTAGGTATTTCACAGGTACGGAAAATTAACCCAAGAACTTAATATACTTTAATTTGAACTATTAAAAATATAAATATTGGAAATAATTGCATATCATTAAAATATAGGCTGTGAAACAATAAAGAAATAATTAAATCTCACAATCTAGTCTTATAAAAGTAATTGTATACATGAGGAACGAATTCAATTAGAATGTTATGCATGACATTTAATATGTGTAGCGTGAGAGATAACACCCTACATCTGTAATATGGTTATAAATACTTAGTACAAGCAGCAAACCTATTTTGCTCTATCGTAGTACCTCAACTCCAGACCCATGTCCTCTACACCTTTCAGATATTTTTTATTCACGTTCCCCGTGCTCCAGCTACGACCGAGAGTTCAGTTTCACCTATTTGCGTTATTAATTATAGAGGGTCGCATATATTTCACATTGAAAGATTTTCCTATATTATAATATAACGATTATATATTAGTAATTACAAATATGAGTAGAATTCTTGTGAATATCGTTTAATAAATTCATATTTAAATCCCAATAAATTAAATAAAAATTGAATTGTAATCATTAATTATTATTATGTGTAGTACTAAAAGTATTTGAATTTAAATAATGCAATTGATATTTTATTGCAATTGTATTATTTTTTCATTTTGTAAATAAATAGTCACATATTTTAGATTATTCGTAATGTAAAAATCAAGACTAAAAAATAAAGAGATAATATATATAATAATTGTTTAGCTAAACTTATTTAAAATGTACATAGAAAATATTATTCTTTGGAATAAAACAATTTTTAGATTTGAATTTTAATAATGAAATAAAATATGATAAGCAATACATATAAAACTGTAATTAAAGTACAAGATATAAGAGTTGATTATATTTTTAAGAAAGAAGTTAATTTAAAAGTATTAAAAGTAGTGTTTCCTAAACGATGACGGTAATAATACAGAGCTAGTGATAATCAAAACTTTGAAATTTGTTGTCAAAGAGAATCGTTTGATCAAAATAGTTTGGTTTAACTATTTACAAGTATACGATAATAATAGATAGATATAATAAATATTTTTATATATAATAATTAATATTATAAATATTACTTATACAATTAATATAAAACTATTTTTGAATCACTACTTAGAGATTTGGCTAGAAATATATTAGTAATTTGATATTAAAATATTTCAAAACTGTATGCGTTTCAAACTGATATTATCCTATATTAAATTATATCAAATTTCATTTCTCTAAATTTAAAATCTTCACTGAAATATTTTAATAAATATTTTATAAAAAACTCTCTCTAAGTTAATGTATTTTATTAATTATTTAATATTTTCTTAATATTTAAATAAATTATTAAAATATAGCTCTATTAAATTTAATAAATATAATAATATTATGAAAGTGGATGTCTTACACTCATCAACACCATAATGTAACCTATGACCTTGACAGAGTTGGTGTGCACAGAGACTCCGGGTGGCAACACTACAGCCTCAAAGTCCAAAGAGACAGTACTGTGTTCAGGCGGAGCATCTCGAAGGTAGAACAACTCATCATCAAGCCTCTTCTCGAGTTTCAAAACCTGGTGGGGGCGGAGTTATAACTCTATTTATAAAATATTTTTATAATGTTAATGACCGTTACAATAATTAACTATAATTTATTATTATCTGCCCACAAAAAATTCTTTATTTTTTACATTTTCTTCTTTTCTTCATTTATTTTTTATTAAATTGGGTTTATATTTAGTTATTAACGTTTATCTTCTACACATAATCCAAAGTAAATAATATTATAAAATACAGAATATTATAATATAAATATATTATATTAATATTTAATAATTATTAAACATTATCATATAAAATTATATTCGATCATATATTTGTACATAACCATATTATATAAATTGATACACATTTGAACCTAGGGTTTTCTTACTCACCTCTTCACTGAGTATAATTATGTCATCCATTGCCATCTAACAAGTGGTAGAAAGGTTGGTGTAGATATAATAATTAGAACATATTAACTGATATATGCCTACATGTATATCCGTACAATAGAAATTGTTTGATTGTATTCATTTATTAAGTGTTATCATAATTTAACGTCAAACTGCAGTGTTTAGATTATTATTATATAACGGAAATATGATATTTTATATCCGAACTCTGAAATTGCATTTACGTCTGTTTAAATTTAATAATGATTTGTAATGAACTCGCAACATAAATACGCACTAAATAACAAATATATCATAATATGTTATTTACATTCTTTCTTTATTATAATTAATTTTAAGTGAATAATTATTTAAATCTTGAAAACACATTAATTTCTAAATTACATAAATATAATTATTGAGATAAATTGAGGTTATAATCAAACATTATTATAATTTTAGAATTTTGTTATATTGTTAATATATTTTATAAATAAATGTAATGGCATCGTATCCAACCAATGGTGATATTTAATTAAAGGGATTCTAATTTGTTGACTATTTATATAATTTATAGATATTTATCCATATATATTTATAATATATTTAAAGACATTATAATTAAATATCTATTTTTCATTGTAAATGAATTTTATTATGTTAAAAAATCATAATCAAGTATTCCAGCGTAGAAATCTATAAATGGAGTACAAAGTTTTTTAGGGTCCCAGATCTTATTCATGTCGGGTATAATTTCTTGAATGTTCTTATTTTTCGTGATATATTCGCAAATCATACAAGCAACGTCTAGATTCAATACTTTTTCAGTACGTCTCCATTCGTGATATTTGGCATACTCGTCTGGTTCTCTTATAAGACGTTTCAAGTATTTAGCTAGCGCTTTCGGCGATTCGTAATTACGTACATCTATATAAGAGCCGACTGGCAACACGTTTTTGTAATCCGCACCGCCCAAAACAACTGGAACTAGACCCTGCTGCATGCGGGTAAACGTCTTCTCCGTAATGTAGTGTTCGCAGAGAGAATTCTCAAATGACAAGTAGAAGTAGTAGTCGGTTACAAATCTGTTCTCGCATCGTCTATCGCTGCGTAAGCACGGAACAGGAGTCCCGCAATTGCCGAACACGTCGATATCGATGTGTTTACCTAACTGATCTGCGTAGGTTTCACGCCTCGACTGGGTTTTGCAATGCGAGACGGTCCACAGCACCGACTTGGACTTAACGTTCAGTATATCGGACAACATCGCGTCATCTTCAACTCCTGTGGATTTAATCGATTTCCTCCCAAACTGTGCATACGGCATGTAAATGTCACTATAGGGAGAGAAAGACATGCTGATATTGAATTGAGAGTTACCAGTGATAAGGCTAAATCTGTCTGGTGCTTCTCGTATATAGTTGATCCATTTCTGTTTGACGGGACGTTTCCAATGCGGCATCAAACTCTTGTGGTTAGCGTATCCCATGTTAATAACCACTGCGTCAGCTTCCGAATACCTGTTTATGTCATTTGTATAATCGCATGTCAAGTTCGTTTCTTTACAGTATACCATGCCTGCGGAATTAGGGTACAATTTAATTTAATATAGCATCTCTAACCATATATCAAATAAAGGTAAATTATATAGTTATATAGGAATCCTGTATTTTCATATTATATATTCAGGATATAATAATAATTGGAGCCTTACATGATTTTTGAAACGTTTTTAAAAAATATTATGTTAACTATGATTAATATAATTTAAGTTCTAGTATTGATATAGATAACCAACCTTGAAATATATATATATATATATATATATATATATAATATCAGTTATATATAATATAAGTTATATATAATATAAGTTATATATAATATAAGTTATATATAATATAAGTTATATATAATATAAGTTATATATAATTTATATTACTAAAAATGCATACCTTGTTTGGTATTACTAAACCATAATCCATCAGGTTTATTTGTTTTCCATGTAAGAATTAGTACATTTCGATTTTCTTTTATTAAAGGAATTTGTTTTTCAATATAACTATGATAATTAATATAATTGATTTTAATCGTAGTTTTATTTTCTATATTTAATCTAATTTTACTCTTTTGGGATCTTCTATAAATGGAGTCGGCGAAATATTTAAATATTATAATTAGTATTATTAATACACTTACTCTTGATAATGTCAGCATTAAAATCTGAAAATAAATTATAATTATCATATTTATGTATAATACAATAATACAAAATATTAAATGGCAAGTTGGAACTATATTTAGGATATTTACGATAAAATATATATTCAAACTTTATTAATAATCTATTAAAATAATAAACTGCATTGTATAATATATAATAAATGTATAATGTATATCATATAATATATATATATATATATATATATATATATATATATATATATTCTATGTGTAGTAAATAAATATATATTATAGACTATTTGTAATTGTGCCAGAAAACAAGATCATAATTTCTTAATATTAAATGTACAAATATTAGACAGCCATTTTAATTAACATTTTATATTTATTTGTATTCTAGATTTTTAAAATGTAATCTATGGTTTATCAATAGCTATAAATTGTAATTACTATGCATTTCCTTTTAAAACTAATAATATTATGTAATTATTAATTTTATATTTCATTAATTAAAAAAGTGGAACATTATAACATTGTTAGTTGATTGCATGTTAATTATATAAGCTAAGATTAATATATAAATGATTGATATATATAAAGTTATATTATATTATATTAGACAACAGAACACAATTGCAAATATACCCGAATTTGATAACAAAAATAACTACAAATATAAATGTACCTTTAAATTTTGAAAATACATCTCTAAATAAAATATATTTAGTATTGGATGAAAAGTTATTTGCCTTATTAAATAGTTGTTGTATTTATTATTGCATGACAAAGATATAAATAAAATTACCCGTACAATATAGACTAAAGCTAGTTTATAAATGATAGGATTGATTCATATACGGTACGATGTTTTTAAAATGATCCCATGGGTTGATTTACTGCAATATTTCATCAACGGTATAAAATGAAATGTGATATGTGATATCAAATTTATAGCATACAAACAAAATGTAAATACGGATATTCATTATCTATGCTGTAAATTGAATATCTTATTGATATCTTAAGACACATTTTATTTCTATATTATCTGTACTTTATTTTGTCTTTGAAAACTAGATATCGTTATGTATTTTAACTTTATATATATATATATATATATATATATACATATATATATCATATATGATTTTAGAGTGTTTAATTTTTAAAATATTATTAGAAAGATGGAAAAAATATGTTATTAATTAATTAAAAGATGAATAAATAATATAAAATTATACATATTTAACTGCTGAATAAATAAATTAGGTTAATTGGTTTATAAATTGGTTATAAAGATTACACACAAAACAGATAGAATACACCGGTGCATATATATCTGGCTTATATATATACACATATATGTATGTATATATATATATATATATATATATTAAATATATATATATATATATATATATATATATATATATATATATATTAAATATATGTATATATATACACATATATACACATATATACATATATATGTATATATATATATTAAATATATATATATATATATATATATATATATATATATATTAAATATATGTATATATATTCAGAGGTTTGCATATCCATTATTTTATTAATCTTAATAAGCTCGAGTTTTGGTTTGATTATAAAAAATCTTAAAAAGAAAATTATATATCACAGTATATATAAGTTTAATAATAGTATTACGGTAAGTAAGACTTAATTAAAAATATTAATATTTATATTATATTTAATTGTCTGCTTTATTTTAAATTGGACCAAGTAAAGAAACATAGATTTGATATTTTTATTAATTTATTAATTTTACATATATCAAAATAATGCACATATTTATAACATACGACAATGAAATTATTGCCTATAATTATTATAAAAATATCTAAATGTACTTAATATGTATACTTAATATTTATAAGAATTTGTGATATAAAACTAATAGTAACACATAGCCTATGATATGTTATGTTCCTTTGTTTTATATTACAGTTCGCCGAGTTATAATATTCACCGAATTCACCAGATTTATATTTATGTTTATATAATTTGATCAGCAAATATTCGAAATTGTTTCACCATTATTAATCGTGAATCAATATTGATGTATATATATGATCCTTTATTTCAAATTTTACATGCAATAAATTACATATAACAACCAATTATGATATAATACGATATTTATTTATATTCTGCGTGTTTAACTTTCCCAATGTATATACTACATATTTATTTGAAATTATACTTATATAAATATCAAATTATGTTTTCCAATATATAATCATGTATAATCAATGTATAGTATATAGTGTATAATATAACCAGAGTAGTTTATATTAGAGAGTAGTATTACATATTTATTATTAATTATGATTATATCAATATCAAATTCCATTGTTCTAACCATAATAGTTTCACGAGGTGTTGTAAAGACACATTTATATAATATTATATAATTAAAGTTATATGAATTTACAACCATGAACATTATTTTATTTCACAAATAATTAACATACAATTAATAATGCGTATGAATAAGTTTTTAATTATTATTATTAATTTAATTTAAGATTAATTTAGTATGTGAATTTACAGTAAATATGAATATCATTGTAAATATATATAAATGTATTTTTATAAAAAAATCTTTTTATAAACATTATTATATACATAATCACATGTATACAAATATTATTAGTATTTTTAATATGAAAAATAATTTAGAAATAGTCGTAATCGTCAATAAAGATGCGACGGTATCAAATTAGAATAACGACAACATCTATAAGTATCATTCTATGGCCGACATTGTAGTACGCCATCGAGCCGTGGCATAACGTTTATACCAGTAAAATTAATACATAGATATTAATTATTTCTGCAAATACGGAAATGAAGCTTAGTGCCCAGATAAAAAGAGGCTTATGAACAAATTTCTCCGATAACTTTATTTAGCTTTTATTTCGGAATTTCATCTTCGATCGTATTATCGATGACGTTACATGTGTCGGGACCAATCTATACTTGAAACAATCTATACTTGAAACAATATATACTTGAAACAATCTATACTTGAAACAATCTATACTTGAAACAATCTATACTTGAAACAATCTATACTTGAAACAATCTATACTTGAAACAATCTATACTTGAAACAATCTATACTTGAAACAATCTATACTTGAAACAATCTATACTTGAAACAATCTATACTTGAAACAATCTATACTTGAAACAATCAATACTTGAAACAATCTATACTTGAAATAATCTATACTTGAAACAATCTATACTTGAAACAATCTATATTTGAAACAATCTATACTTGAAACAATCTATACTTGAAACAATCTATACTTGAAACAATCTATACTTGAAACAATCTATACTTGAAACAATCTATACTTGAAACAATCTATACTTGAAACAATCTATACTTGAAACAATCTATACTTGAAAAAATCTATACTTGAAACAATCTATACTTGAAACAATCTATACTTGAAACAATCTATACTTGAACAATCTATACTTGAAACAGAAGAGTATTTCAAGTATCTCGCCTGAAGATATTCTGATGATTTTTAATAATAACTACTTAATAAGTAGTACTTATAGTACTGAACAAATGAATATATAATGCGAAGTAATGTATTCAATTGTTTATATCAAACGTGAATACGATCTGTGCATTCGATTTAAAGAATGTTATGCTGGAATATGCATACGTCATGTTTCGTTGTAATATATAAATCAATAATGCAAATGTAATATTTACCTATTATATCTTAAATTTAGTATTGTATATCATTATTAAAAATATTTTATAAATTATTATTACAAAACTTTAAACTATGAAAATACAGAACTCAAATTACTATGGTTTGACCTAAATCTGACAAAGTGTCTATCAAAAATCAAATAATATATTTGTTTAAAAGCTTAATATTTCATAGAAATATTATAGATATATTTTATATTTACAAAGTAGTTATATAATTTAAAAATTTAGTAGTTATATAATTTTAAAATGATTTGTTAATACATGGCAATTAGAGTCTAGATGTCTTACTCTTCCTATAGTGACATTCACAAGCCGTATGAACAGTTTGGGCTGAAATCGAGTAAATCCACAGGAGTTGAAAATGTCGCGATGTTATCCGATATACTGAACGTTAGGTCTAAACCGGTGTTATGGACGGCCTCGCACTGCAAGACCCTACAAGAAGCTATGTCGAGCAGTTAGGTAAACACATATCAAAGTGTTGGTCAAATGCGGGAATCCGGTTCCGTGTTCAAGTACCGATAATCAACGCTAAAACATATTTGTAGCCGTCTACTACTTATACTTGTCATTTTAGAATTCTCTGTGAAAGAATATAAATAACATATTATGATATATTTATTATTTTGTCCATATTTATGTTGTGAGTTCATTACAAATTATTATTAAATTTAATCCGCCCTGTATGCAATTCCAGAGTTCGGATACAAAATATCATATGTCAGTTGGATAATACATACTTCAGTTAGGCATTAAATTATGTTAAATGTACTTAACAAGTGAATAAAAGTACACAATTTCTATTGTACGGAATAACATGTAGGCACGTATCAGTTAATATGTTCTTATTAATCTATCTCCACCAAGCTTTCTACCACTTGTTAGATGGCAAGGGATGACATAACTATACTCAGTGAAGAGTTGAGAAGAACGTTTGGTTCAAATGTATGTCAATTTATATAATATGATTATGTACAAATATAGGATCGAAGATTATTTTGTATGGATTATTTATAATATTATGATATTTATAAGTTATGATATTATTTATCTTGGATCTATTGGATATGTGTAGAAAATAAACTGTAGAAAATAAAATGTATTCACAATATAATAAATATTAAATATAACAAATAAACGAAAAATAAGAAGAAAAAAGAAGAACAAATAAAGAGTGTGTGTTGGTAATTTAATAGTATATTATAGTTAATTATTGCAACCGCCTTTATCTAATTTAAATAAATACAATATTTTTATAAATAAAAAATATCTAAAAAAAATTAATTCTAAAATAAGCATGGGAAAATAATCATTATTTCTAAGTGTTAAATATAGTAAACCAATAATAATAAATACTAAAAATGAAAATATATGTATATAGAAAGAACAAGAACAAACATAAGGAAGTTAAAAGCAAGAACATATCAAAACTAGAAAATATTGTTTACACAAATATTTTTCAATAGTATTTTATACAATTTATGAATAAGAAAAAAATAGTATTCAAAACCGTGTAATTAAGATTAGTAAATCATAAATATAGTAAATTATAATGAATGTAGTAGTTTAGTTGTTTGTCAACTTAATAACCTTATATCCCATAAATCAATGAATTTTCTATAATTTAATATAAACTCCATAAATTTACGAACAAGATATACTTTTTTACGGATTCTATTCAATTATATTCTATTAAACCAAGTACAAAGTATTGGATAATGAACATTTAATAGGTAGATTAACAGCTATATTAATACCAGAAGGAGATGTTTTCACAAATAAAGTATAGCTTTTCGTAAATAATGCTTACATCATGTGCGAATCTACTTCAGCCCAACTGTAAGTAGGTGGCGTGATATAAGCTCGATATACCGCTATATGAAGCGTACGACATTGAATAGTATTACAAATAATAAACAGCGACAGATAACAAATAACCGAGTAAAAGTCTTCGATATCGATCTTACTAGTCTTAGTTTAAGTGTACGATTCACTGCAGTTAAATTACAACTGTCAGTTGCCACTATCTCAATAGGAGATATACTAATAACAGTTCACTGCACGTCGATATGTGAACATATTTTCTAAATTATCTATTGGTTGATATCATGTATACACATATATTTACAATTTTATATATTATAAATCTATGTATATATTATATACTTTATACCCTATATACAATATCAAAGATCGACGATCATTTAGAATCTATGATTGAATATAGTGCTAGAATATAAAATTATATTGTAATCTTTGAGTTTTAATAATAAATTAATCATTGGTACATATCAATGATTTTGAAATATTTAAAATGTCATTTAAAAATTGTATAACGTTATTAAATAAGATTAGTTATACCATCACATATCGTTAGTATTATTTATTATTAGAATACTTATCAAAAATATATACAAGTATACATAATCTATACATTTAAACAAATAAAACCATATTTTATATGAAATTATTTTAATCATTTGAAAAATTTAAAATGTTATTTAAAAGTTGTATAAAGTTGTTACATGTCATTAGTATTATTAACTATATTAAATTAATTATCATAAATATATACATGTACACACGAGCTATATTACATATATAACAAATTAAACCATATTTGATTTGAAATTATTTTCAACAATTTTAACAATAATTTTTTGTAGTGAATGCTATTTAGTCAATATGCATATAATTCTGCTCAATAATTTTGGTGTAAACTTTCCTTAAGAAGCATTATGTAAATCATATGCATCATATATGTTTATTATACTAAAGTAAACTATTCTAGAGAAAAATAATAAAAGAAGTTGTGTAAAATCATTTTCATATACCTTAATACCTTAAATATTGTAATATCATTATCTAATTATATATATATATATATATATATCAAATAATAAATAATATAAATCAAATAATCTGTTAAGGGGAGGGCGCTTTCGTTAATACTTACACGACAGACAGGATTTATACAGCTATATAGAATGTAACAAAGATTACATTTTTAGAATATTACCTATATTTTTAGTAAACACATTTTATATGCACATATTTTACCATAACATTTTTTCAATAGTGATAATATAAATCTTTGTATCATATCCAGAATTTTAGTAAATAGTATTTAGATTTTTTGGGCAAAAATTTTAATGTTTATTAATTATATATGAAGTTATTTAAATATATTTGAAAACTAACTATTTTGTTTTATCAATATATAAATATATAAATTATCATTGCATACAAACAAAAATTATTGGATTACCTCTTAAATTGAAAACGCTATTACATGAATGAAAATAATTATTCCAATAAAATACCCTTGTAAGATTATGCATTTTTATTATTTATTTTTATTATGCAACATTATAAATAACAAGATTTATGATAGTGTTTATTCGAATATATGCAGTAGGTATATTTTCACGAAGAGGTTCATAAACTGACCGTTTACTTACCACTCACCGATTACTCACCACTCACCGATTACTCACCACTCACTGATTACTCACCACTCATCGATTACTCACCACTCACCGATTACTCACCACTTACCGATTACTCACCACTCATCGATTACTCACCACTCACCGATTACTCACCACTCACCGATTACTCACCACTCACCGATTACTCACCACTCACCGATTACTCACCACTCACCATTTACTCACCACTCACCGATTACTCGCCACTCACCGATTACTCGCCACTCACCGATTACTCGCCACTCACCGTTTACTCACCACTCACCGATTACTCACCACTCACCGATTACTCACTGTTTACTCACCACTCACTGTTTACTCACCACTCACCGTTTACTCACCACTCACTGTTTACTCACCACTCACTGTTTACTCACCACTCACCGATTACTCATTATTATTATGCACCGACTACTCACCCATGATTATTTGTGGGAATAAAGTATTATATAAAGTGAACTGGGTGGAAAGTGAGGTATTTAGTAGTTTTAGATTCAAAATGATGATATGTGTTGTTGAGAAAGTCGTTTGATTAATTATATATTAGCTGGTAATTTGTTCCATAATGTATGCAGAGTTCGGGTAATCTTAGTATCATTTTATTATAGCAGCGTGATGTTCCATTGTTTGTTTTCTTGTTTAGGAGTACAGTTAGATATTGCGGTGTGTGTTTTCAAATGAAGTACGGTTTATTCAGAATATTTGTCAATCTATCGTTGAAGCTAAGCTAAGCTAATCTTTTTTTAATTCTGAGGTTTGTGTACATTTTGTTAGAGAAATACAAAAAAGTTGTGAGTCAAGAATACTAACTCGAGGAACCAAATATTTGGATATATTTTGTGTTATTTTGTATTCAATGAGTTTGACAATGTTGTCGCATTCCGATTGTTTTAATTTGATGTAGAGTATTTAGTAATCTATCGTATCAAAAGCAGGTCGTGCATTAGTTGACTTAGTTGTAATATTTGATATAGTACGGTGAAGCAAAATGGTTTCTGTAAAAATTGTTCAGTAAAGTCATTTTTAGTTAAGTAATTATTAAGATTGGCAATAACTTTATCAATTAGTTTTGAAAGTCATTTTAGGTTCGATATAGGTTGGTAGTTATTAAGTAGGAATGTATCTAGTTTTTGTTTCTTTAGTTTAGGGTAACAACAAAGTATTTAGGTAGTCGAGGAACATGATTTGGGTCGTTACATTTATTTATTAAGTCGCAGTATGTTAGAGAAAAGTAAATGCTAATTTTAATGTTCGTTAATTCATAGAAAGGATAGAAACTGACTCGATCGCATATCAAAATATATAAATGATGATATTAATTCATTTTGAATTTTACATAATTCTCTTTTAACATATTATAATAGTCCTCAATAAATTGATTTTTTCTATTGGAAATCACCATAGACCTATATCTAATTAATTAATATACGAAGATGATTTATATATGATATTTATATTATATAATTCGATATAAAGTAATATCATAGTTTATATATGTCTGATATGCCGTCGAGACAGTTTCTATACTTTTGGTGAATTCACGTATTTTAGAATAATTAATTTCGTATAGATAACCAAATTTATAATTATAAAAACACAATTGCTTAATTAATAGTTAATTATTTTCATAAATATAGAGTTTTATTTTCTAATTAAAGAGCAAAGCTTGACAAGAGACAATTTGAACCGGTTATCTTCAGAAGAGCCAACGCCATATTCACATATCCATTTCCACAATAAAGTCACGCTAACCATACTGCAATAGAGGGCACCGTACGTCATTCGAACACATTGGCCAATGCATTAGTTGAACACCACCGCCGGACTCCGTTGTCACGACAACGCCCTATATATAATCGGATCCCGGTTGCAGCCTCCTCCGACCCACCTCCCAACAACTACAAGTTAGCCATTATTAAGCTTACTATCGTCTGTCTGGACTCTTCCATGAGTATAAATGTGGAATATATATAATAATATATTAATATATATATATAATAATATAATTAAATGAATTTAATATATATATATAATAATATAATTAAATAAAATTAAATAATTAAACACCTATATAGCATCTTATATCTAAGGTCAAATCAATATATTTTTATTATAAAGCTTATTATATATCGCGTCTATTTCAACTGCACGCGAAGTTTACATTGAACATTTAGGGAAGTGTATCCCGAGTTCCTCCCTGACCCCGTGTGGTGGAAACGAGATCGGATACGCGAACGACTCGAACGAGATGATATGTTGGCTCGCAGGGAGATTGTGGATTTGCCAGAATTTTACGTGGGTTTGTGACCTTAGTCGGTTCTAATGGTAATAGATATCCGGCAATCTTAACTAGACGCATGTATTTTTATAGTTTATTATATATAATTAAAAAGAATTAGAAAAACAAAATGTATGCAATATTGACTCAGTGAAACCGATTTAATATTTTTTTAATTTATAGGAATTTAATTTATACAAAATGTTATTCTATATTGATATCATTGGTGAACATTTATTAAAATTCTATTTTATTAAAACTCTTATTACTTAGTAAAATGATATCATAATAATATCACATATGTGATCATAATCACTTTAATGTTAGAATTGTATAAAGATTATTATTATTTAGTTAGAGCTCTGTTAAATTGCGGATATTCCATATTTCTATGTAAATTAGAAGGTGTGAAGGTAAATTGTGTACCTTTTATAGTTACACCTGATTCATTCAATTACACCATCCTTTCTATTAGCCATATCCGTGTACTTTCCTATTCCTACAATACTCCCCCCCCCCCACTTCTTTATCCCCATGAAACTACGCTGTAAAACCCTACTGCTTATGCAATCCCTACTCCTACTCTATATACTTATTACTTGCCATCTTCACCCCGGCTAGATATTCCCTATACCATGAACGTCAACATAGTCCCCTACCCCTATGCTATCCCATCTCCTAACCTAATTACAATCCGACCCCTTAGGCTCATTTATGGTGGTAACGTGTTCCGACCAATACGCCAGCGGCAAGCGGAGCTCATTCCTTGGCATTTGTATCCAACGACAAGGTCACGGTCTTAGAGCCAACTTCACCTTGAGAAATGTCATCGACGGTCAAGGTGATTACTTCAGTATTTACTTTCTATTCAAATATCTACTATCTAGAGATTCTCATGTTCATGTGCGTGTGTGTGTTTCGTATAAATGGTCATATAATTATAATGATTAAATTGTTTAACGGATTAACTACTGGTTATGTAATCTCTCACTAAACAATAGGAGTCGAAATAAGATACGACCTCTACAATCCAACAGTCCTGGAAATCAAGGTTATCCAATTGCGATAACTTCTTTCTTTTGTCAACCTTTCCTTTTTATTTAAGAATGTTAGTTGTCGCAATTATGTACACTAGTTTGAGGGTGTTTTTAGGCATACCGAGAATTAGAAGTAAGTTAATTAAAACTGCTAAAATTAGTAAATATCCGATCACCTCTCCAAATAGCATAATGACTGTGCTATGATTTTCAATGACTATTTATGACATTTTGTAGTTTTTTCTATCCATTACTTGCACAATAACTTCACTCCACACAATAACTCCGCCCCCACCAGGTTTTGAAACTCGAGAAGAGGCTAGATGATGAGTTGTTCTACCTTCGAGATGCTCCGCCTGAACACAGTACTGTCCCTTTGGACTTTGAGGCGGTAGTATTGCCACCCGGAGTCTCTGTGCCCACCAACTCTGTCAAGGTCAGAGGTGACATTATGGTGTTGATGAGTGTAAGACAGCCACTTTCATAATAGTATTATCTTTACTAAATTTAATAATTTATTTGAATAATTAATAAAATATATTAACTTCGAGATATAAAATATTTATTACAATATTTCAGGGAATATTTTGAAATTAAGAGAAATGAAATTTGATATAATTTAAGATAATATTAGTTAGCAAATAGTTTTGAAATAATTTAATATCAAATTACTAATATATTTCTAGTATTTCTTATATTTCTGTAATATTTATAATATAATAAAGAGTAAGCATTCATTAATTTCTATTACATCATATTTTCTTACTCTTATAGATAATATATTTGAATATGTTAAACATCGATTATATAATATTTTGCAATTTTATCATTATTCTGATAAAGAAGTTTAATTTACAAAAATTCATTAATCTAATTGTGATTTAATTATTATATTAAAAATATTTATTATATCTATCTATTATTATCTTGTGCTATAATCTTGTATACTTGTAAATAGTTAAACCAAACTATTTTGATCAAACGATTCTCTTTGACAACAAATTTCAAAGTTTTGATTATCACTAGCTCTGTATTATTACCGCCATCGTTTAGGAAACACTACTTTTAAAATAACTTCTTTCTTAAAAATATAATCAACTCTTGTATCTTGTACTTTAATTACAGTTTTATATGTATTGCTTAGCATATTTTATTTCATTATTAAAATTGAAATCTAAAAATTGTTTTAGTCCAAAGAATAATATTTTCTATGTACATTTTAAATAAGTTCAGCTAAACAATTATTATATATATTCTCTCTTTATTTTTTAGTCTTGATTTTTACATTACGAATAATCTAAAATATGTGACTATTTATTTACAAAATGAAAAAATAATACATTTTCAGATATATTTTGAAATGTAAAATATCAATTGCATTATTTATATTCAAATACTTTAGTACTACATATAATAATAATTAATGATTACAATTCAATTTATATTTAATTGATTGGGATTTAAATATGAATTTATTAAACGATATTCACAAGAATTCTACTCATATTTGCAATTACTAATATATAATCATTATATTATAATACAGGAGCATCTCTCGATATGAAATACATGCGACCCTCTATAACTAACACCTCCAATAGGTGAAACTGAACCCTAGGCCATGGCTGGAGCGCTGGGAACGTAAAGAACTCAAAGGTGTAGAGGACATGGGTC
Source organism: Osedax frankpressi (assembly GCA_964035775.1). Classification (NCBI taxonomy): domain Eukaryota; kingdom Metazoa; phylum Annelida; class Polychaeta; order Sabellida; family Siboglinidae; genus Osedax; species Osedax frankpressi. The sequence goes on along the minus strand of OZ038312.1, from coordinate 16,618,501 downwards.
TTGAGCAGAGGTTCTACGACCGAGCAAAAGAGGTTTGCTGCTTACACTAAGTATTCATAACAGCGTGACTTATGTACTCATGTTACACTAGGCATTACACTAGGTACTACACTAGGTATTACACTAGCTGCTACACTAGGCATTACACTAGGTATTACACTAGGTACTACACTAGGTATTAAACTAGCTGGTACACTAGGCATTACACTAGGTGCTACACTAGGTATTACACTAGGTATTACACTAGCTGGTACACTAGGCATTACACTAGCTGGTACACTAGGTATTACACTAGGTACTACACTAGGTATTACACTAGCTGGTACACTAGGCATTACACTAGCTGGTACACTAGGTATTACACTAGGCATTACACTAGCTGGTACACTAGGTACTACACTAGGTATTACACTAGGCATTACACTAGCTGGTACACTAGGTATTACAATAGGTACTACTCTAGCTACTACACTAGGCATTACACTAGCTGGTACACTAGGTATTACACTAGGTACTACACTAGGTATTACACTAGGTACTACACTAGCTACTACACTAGGCATTACACTAGCTGGTACACTAGGTATTACACTAGCTACTACACTAGCTACTACACTAGCTACTACACTAGCTACTACACTAGGCATTACACTAGCTGCTACACTAGCTACTACACTAGACATTACTCGTGTCACTCTACACAGGTATCACACCCGTGGCTGAAACACGACACAATGCGCGAGTACAGGAAACGTATCGACGACGACGAATCTGCGTCGATTATGCAATCAGTGCATGTCGAAATGACGGAGCTACAGAAACGTCGTGCGTCGACGTTACGACGGCGAGCATTGTCCAGCGAATAGAAACCTCAAATTGTTGTAATAAATGTCGACGTTCTAATTCGCCGTCCTTTTCTCAGCAGTCGCAGCAATTGCCGTGTTAATGTTAATTCTACTTTCACCAGTTAGAATATTGTCCCATTGTACCACTTTAGTCTAAGTGTGCTAGTTTATATATGAACTAGTAAACTAAGGACTAAATACCATTACTTATAAGTAAGTATCAAAGTAAACCTAGTATTAATTATATTTCTAATAGCATATAAATATGAAGTAGTATCATGGATATAATTGAAATATATATTATAAGTTAAAATTTTATTTTTAAACATATTTCAAAATATATTAAGTTATTGGGTTAATTTTCAGTACCAGTGAAGCACCTAATCATGGTATCTAAAACATACAACACTAATAGTAGTAAATCACTTTATCATATTAATTTTGAGTTACATATATATATATATATATATATGTAATTCAAATTTATAAAAAATAGTTGCTGGTAATGTTATTGGTTAATAATTAATCATATACATCGTACGTATGGCATCACAATGGATATCGAAGGAAATTTGTAGGAAGTGGTCGCTCATACTGCCAATAATAATTGTTAATTCCCTAGAAAATAGAATGAATACAAAATATTAAATAGTGAGGTTAAATTCTAAAACGATTTTGAAATATCAGAACTAATAAACAAAAGAATAAATATCATAACATTCTAATCAAGTTATTTAAAACATCTCAAACTAGTTATATTCGTAAATCAGCATTTAAAAGCATTGTATTTAGTTATCATAGTATTACATTACATAACCACACCACGGCATACAATATTGTAATATAACTATGATCAAATATGAGCCATTTTGTTGAGTCAAATCATCTTTGATTGTCATATTAATACCTTAGCTAGCTACAAATAATAAATTAAATAACTTATTCAATTAGCATTGTTTAAAAAAGTTTTGTATTACTTAATATTGATAATTAGGTAATAAAAAAATTGAGTTACTTTTAATAATGTGAAATTAAATTAATAATTAACTTTACTTTTGCGAATTAGATAATTGAATAATAGAATTTAATAATCTGCATTATAAATATAAAAATGTTTATTGCGTGAATTTGATTTGAGGACATCGTCTATCACATACTGCCAAGTACTTCAGATGAAACTCACAGTAACAACGTTATCACCTCTGATAAAGAGATTGTTCGCATGTCTTTCTTCCGTGAATTTCTGCATTGAAGTTATAAATAGATGTTTGATACAAAACTGAACAATATGACTATGAACTATTAATGTATAAGTATTGAGATGTATTCATTAATCATTACAATTACTTTCAATTATAAAGAACAATAAACTATATTATTGAAAATCAGAATTATTTTATTCTAGATCATATCATACAGCAGTTACATGTAGAAGATCTACATAATCTTTGCAGGTTTCGATTATAGATCTAGGTACCAACGGATGCACTTTTTTTCTTGCTTTTAGACGTCCTTACTTTTGGATGTACGTATGTCTCGTCCACGTCAGTCATTGCCTGTTTGCAAGCGAGTATTTGAATATTCTCTACTTAAGAGCTAAATATTCATTGATTGTCAATAGAGATGGTTTATCGAGTACCATCCGTTATAACAACGTGATAACTGACGCAAACTGTTTATGCGACTAAATTTCTGTTTAACTGAACCCACGTATCTTGATAAATTAGTTTCAAGGCTCCACCTCAATTTTAACTCTACCAGATACTACTTACTTTTCTAGATCCAATAACATTTTAACTATATAAATAATGTATTCCTATTTAATCACATATATATGCAAATTAATTAAGCATTACAATTCTACCCTAGAGTGCATATAAATATTATATAACATTCCGTTATTACCAAATTTCTAATTTTTTATACATGTCAAGAATAAATAGTGAGATATGTTATTAAATTGAGTAGATGATTTTAGTTTAACAATGTTTATATGCATGTTATTAAAACAATGAGGTATTGTAAATATAGTAAAGAAAATCAACGGCATTCCTTCTCACCAGATTGAAATGTTGATCGAATGCAACCAGAAAACCGACACATTGGCCACGTACGGTGTTTACTCCCCTGGTGGTGACCTTGATTTTAGTGTGTTTATCAACGGCAGTCGTAAGTAATCGCATTGGACCTCGACGTTCTGAACAAAACCAAAGTTCAATTTATTATTGTAGGTAAGGTATTAGAAATTTATTAAATATATTAGGTAAATTGATTATTTGTTAATTATTAATTATTAATAGTTTTTAAAGGATCAAATCAATGAGTAGACTGCAGTAAAATCAAAGAAGTTTGCATGAGTCCATAAAATCATATTTTAAAAGATGACCAATAAATAGATGGTCTAATGTTTCAATAATAGTTAAATATCTAATGTCATTTTTAAACAAGGCCACTTTTTAATGCATACTATATTTATTTGGCAAATTCAAAAAAGATATATATAATAAAATAACAATTCTTTGAAGAGTATTAACTGCATGCATATATATAACATATACTAATATTAGATCATTTGTAGTAATATTTAAATAGTTTAAACTATCAAATATTTATTTCCTAACAATTGCTTCAAAATGACAAAAATTATATAGGATGATACACTGAATAGAAAGAGGTGTCCCAGCGTATTTTGCGGCGAAATTATTTTGTGGTCGATTGTTCGACTTGAACCGGTTTAAATTGTAAATTAGTATAAATAATAATATAAAAAATCTATATGTTTAAAAGGTAAATAAACTATACTTTAAAAAATATAGAAAACCTTTCATCTTTTGAAAAACTGGATACTTGTGATGATATTTTAATATTCTAGCGGACTTTTTAATAATTGGATTTACTATGGGCCCTCTTTTTTTATTTAAATCAACAAGAACGTCTCCTAGTATTGATTTTAACGCTACTGCAGGTTCATCAGATTTAATATTACTATATCGTACTGACGTTGATGGTTGGGAATCGTTTGACATATTTTATTATATCATAATACAAATTGTAAAGTGAATATATATTTAAATATTTAAAAAAATGTCTTATTATCTTTGTAATAATTAATAGCCGTAGAGTGCGGTGTTTAAAGATATGATCTAGTGATAAATTTAAAATGAACTATGTTTATCATATTAAACTACTTTGACACGCATTTCCATACTAATTTTATAATTAGTGTAATTGAATACATATAAAGATTGTATAATTATACTTATCAAAATATATATTAATTATATATAGTTAACTATCTGATTTATATTATATATTAATGCTAGAGATATACTTATAATTACAAAATAAATTTCCTAAATTCCACAAAATAAATATATAACATAAAATTCACAAATCAATTATTTGTATTGTAATTACATATATTATAAAATTAATATATAATACTTATTGTATTTTTTATAATTATATTATGTATAATTAATATTATAATTATAATCATAAATTATATTTATTAATTCTTGCTAGGTAAAACATTTGGCTGATTTCGTTTCTCTGGATGTAGTTCACTATAATATAGTATATATAAATAGTAAATAATTATAATTTCGTATATTGTAAAATATAATAACATCATAATGGCAACACATCGTATATGTACGGTTAACATAAACTAAGGTAATTTGTTGTTATAAGTTATATATACATAATATGTATAATATATATAATATACTTATATTATGCATTACTATATTAACGTAATAGTAAAGTTTACAAATAGCGTCACAATATGCAATTCATCTTAGAAATATCCATTTAATTATTAGCATTTTTTTTTGGCAATTATTAATTAGCTAGTTTTATATGTTTCTCATTGTAATTAAATTAATTTAATTTAATTGATTTAATTAATTGCCAATCGAAAAATTTAAACTTTCTATTTCAAGTCAATCCGAAAAAGTTCGCACGAAATCTTTATCCGAACATTCCGAAACGAGCATTTGTAATTCCCCAAGTATCCCCACCATGAAGAACGTAAATCGTTGCAACAGTACCCAGAAGCCATCCGAAATCAACAAATCCGCTAATGTAACGAAATTGAAGGCGCGCAAAGGGCGCAGTCAGCGCAAGTCTAACGGCTGGATGGTAAACGCCGCCGGCTCCAGTCGTTTGCACCGTTGCCGTTACGCGTGCCTGGCGTTCAGCTATTTCATCGCCTGCAGCAACCGACACCAACGGCAAACCAACTGTTTCGCCGACAACGACTCGATGTGGCGGTACGTATTCGCCGTCTGGAAGTCGATGGACGACCAACAGTTGAAACCGTTCTTCGACCGCGCACGCAACGAGTACCGTAGGCACGTGCTGATGGACGAAACTATCGCGGATGTCGATTGCTCTCCGGGCGTACAACAACAACAACAACAAAAACCACAACAACCTCAAATACTGCAACAACCGATAGAGATGCAGCAGCGAAAACGAAATTCGTCGCGGAATCTGTAGCCAAGAGATCGCTATCGTACCGCCCATAGGCGTGGCTTGGCTAGTTGCATGGCTGTAGTCGCAGCGTGACTAATCATCTTGGTACAGACGTCGTCATCGGTGGTCCGGCAGGCGTAGAATTTCTGACGTGCCGAGTATTTCTGTTCCAGCGATATCGGCCATCTTGAAAAAGACATTAGTTTCGCAAATAAACAACCCATGCAATGTATTCGTTTTTAATGCCGAACTAGATATATATATATATATATATATATATATATATATATATATATATATATATATATATTCTAGCCATATATATATACATATATGGCTAGTAATGACAAATATTAAACATACTTAAAAATTGATTTTCCATCGTTATATTGTTATATAAGAAATTTAATTTAATATATTATTGGTTAATTTTAAAACTCTTTATATGAAATGATAATAAGATACAAATATCGTCAACTTAAAGGTGATAATCATGTGTATACATTTATTTAGTATTTTTAAGTGTACAGGAAATAGGGAAATCGAAAATGAACGAACAACTATTTTTGTATTTGCATCAAATTCATTCATATCTTAAAAAGTGAAATGCTAAATTATTAAATATAAATATTTAAAATGATAAATTATTAATATTAATTGAGTTAGTCTTGTTTATTAAATACTATTTGAATTAGCATATGGAATGCTTTCGATGAATTCAATCCATTATTTGAATACAATTCCAGTATTGAATTCAAATATATGTTTATGATTTGTACGGTAAAGGGATTGATGGAACAATCAATACTAGTTAGTCATGTTTATGTAAGTTAATATTATGGTCAGAGTTTATTTGGTAATGAGTATAATTTTTTATTTTTATACACCTTTATCACTTGATAACTCTTAAATATAGTTTTTTTACACATCTAAAGTAACGACGAGCTATTAAACTAGCTCGTTTATTATGTCATAACTAGTTCCAATTGCAAGTACAACAATTTCAGCACATACATTATTTATTATTTATAATTTATGATACCGTTTATATTTTATAATAATTCTATTAAAAATAATATTTAACAAAATAAACGACGATGATAAATGATAACTACTTTATAAATCATTATTTAATAACTACGGATTTATTTAGTAAAATACTGAATTATACAATAAAATATAAAGCTTAAATGTAAATGAAAATATAGATATTTTATTTATAACATTTCTTAGAAAAATATAAAAATAAAATAAATAATAATTTTAATCAAATTAATCCATTTAATTTGAGAAAATAAATCCATTGATAAATAATAACAAATATCGGTGCCACATAAATTTGAGTACATCGTTATTGAATCGACGCACGCCACAAAAAAGGCTTTGTTTGTTTACACGTATCCAAGCGCGTTGAATCGTACACGTTAGTTGTATTATTCGTAATAATATAATTCGTCCGCTTTTCCGTAACCCAATCATATAACTTATCTCGTTATTTATCCCTTTTGACCAACGCTTTTATAATATCATACAACTGTATATGATTCACTGTATCCGTACACTTCCCTAGGATCTCTAACCACAATTACCGACGTCTACTCGACCTACCATGTCCAGATCCGCAGGAACTCTGATAACTACTAATAATGCTACATATGTATACCCTAGATTCATGTCCGGGTTAATATAATTATAATCATTTATATGCATTTGTATGTCAGTAAACCATATACGTTTTGGAATTGATATTCCTTCAGTCCTTTTTATATGTTAAATATTAAAAATATCTGTATTCCATATTGATAAGTTATAGAATTTATTTGTGATTTAAATATTTTATATAATACTTACCTAACAACGTTAGATGTACATCGAGGTACATAGCTGTAACATCCGACTCATACCCTAGATTGAAACCCCCTCCGATTATATGCGGGTATTATATGCAGATATTAGATAATGTTGCATAACACCTCCAGGTACCGCGGTTACGTGCCCACCATGAAGTTCGACTACGGAGATACTTTTGATGGACACTCCTATAAATACTTTCAGGTTGGAAAGATATTGTTTGTACGAGAGATAAGGGGGCAATGTGATAATGGGAGAGTGAGAGAGAAAGATATATATATATATATATATATATATATATATATATATATATTTAAAGAGTTAAAGATATTTCTGAAACAATATAAATATACCATAATTTGTATTTTAGAATTTTGTAGTTTGGTAAAAACTATATAGATTTGTTAAAATGTATTATATTCACATTTATATTTATATTTCACTATTATTGACGATACCATTATTGGTAAATATAGATTTGTATCAGATTAGCAAATAGTTCAAGAATCAAATTTATATATACATTTTGTCTGCATTCTAAGAAATGAATTATATTTTAATACATTATACATTCGTCATCCTTATTTATTCAAGGACTTCCGGAACGACGCGCTAAACACCTCAAAATCCAATTATTGCAAAGGAGGATACCTGCCAACACTATTCACATACGAGCCTCAGGTTGCCCATACTATTATCAAATCAATATTGGTGGCCGAATCGACCGTATATAGGGGGAGTGTATATTATAATACTGATTGACACTATATTATTAATGTTCAAATAATATATCAAGTCCTTTCTAATTACAAAGACAAATAGAGTAATGATAACCATTAAATAGAAATATTTCGAGCTCTCATCGAATATATTATCGTACGGTTGACTATAAATGTTAGCACGAGTATTATTAGCCACGCCTACTTTTCGTACGAGCCTTCTACGAAACGTGAACCGACCCCTTCCCGCAGACCGCCCACGCAGGTCGCAAGCTGGACAGGTCGAGATGGTTCAACCACCCTAACTATGAACTTCACAACGTCGACTTCGATAGGCAAACCGAACTCAGAGAGTTCGCCAAGGTATTGCGTACTGATAAGTTATCGTCCAATTCGCATTATTACGTTATTTCGATAACTTTTCCAGAGTTTTTCTTACGATAACCATTTGGATTACCTGGAACAATTTGGCATACGTATTATCGAATGTTATATAATGCTGTTATATAAGTTTATAAGTGGCTAGTAAGTGTATGCTATTTTATATTAATGTGTAAGAAAATCAGCGCTACAGTTATCAAATTTCAGTATACTTATTATATATAATATATATATATTATTATACTCTGATATAAAAATATATTTTTTGGAAATATTATTATGTATTAGATAATATGTAGTATTAAATAATATAATATCAATAATATAATAATATTAATAAAAATCATATATTTTCTATTTATGAATAATTAGCTTTGTGACTGCTCATAATATTATTAAATAATTGAACGATAATACATTTGCACTCATTGACACTTATTTACACTTCTTTACACTTCTTTACACTCATTTACACTCACTTACACTCATTTACACTCATTTACACTCATTTACACTCATTTACACTCATTTACACTCATTTACACTCATTTACACTCATTTACACTCATTTACACTCATTTACACTCATTTACACTCATTTACACTCATTTACACTCATTTACACTCATTTACACTCATTTACACTCATTTACACTCATTTACACTCATTTACACTCATTTACACTCATTTACACTCATTTACACTCATTTACACTCATTTACACTCATTTACACTCATTTACACTCCTTTACACTCCTTTACACTACAGATATCCGAAATTTAACTACACTTAAATACCATAACTCATTGTTACAAATTCCCAGTTAAGCCTTTTACTCCGTTGTCTTCTGATTCATGACATTTGACTCGACATACATCATTTACTCACAACAATTACTAACCCACCGCATTACATATACGTTGACCCATCTACGATGATCTTTACTCGAACAGAAATCCACGACTCACCGCGATTACTATCGAGACCGTTCAGGAGAGAAACACGGAGTTTCACACTTTATAGTTCCCGGACACCTGGCTGATCAAAAGAGAACCACGAAATCGCTTTGCGCGTTAGTGTATGGTATTATGGACGGTATGCATGCTATGAACGAATGAGGAATCCGTTAGGTGATCAGTTGATGTAAGGATTGGGGGTATAAGGATGGGATTTGGAAACGTTCGTTTGGAGGAGATTGGAGTATTTGCGGAGTGTAAAGTTATGTAATAGTAGTATTGAGATTGATGGGAGAAGCCCAATATAAAGAGCGCGAAAGTTTTTTCAATAATAACGAGCAAATCTAGATGGAAATAGAGATGAAATCTGGTGTAGAATTTTTAGAAGTCTTGTTGAATTGAGTTTAATATACGATGTAGTTAAACCGATAAGTAGCGAGTAGTGTGGATAAGTAGCGAGTATTGGAAAATTATCTTTTGGTGGTGATGTCATATTAGTCATAGAGAAAGAATGGAAATGAGAGGTATTATTATGGATCTATATCTCCTTCCTATGTTCCATATGATGTTAAACCTATTGCAACGAATACCAGAAATATTCGAAATTAGGTTTGCATATGAAAATAATGAATGTAATTTACCGCACTAACCGACATCAAACAATTTGCTTTGACGCACACGCACCCGCACATTACTAATAAACACCAACCAAATATCACACTCTCAGACCGCCTATATGATATCGACATTTATTAATATTCACACAGCTGCACTCTATCACACCCGCACCCACACCCGCACCCGCACCTACACACACCCTAAACAGAACGAGTTGCAACGGAATGCCACCTGTGGCTGATCTTGACCTTCTACATCCGGGAGTTGCGAAATTCCACGAAGCGCATCTGTAACTGCACTCACTTTTGATGATGTCACTACATATTACGTCACATTTCCTTATATATAAGGATCCCGATAACGCAGGTGTTCCAAATCTTCTTCTACTACTTAAGTATTATTATTATTATTATTATTATTATTATTATTATTATTATTATTATTATTATTATTATTATTATTATTATTTTTATTATTATTATTATTATTATTTTTTTTATTATTATTATTATTATTATTATTATTATTAGTATTATCATTATTATTATTATTATTATTATTATTATTATTATTATTATTATTATTACTATTATTATTATTATAATTATTATTATTATTATTATTATTATTATTATTATTATTATTATTATTATTATTATTATTATTATTATTATTATTATTATTATTATTATTATTATTATTATTATTATTATTATTATTATTATTATTATTATTATTATTATTATTATTATTATTATTATTATTATTATTATTATTATTATTATTATTATTATTATTATTATTATTATTATTATTATTATTATTATTATTATTATTATTATTATTATTATTATTATTATTATTATTATTATTATTATTATTATTATTATTATTATTATTATTATTATTAATTCCCTTATTATCGTTATCTCGTACACCTCACATCTGAATTCATTTGCGGTGCATAGTCCTAGATGTGCTTGGTTGTTATTCTATAACGGAGATTAGCCCGAACTCCTCCTTAAATCCATAACAGGGTGCTTAGGTAATTATTTACCAATAATGCGTAATAAACAGTTTATACCGTTTGAACTTGCTCATCTTCATATTTGATTATTATAAATTAATTAGGACAACGGTTTTGATAACTTACATGTAAGATTGTATACTCGATGTTTTTGTTTACCTTCCGAAGGAGTTTTGAAATCTAAAGTTTTTGTGGCGATCTCATTTTTGTGGTGATCTCATTTTTGTGGTGATCTCATTGTTGTGGTGATCTCATTGTTGTGGTGATCTCATTACACTTTACGACTCGCGTTTACCGTTAGCCGTCTCCGTACTCGAGACAACAATAAGGTACACATAGAACTGGTGTTTCGCGTCCGCTAACCACTTACCGATTGGTTAGGAGATGTCCTCGCAACACGGTACGTATTCTCGATTTACTAACGGTCTCGCTAACCAACTGCTTTCCTCGAGTTCTAGCGAGTGTGCCAAACGCCAGTTGTAGCCACGTGTGTACGCTAGCCGCCCTAAACTCCTTATCGCATGGCTCGTTGGTGTTGTTTTCGTCGGTGTGTTCGTACGGAGTAGCCGGACTATGTAACTAACCTACCATTAGCTAGTTAACACCTTTACTGACAGCGAATGCCCTCCGTAAAGATCCCTTCGGGTAGCAATGAAGGCACTGTAGATTATTAGACAGTTAGGCATTCGAAAGTTAATATAACCTGTTTTCTATGCGTTAGTCACCTTCTTTCGATCCTGTTTTCTATATCAATTTATTTAGCATTGGCTTCGATAACATAAACATATTTATAACTATGTTCTGTTCTTACTTACCTTACTTAATTATTCTCTTTCTTTCTCTCTTTCAAACTCTTTTAATCTCTCTCACCATCATTCGCTCTCTCTCTCTCTTTTTCTATCTCTCTCTCTCTTTTTTCTCTCTCTCTCTCTCTCTCTCCATATCTCTCACATACTACATTCATTTTCATAACCACGAACCATCGATAGCTTCCCGTTAGAAATTAGAACTGTACTACATGCTTTTCTACTCTTTTTTTAAGGTACCTAGATCGTCTAGCATTCTAGTAACTCGTCTATCTCGTCGCCTTACCTATCGTAAAGTTGTTTCGCAAATTCGTAGTATCGAGAAGCGAGATCGCACCGAAGGTCAAGGCGATCAACCGAATCGTCCGAGTCTTTGCGAGAGAGGAATGTCTGCAGCTCGTCTCGCCTCCACTGTCGTCATGGATGCCGCTAGTCTACCGCACACGGCAACAGCCACGAAGAGAGATCGACGAATGCGCGACGTGATCTTCGAGAGGCGTTAGGCCGTACCCAATCTGCCCGGATGTACCTAGATGTTTATCGACGTGCCTCGGCGTGCCTCGCGCCGGTGTCCCGCTCTAAGTTAATCAGGCGAACTGAAACCCTCGAACAGAAATCACGGAAAATAATCATCCGGTTTCGCCTGTACCCATACCGTCCGTTTACAATAAATATATTGAATATAATGTATGACTTGTAATTATATGTAATTATATGTTTCTAATTAAATTTAGATCTTATTTGTTCAACAAACAGTTTTTACTATTCGTATAAAAATACAAAAGAAAACTAATTAGAAGATAATTAGCAATATTTAAACTTGAAAAGTTAAACTATAGTTTATATATATATATTACACTAAATTTTAATTAAGTGACAGACCTGCTTACCATATCATATTAAGATATAATTACATTACATTTTAAATAAATGACAGACCTGCTTACCATATCATGTTAAGATATAATTACATAACATATTAAGATATAATCAACATTTTCACTGAGTGGAAATATTCTTTTTTATAAAATTTAAAATTGTTATATATGAATTATATATTTTTATATATGAATTACATACAGACATTATAGACATTAGATATAGACATTACATTATAGACATTATAGGCATTACATATAGACATTATAACTTTCTGATAACGTCAACTCTTTATTGTGCTAATAAAATGCGTAACTGGTTACGTAATACTAACTTAATATCAAATGTTTACAAGACTCAACATGTATATTTCTCTAGACAATATACGCAGACAACTTTCAAATGTTTTCAATTACCACGATAATATTAAGAATGCGCATTCTTATAAAGTATATATATATTTATATTCCTAAGATATATTATCAGAGATTCTATTTTTCCAAAATATCATTGACATTAGAATACAAAAATACATGTATTTAATAACTTCAGAAGTCATGACAAAATGTATAGAACTTGATGACATCACAAATCAATAATTATCTTATCCTATATTACGAAATAGCTAATAAACAAATATATATAATAGTTAATTATAGTTATCCTTATGTGAATTTCATTAAAAAGGTTAATTTATCTTACTATTATATATATATATAAGTATGATCATTATGATATTTTAAAGATAATTCATAAAAACATGAGTAATACAATTGAAATAATAAAAGGTTTATTTGAAAATTAAAAATAACATAATAAAATTATATAACACAAACATATTTAGTGTTTATTCAATTTTCATTTTATAATTTCATTAGATTTCGTGCAATTATTAATATTTTATGTAGCAATTTAGGTTAACATAAATTACGTATTCCCATATCCAGTTACTGACGCGTCATGGGTCATGGGTAATTAAATAAGAGTTCAAGAGATCTTCGTATGACGGGAATCATGACCTAGTACCACAAGTTTATGATATCAGTTGTGGATTGTTTCGTTTGGCGGAACTTCGTAGATGCAATGGAATTCGTAATCTAACGGGGGCGAAGGCAACTCGGGAGATTTGTAAGGCAAATCTGCTATGTCTTGTATGTATAAAAGGCAGATACTGCGCTGCAATGCTGAGATGCAACTGAGTTCATGGTAGTAATGCGGGCTGAACTTCTGAAAGAAGTAATGTATAACAGTAGCATAATCATCATGAATATCATAATTTGAATATATGTGAAATATATATGAATATCATAATGTCAGCCATATAAAACATATTTGGCTCGCAATATGTTCGTAATGCTGATGTAATTATTGTCTATGCCTGTAGGCATTGTCTACATTATTATCATTATATTTTGAAATATTAGCTTTAAGAAGAAGCGATGTATAATTAAAATTTAAAACCTTTTTATTCGTTAAAATCATGATTGCATCAACCCATAGGTTTTTGTTTAATTCGTCGATGGCCACAAAATTAATAGTTGTGTTCAGTTTACCTACTCAAAATAAATTAGGCGATAAGAAAACTAATACAAGTTTAAACTTTATCAACGGATATAATTCATGTTCCATTAAATGCATCCGATATCGCGAAACGTAGTATCACAACATGGAATAAATGTATAATTCTACTAACTGTTAATTATTGCGAAATCTGCTACTAGATTCGGGCATGGTAATGAGTCATTGGCTACGTCTAATTGGATAATTTCATCTTCTTTATCCTTTTCTATGGCTAGTTGTTTAGCTTGTTTCCAATCCTGAACCTAAAATATATCATTTATTTTAAATTATAATATTCATTTGTTATTTATTTAATTTAGACTTCTATTCGATATTTATAGATGAATGCAATTAGTTAATATATATATATATATATATATATATATATATATATATATATACGGATAATTAGTGAAGAATTAAATATATTACTTTACTTATAAATTAAAGCTAAGAAAATAGTATCAAAGAAAATTATATAAGATTTTATTGCGAAAATATAATTATAACGATTAACAAAAAACTATTAAAATTTACTAAAACCTTTAAGATTATAACTGATTGTGAATGTAATTAAGATTATTGTAAAAAAAAGTAAATAAAACAATGATGATGTCATTAGTATTGGGTAATATTAGTAGTGATGTACATCAGCACATATATTTAAATAAATAGTAAGTATATCTTTAAAAATGTTGCATAAATAGTAAACATATAAAATAGGATAGGATAGGATAAAATATCACAACGCTTGGTTGAAAATGTTCGGTTTTTGAAAATAGTTTAAAAAATAAATTACCCATAATTAAGTGAAGTTTATCATTAATTGATTAAATTAAGTGATTAATTACAACATACGCGTTTAGAATGTAAAATAGTGTGACAATATTTTTTTAAATACTACTAATAAGTTTTAGTATTAATATGAAATTATATAGTATTTTATTTGAGAATACCCATAAACATATATTAGTTATATTTTCTATTTAGATAAAATCTGAAATTTTATGACAAATTATCATTTCATTTAATTCATTGTTTTGCTAGAAAGCTATTAACCTATGATTTTTTACAAATGTATTCAAAAGTTATTATATTATTATTAATTTACAATTGGCTATAAAATTAATTTTTGAATATTTAAATTGAAAATATGAATTAAAATATTGGAAGTAAACAGTTAATTTATTTCATTAAATGCAAATTCAAGTTCTTAATATGTGTTGATATTTATATCTTGAATTTTTGGTATTGAAAAAATATTCATTTAATAATCAAAAAAGTAGAAACTATTTTATTTTTCATTAGATGTATGTACTATAGTATATACTATACACACTGTAGTATATACTATACACACTATAGTAAATCATATACACACTATAGTGACTCCTAGTGTAATAGCACACTAGTGTTTTATATAGCATCGTTGATACAAATAATCTATATATCAATTTAAAAAATTAATTTCTAATTTTCATTTTACTTACTTTAAAAATAAATTTTGATATAATAATAGTTTATCTATTTTTATATTAGTTCTAATTTTATTATTTAATTTATCCATATCTAGGTAATATTCATTTAAAGTAACTTTTGTTTTTATTCTTTATTTCATTTTAATTTTGAATTATAACTTTTCATATGTATATTGAATCAGTGGTATATGTTTGGTGTAACATTCTTTTGAATATAATACATACATCCGTACATACAAACAAAAACATAAATACCAACTCATATATATATGAGTTGGTATTTATGTTTTTGTAGTATGTTTTGTATTTTGTTTCAGTATACTGACACACACACATATATACTCACATACACATATCCATACACACACATACACTCACTCGCATACACATACACATACCCATACACACACACATACACTCACTCACATACACATACCCATACACATACACACACATACCCATACACACACATATATACATACTCACATACACATACCCACACACATACACACACATACACATACACACACACATACACACACATACACATACACACACATACCCATACACACACATATATACATACTCACATACACATACCCACACACATACACACACATACACATACACACACACATACACACACATACACATACACACACATACTCACATACACATACCCATACACATACACACACATACACATACCCACACACATACACACACATACACATACACACACACATACACACACACACATATATATATATACATAATTATAATATATATATAATTCTTACAATGATTCTTGTTGATTTTCCAATGATAGGCTTGATGTCATTTGCTCGGCTAAGTTCTACCATAATAGAATCTCTTTTATTATATCCAATTTCTTTTTCAATGATAAGAGTAAATCCATAACTTTTTATTGACTATAAAATAATATTATATTATACACATATAAATATATATATATATATATATATATATATATATATATATAATATCAATTAATAATTAGTATACCTTTTTATTTTTCTTGTTCCTAGTAGATTTATAATGATGACAATCTTCTCCTAACAATATTTCTTTAATATCATGAACATCAACTATATACAGGAGAATATGTTTATGAAATTAAATATATTTATAGTATTTTGTATTTTTTATATCGATATACTAAAATTTATATTGATGTGGTTTGTAAAGGTCTGCATTCATGCCATAATAAAATGTTTTATTATTTGAATCCATATAACAATAAAAACTCGAATCTATGAATTGACAATGGTATGGTATTCTATATATAAATTATATATTTTATTATAAATATAATATATATATTATTATTATTGTTTTTAACATTTGTATACCTAGAGTTTTACTTTTATCGTCATTTAAATATTTAAAATAATGTATTTTTCGAACGAATTCTTTGCGATTTTTAAATATGAGATTTTCTGTTTCCGTTTGTATGATATTGTGCAATTCTCTGTAGAATATAAACTTGTAATTAAATATAAAAAATATATATTTTAAAATTAATACAAATGCATATATATATGTAATATATATTTATTTAATATTATATAATTAGCTAATTAATAAATATATATTAAAATATTTAATATATTGGTTAATAAACTTAAAAAACATACAAGTTTTATATAGCTAACAGATATAGAAATAACTAAATCTATAGTTATAGCTAAATATATAGTTACGGTTATAGATATAGCTATATCTATAGTAAATCACAACTTTATAGTATTCTAGACCTTATCGGTTGGTGAGTGCTAATAAGTTTTTCATTGTTTTCCCTCGAGTACTTCCACTCGTTGATCAAATGCCTAATAGTAAATTTTATAAAAACTATAATCTACCATCATATTAGTAGTGATATAATACACATATATTATATTGATAGTAAAATAAATGGATATGAATAATTGAGATATACTACATATACTGTCGAGTCCCATATCATATACACAACAAGATATAATGGGGTTTGATAATAATATTATGATATTATGATATTTTATAATATTTTCTAATTATATTAAATGTTTCTAAGTCTATACACACATTATGCTTTACATAACCTAACTAATAAATAAATACACATATACACACACACGCGCGCACACACACACGCATACACACACACGCACACACACGCACACACACACATACACACACATACACACACACACACATACACACACGCACACATACGCACACACACACATACACACACACACACACACACACACACACACACACACACACACACACACACACACACACACACACGCACACACACACACACATATATATAAGTCCATATACGCAGTAATATACTCCGTATATATAAACATACGTGAAAGTAGATGCACTAATTAAACTAACTCGACGCCAATTTTATTTAATGCGTTTTTGAAATCTGCGGCGGTATTGATGAATACATTCCTACTATTCATACATAAGAGAAACTGCGTTCGAAATAGAGCTAAGACCTTAGTTAGAGTTTGTAGTTAATAGATTTTATAGTTAGTGGATTTTGTAGTTATTGGATAAGTTTTTATATCATCGATATTTTAAATCAACAGTATATATACTATATGTACTAATATATGTACTATATGTACTATATGTACTATATGGTATATGTACTATATGTACTATATGTACTATATGTACTATATGTACTCTATGTACTATATGTACTATATGTACTATATGTACTATATGTACTATATGTACTATATGTACTATATGTACTATATGTACTATATGTACTATATGTACTATATGTACTATATGTACTATATGTACTATATGTACTATATGTACTATATGTACTATATGTACTATATGGTATATGTACTATATGTACTATATGTACTATATGTACTATATGTACTATATGTACTCTATGTACTATATGGTATATGTACTATATGTACTATATGTACTATATGTACTATATGTACTATATGTACTATATGTACTATATTTACTATATGTACTATGTGTAGTATATGTACTATATGTACTATATGTACTATATGTACTATATGTACTATATGTACTATATGTACTATATGTACTCTATGTACTATATGTACTCTATGTACTATATGGTATATGTACTATATGTACTATATGTACTCTATGTACTATATGTACTCTATGTACTATATGTACTATATGTACTATATGGTATATGTACTATCTGATATTCGTAGTCTAGAACTAGCATTCTTGATATCTGTTTTCCTTGCTTTAGTTTCAGTCCAGTTACTATACATTTTCTCCAAGCTGATGACGAAAATAGATAGAAATACATCATTTTCGTTGAAAAATAAAGGTTGGAAAATTTTTCTTCTCTTAACTGCGAATGGGTCATATTAAAATTAGTGTTAGCGAGAAGTGGTCAAACATGTATTCAGTGTTGTCAAACTCGGATTAACTATTTTAAAAGCGCAATAGACGTTCAATTAACTCTATTTTTTATTTCACATACAATATTTGATTATTATTTCATAACGTATTTCACAACATATTTGATTCTTATTTCACAAGCTAATCTACTTCACATTTCAGTCTTATATTCACGAAGAGTGTTTTGTAGATTATCCTAATGGTAAACGCGTTCACTCAATCACCAATTTTCTAACTAGAAATAATGTAAACTTTCTAAAATCGATTATCATTTTTTTACCGATTGTTATAATCGCTAAACTTGTATGCACAATGTACATTGTACATTGTACATCTAACTCAGATTCACATCTAGTTCTTGATAAAGTAGTTCTACGATCCGGAGGCTGATTTCGATGATTGGAAAGTTAGTGTTCTCAGATTGTGCTTCGTGTAAGTCACGTTCGTAAACTGTATACAAATGTGTATAGAGTAGACTTAGTTTAACTTTAATGCATAGAATATATAAATATTATATATAATATATATATATTTATATATATATATATATATATATATATATAAATTATATTTGATACCAACTTGACATAGATGCGATATTTTTGCGGTTTGTAATTTTAAAGGCACACTGGTCAAATAGTTTTAATAATTTAATATCTTAATAATATTATAACTTACATTCTAATTAATATACTTTTATATATAATAGCATATATTAAATATTCTTTATAAAGTTTGGTATGAAATTAGTAAATAAATAAAAGTACAGATTTAATGGATATTCCAAGTTTAAGAAAATATATTGCTAGGTAAGATAATATATTCTTAGGTTAAGATAATATATTGCTAGGTTAAGATAATATATTCCTAGGTTAGGTTTATATATTCTTAGGTTAAGATAATATATTCTTAGGTAAGATAATATATTGTTAGGTTAAGATAATATATTCCTAGGTTAGGTTAATATATTCTTAGGTTAAGTTAATATATTGCTAGGTTAAGTTAATATATTGCTAGGTAAGATAATATATTGCTAGGTTAAGATAATATATTCCTAGGTTAAGATAATATATTCCTAGGTTAAGTTAATATATTCCTAGGTAAGATAATATATTGTTAGGTTAAGATAATATATTGCTAGGTTAAGATAATATATTCCTAGGTTAGGTTTATATATTCTTAGGTTAAGATAATATATTCTTAGGTAAGATAATATATTGTTAGGTTAAGATAATATATTCCTAGGTTAGGTTAATATATTCTTAGGTTAAGTTAATATATTGCTAGGTTAAGTTAATATATTGCTAGGTAAGATAATATATTGCTAGATTAAGATAATATATTCCTAGGTTAAGATAATATATTCCTAGGTTAAGTTAATATATTCCTAGGTAAGATAATATATTGTTAGGTTAAGATAATATATTCTTAGGTTAAGTTAATATATTCCTAGGTTAAGATAATATATTCCTAGGTTAAGTTAATATATTCCTAGGTAAGATAATATATTGTTAGGTTAAGATAATATATTCTTAGGTTAAGTTAATATACTGTTAGGTTAAGATAATATATTCTTAGGTTAAGTTAATATATTGCTAGGTTAAGCTAATATATTCTTAGGTTAAGTTAATATATTGTTAGGTTAAGTTAATATATTGTTAGGTTAAGTTAATATATTGCTAGGTTAAGCTAATATATTCTTAGGTAAGATAATATATTGTTAGGTTAAGTTAATATATTGTTAGGTTAAGATAATATATTCTTAGGTTAAGTTAATATATTGCTAGGTTAAGATAATACATTCTTAGGTTAAGTTAATATATTCCTAGGTAAGATAATATATTGCTAGGTTAAGCTAATATATTCTTAGGTTAAGTTAATATATTCTTAGGTTAAGTTAATATATTGCTAGGTTAAGTTAATATATTGCTAGGTAAGATAATATATTGCTAGGTTAAGTTAATATATTGTTAGGTTAAGATAATATATTCTTAGGTTAAGTTAATATATTACTAGGTTAAGATAATATATTCTTAGGTTAAGTTAATATATTCCTAGGTAAGATAATATATTGCTAGGTAAGATAATATATTGCTAGGTTAAGCTAATATATTCTTAGGTTAAGTTAATATATTGTTAGGTTAAGATAATATATTCTTAGGTTAAGTTAATATATTGCTAGGTTAAGATAATATATTCTTAGGTTAAGTTAATATATTCCTAGGTAAGATAATATATTGTT
The DNA here is from genome assembly GCA_964035775.1 of Osedax frankpressi. Lineage (NCBI taxonomy): Eukaryota > Metazoa > Annelida > Polychaeta > Sabellida > Siboglinidae > Osedax > Osedax frankpressi. Next base: position 16,597,211 of record OZ038312.1, on the reverse strand, counting down.
AGGTTAAGATAATATATTGCTAGGTTAAGATTATATATTCTTAGGTTAAGTTAATATATTGCTAGGTTAAGTTAATATATTGCTAGGTAAGATAATATATTGCTAGGTTAAGTTAATATATTGTTAGGTTAAGATAATATATTCTTAGGTTAAGTTAATATATTACTAGGTTAAGATAATATATTCTTAGGTTAAGTTAATATATTCCTAGGTAAGATAATATATTGCTAGGTTAAGCTAATATATTCTTAGATTAAGTTAATGTATTCCTAAGTTAAAAAAAGATCTTAACATGTACACTGTCTACTATATCTGCTGATTATGTCTAAATATGCTAAACCTGTCTAAAGATGAATATTGGACATGTCTCTAGATGTACGCTTAACGTGTTTAAATAGATATCCACTACACTTGTTATCAGAAAACCTAAAGATATTCCAGATACTGCAAGATAATCGTATAACCTTTTGAATTATATCGCTATTCCACATCGAAGCCGCATATAAATAATTCATGGTTATCATCCCGAATTTATAATTTAATTTCTACACAATAATATTTTGTATTATATTCACAAAATATTATTTTATATGGATATAATATATAGACTATTTTGAAAACACAAATGATTCGTTGTTTCATTCATATGGTTTAAATTAAATTAAATAATCAATATCATTAATAATAGAATATCATGGAAACTAATTTAAGTATTGTAAATATATCTCAAAAATAAATAAACTATTTTCTAAGAAAACCTTGATTATAGAAATATGCGAGTCTTTTTCATGAATATATAATTGAATTTTATTAATTTTTTCGATATTTTCCTATAAAATTTGTTTATTACATTACGCTTACATAAATATTATAAATATATAGACTTATTATACAGCGTTAGGTAGACTAAAGTCACCCAATTATAGATAACAATTAATCTGGGATCGATCCTTCTGTTTAAATCGATTATAAGCCATCCAAGAGAAATGCTATTTAGGATGGAAAGTTGTTCATGTAACATTTCGTCAATATCATTATTGGGAAAAACGCATCCTTTGATCAAAGTTATTAAGCTCCTACACATTCTGCAGGAAAATTCCTGAATGAAAGATGTATCTATTAAAATAGTAAAAACGAATGTATTAAAATAATGACATATATTACTGATTATATAGTTCATATGACACTAGGAATATTAATTATATTATAGTTAATATCATAAAAACTAAATACATTTTCGCTAATAAATTATTAATGAATTGATAGAAATGTGATCTCAAATAAACAATTACATCAACTAACTATTCTTCTTTCTGTGTTAACATTTGTGAATATCATATTGATTAATTTTAGTGAAGCTATTATAATATCCTTTTGATTTCTGGAATAATAAAATTATAAGTTTATCTATTGACATCACAATTTATGTGTACATATTATATAGATATAATATACATATATGTATAGTGTATTCAAATATATATATATATATATATTTATATATATTTATATTTATATATATATATATATTTATATATATATATATATATATATTTATATATATATATATATATATATATATATTTATATATATATAAAGTTGTATAAAGATATGTAAATGCTTTAAATAGCTAACACTTTTACTAATAACAATAATTTGCTAGTTTTGATATTCTTGTCAATGATGTCAGCGTATTCCAATTGACTGAAATTCAATTTAAAGTTAAATTATTAATAACTTAATTGAGAATTACGAAGATATATTTAATATAATATTTAAAATAATACAAAATGTGTACAATATGGACTTAAGTTGATATATACTGAATGTGAATAAATATATATGTACTAAATTATATATATCAGGTTTGAGTGGGAATAAATTACTAATTTGATAATGATTGCAAAAAATATCAATACTAAAATTCAATATAACATATAAGTAGATATACCAATTATAATAATGATAATAAATATATGTATTATTTATAATAATATATTAAAATATTTTATATAGTGTATTGATATACTATACAAGATTGATTATATTGTTTGTTGTTAATAATTTTAAGTATTTTTCTCAGATAACTCATTATTTTGTATACGATTAGTGAGTAATATGATTATTGATCATAAGATAACTATTTCTGTAATAAAGAAAGGTATTTGTTAAGTATATCTGTATATAAATAAATATAACAGTTGCATAATTATTTATGACTTCAAAAAGCTCATTGAATCATCTAGAGATGAAAAAAGTGTAACGTAAATAATAATCATGATTTCTTTATAATTACACTATTAAAGCTCACGGACAAAAATAAATAATTCAAATTAGAATCATGTATTTTACATTTACAGTAAATAAAGTGAATCTACAATATATATATATATATATATATATATATATATATATATATATATATATATATATTATTGTATACAATAACTATAAGGTAATATTATTAATTTAAAAAATATTTTTTCAAAATTATTATTTTCAAATAAGAATATATTTTTATATAATAGTATTTATTAATAGATTTATCTACTATTATTATGATACATACAAAATTCATATCTTAATATTAGATAATAATCATATAGTCAATCGCAAACATTGCATACTAATATATACCAAACGATATAATCTATAACATATATTCATAGTTTATTATGCATCCACTTTAAATTTACATATATTTAAAGTACAAGTTATTCTCAATATCATCCTAAGTAAATTAATTTAATTAATATGCATTTCTTACCTATAATATTTATATTGGATATAAAATAAATATATAATCATATGTGTATTGTATTAATCAGTATTTTATTATCCGGTATTCCTTTTACTATTAGCACAGTAATTATAAATAACTATAGTTATTAACTATTATTTAAAATATAATATGATAATAGAAAATAATCTATATTTTATAATAATTACATGTTTAATACAATATTAAATCTTTGAATTTGTACACAAGTACATGTCAATAATTTAATTATATAATAACTAACCCGAAATTGATGCATTTTATAAGGAAATTCATAAAATGTAGCAAAATGCTGTGATCAATTTTCTTTGAATTAAAAAATTTACATATCTAAAAAATAATTAAAGTAGTGTTAATACTATCTTATATATATATATATATATATATATATATATAAATATATATATAAATAGTGCAATATACCTGTTCTAAGTAATTAGAAAACCAGCTATTTTCATTGATATTGATATTCTCGGAAATCAATTCATATAAAATTTCCAAAACAGTTTCACAAATATTGTTTACATCGCTAATAATATATAAAACTTTTTAGAATTGTATCAATAATACGTTAATATTTAAAAAAATATTATATGAGAAAACATATAGTAATCATTATATATGAGTTTAGATAATTAAAAATAAGAATTAAATTAAGAGAATGATATTGTCTCCTAACGATGTATCCCTCGTAATGTTATCATTAAGTATATTGAGGAATGTAAGATGGAGATTAAGTTCTATGAAAAGTCCATAAAAATAGTCATCTTGTACGTACCTTTTCAGTTTATCGATGGAAAATATTAATTATATAAGCCTTATATTATATTATATTATTATATTATTACATTATATTATATTAATTATTAAATACCTTCTATTTTATATACGATGGTGATTGATAGACTGTATTTAATAAAACAGTGAATTAATATAAAATAATATGCTATAAAAATCCTGGCATACGTACCTTTGTAAAATTATTAAATATTTCAAACAGTCAGAATTAAAATTTTTTAATTTATCCATTACATATTTCTATAATATGGTAAGAATATTATTAATTGATATGCTTATTATAAATTATAAATAACATATACTTGAAAATGATACCCATGGTCATAACGCCGTTAATATATTATGTATATTACAATCGTATATTAATACATATGTAATATATAGTACTTACCAAAGACCTATTGAGCTTTATGTGATCTTTATCTCTGATATACTTTATTGTCTGTTTGAAATAATATTAGTTATTTCATATGAAGATATATATTAAATAACGAAAGTTAAATTTAGTTAACCTCATTTATAATGCAACAAAATCCTCTATCATCATGTTCTATAAATAAACCAAAATCATCCAACTTTATAGAGGTTTTTATTTGAAAACTGTAAAATAATAAGATGTTGAAGTATTCATATATATATATATATATATATATATATATATATATATATATATATATATATGTATATATATATATATATATATATATATATATATATATGTGTGTGTGTGTGTGTATGTGTCGTGTTGTCGTGTGTTTGTATGTGTATGTATGTATGTATGTGTATTTTATTCAGAGAAGAATAGATCATATTATTTGAAAAATTCAAATACATTGCCAAATACATATTACATTATCACATTGATAATACATACAAAAAAATGAATATACATTGATTAAATGATAATTAAAACATAAATAATAGAAAATTATAATAGAACAAGATAAAAAAGTAATGCATTAACAAATGATATATTAAACTATCTAAAAATGTATTTAACATTGCCAAGTCCCATAGTATATAGTCAATCACTAAAAAAATAACGAATTTAAATAAAAATATCTAATTATATAAATATATATTAATTAAAATATAAATTACATACTAATATATGTATTAAATAGTCAGAATAATATATATATATATATATATAATATAAAAAATTATAAATTTATAATCATATAATTTTTTTAACAAGGTCAAATATAAATTTTTTGTATATAAATCGAAATAATTATGAAAATAGATATCACAGTCTACAATCAAATTATATTAATATTGTTAATTCGTAAAAGTATAACATTATTTATATTGTAATATAGTAGTATAATATTAATATACTATATTATATAGTATTATAATATTATAATACAATAATTGTCATAATAGTATACTATCTTAAGATTATATACTAATATATACATATTAGAAACATTACTGTTATGATATACGCACCCACCTGTAATTATTTATTGAATAGAAATAATATTATATGAGATTACAGATGCATATATCTTTTACACAACTATAATTTATTGACTTTGTTTATTAATATGAAATATTGTGATATGGGATTTGTGATATTATTAAAAATCAAAAAAATACTAGTATCCTTTTAAATATTTCCTTTTAGCTACAATTATTAGTAGCTATAATTATTATTAACTACAATACAACGATATTAAATATTTCTTATTATTAGCTACAATTATTATCAGCTACAATACAACGATATTAAAATAAATGTTAAATAAACATTTAGTATATGCTGTATATTGGTATTCGTAAGTGAATCCAAATATATTAATAGTTTTAAGATATTGTATTGGTCATCATACATTTTAATTACAATAATTAAATATCAATTGACGATTTTTAACAAAGACACAATAGAAATAATGTATGGTTTATAAATACTGATGAACTACCTAATAAATCTATATATGTTATAATAATAAAACTATGAACATAACTCATAATTATAAATTATTATTGCTGGCAATTAATTCCCAGCAATATAGTACCATATTACAAGGAATTAACGTTAACCATATGAAATAATAATTTAAAAAATAATTAATAATAGAACAATATAAATTAAATTCAAGATATCTTGAATTATATTTGGTACATATTGACAATAAATGATTAATATAACTTAAGTAGCAATGATACAATTATATAAATTATCAGGAATAATAGAAAATAAAAATACATTCTTATATAAATATAAACTGAATTCACTATAAATCATAACATAATACACGATTAGCACTATGGAATCCAATATAATACTTTATAATAAGGTATTTAACCAATAAAATAAAAACTTACTTTAAAATATTTATAGATTTAAAAGTTAGTCGATATTATTGACAATAGCTTTATTATAACAAAATATTTCAACTTCGAAGAAAATATAATGCAAGAAAAAACTTTAAAAAAAATGTTATTCAATTATAATATTGGCATATAAATATGAGATCAACAGAAAATTGTATAGAAAAACCTAAAAAAACTAACCTTGAAACAATCAAAGAATAGAATCATAACAATGTAAAAAATTACAAAAACTACATACCAAAAACATTGCATTAAATTACAAAAAGATAGAAATAAAACAAAGCATCAAACTTCAAAAATAATAGGCTTAAAGAAACATGTATACAAAATAATATTCCTAAAATAAAACAACATATAACCATAACAATAGATTCAATTATTAAATGAGAATATACCAACAAGAATGGACACAGTAATAAAAACCCTAGATAAATCAAAATAATATATTTAACATTGGCTTTGGAATTTATTATTATTTTTTTAATTTTTTATTATAAACCCTATAAACTATTATTTAATAAAGATCAGACTAGAGAAAATATATGATTCCGAAGAAAATATCTGGCATATTTTACGAAGAAATATTTTTTTAAATGTAATATTGTAAAAAAATATTAAATATAATTAAAAAGTATTAAATGTAATTAAAAAGTATTAAATGTAATTAAAAAGTATTAAATGTAATTAAAAAGTATTAAATGTAATTAAAAAGTATTAAATGTAATTAAAAAGTATTAAATGTAATTAAAAAGTATTAAATGTAATTAAAAAGTATTAAATGTAATTAAAAAGTATTAAATGTAATTAAAAAGTATTAAATGTAATTAAAAAGTATTAAATGTAATTAAAAAGTATTAAATGTAATTAAAAAGTATTAAATGTAATTAAAAAGTATTAAATGTAATTAAAAAGTATTAAATGTAATTACAAAGTATTAAAAGGGCAGTTGTAAATAAAAAATAATTAAAAAAATGTATATATAAGTAATAGAAAATTGATTACTTTTAATGTTCTAATATTGTAATAATATTACTGTAAAATAATATTATACTTGTTATTAAATCTACAATTGAATACAATAAACTACTTACTATAGTAGCTGTCATAGGTCATTATATCTTCATTATATATTCTAATTTGAAATAACATTTATTACATAAATATATATTATATTGTGTAAGCATCCTCAATTACAAAATATATTAAACATATCAACGCATATGCATATCATTTTAGTACACTTTATATTACTCTATTGGATTCACCTTAAAGATACATTTTAGATTTAATTTTAATACTAACTAATTAAAGACAATTCGAATTGTTTCATTAATTGGCCTTTCCTATTATTTGAAAACGAAATTTGATTGATAAACAATGTTATTGATAATGGAAAGATAAACTGATGCGAAAATAATAATTCACTTTTAAAGATTGTTTGTCTAATGTGTTTCTAGAGTGTTTTAAGAGTTTGTTACCTACTTTATTCAGGTATAAAAATGCAGTTCTATGATTCATCGCCACGGAAACTTTCACGAACTCTTCATGGTTTAATATGTTGGGTATAACTTTACCATCTGGTATGAAACTGTTGTGCTTATATAGTTGTATGGTATACACATGATTCATTTTAACGATGTTCACCAGGGATATCAATCTTGGAACAATCTTCGCATAGACTGGATGTAGCTCTTAGGTCCACCGAAATTCTGAAAATATACGTCCACGAAAATAGTTGAGTTCAAGTTGTATTCGATAACTATGTTAATTTATAAATCGTGTGCTCAAAATCGATAGCAATGTATGCGTCTGGTATTTGTTAGGATGTGTTAGTTCGATTACAAATATTACCCATTGGTTTAATCACACGTTAGTTTATATACCAGATCGATTTGTAATACAATATATTATAATAGGGTGCAGTACAATGTACATTATAATATCTAATTCTTAAAATTAACAAATACAAATGTACGGTACGAAAATATTAGTAAGAATAAAAGTGTTTTAGCATATCAACATGTAAATATCACATATTTGCGTTATCGTTATTTCTCATTATTATCTTCTTTGTCGGTTCGTATTTGTTATCTTTTATTAAATATATATTAATATTAATACAATATATTATATAAATATTATACAAATATCATCATATAAAAAGTGAATGTAATATATTCATTATCTTGTAATATACTATATAATTAGTACATGATAGTCTAAATATATATAATGTATGCATGTTATCTGCATATAAACAGTTTTATCCTATTTAATGTATTTTATTTAATGGATATTTTTCAAGATAAAATATATCTGAATACCATTAAATTTTTATAATAAAAATTCAAAAATAACCATAAAGAAAGTTTAAAAAATCATAATATAATTTTATTTCATAATTTTTTCTGTGGGATTATATTCTTAACAATATCTTATTTTCTACGATTAAAATAAGATTCTATATATATATATATATATATATATATATATATGAGCATATGTAAATATTTTAATTCATATATGATTTATACATAAAATATTATAAATAAATTCTTTTGGGTAAATTCTCTACCATAGCTATGCTCCTATAATTAAGTATTTACCCGAGGAAAGAAACATATCATATATATTAAAATAGATCCTCATGAAAAAATAGTTTATCCAGTTAATTAAAAATAATTGTATCGTAATATTGTCGGCCAACTCACAGGGTGAGTAATTTTGTAGATAACAAGGAATTAATAATATGAATACATAATAATGAATAACAATATAGGATTTCAAACTCTACTAAATAAAATCACATTTTAGATTTTAAATATTTATTATTATGATTAATTTTGTATATGTTTTTTACATGGCTATATACCAAAGATCTATCAAGAAACGGGGATTTTTGATAATACAACACTATGAAAATAAGATAATATTGAAATATTGATATAAATGAAATGACGATGTTTATTATACACATATATGTGCACACACACACACACACACACACACACACACACACACATACACACACACACACACACACACACACACATATATATATATATATATATATATATATATATATAAATATATATATATATATATATTCTAATTAATCTATAGCTCATACTTTTATATAATTATTATAATTCTATTGAAAACATAATAATTATATAATATATATGAATTATTTATACTTTTCATATTAATTATATAAATATTATAATATTATACGTTCTTTTTATATGTGCTATATATTAATATGGCATCGTTTGTTATTAATATATATGTTATAGTATATATATATATATATATATATATATATATATATATATATATATATATATATATATATATACATATTATTAAAAGGAATAATGTAAAATAAATATATTTATGATTTGTTTATAATATATAATACAAAAAATATCAATAAAATTGTCATATTTATGATTATAGTAATAATTTTATATAAATAAATATTCATAGAAATGAATATGTTACATAGAAAACATGATATAATAGGGAAACATATAATTTTTTTTACTTATTTACCCTGTTATTTACAAGATGGTCAACAAGATTACGATATTGATGTATAGAGCTATATATAATATTACCTATCTACCTGTTCCATGTATAATATACATCGTATATGCCACATTAGGATTATATACTAGTGGTTCATCGTAAAAAAAAACTATTTTTTAGAAAAATAATGATCAAGTATTATTAATGATTATTAATGATGATATTCTGTAAATATGAATTAATAATGATCAATTCAAAAAAAATTATTTTATATTTATAGTTTTAACGATTTATATAGATATTGGTATTATATATTTAAGTATACCGATTATTGTAATTAATTATCCTTAGAAGTGTAATTAAAAATCTAATCTGATGATAATAATGAATTTCACTAATATGATATATGTTCATTTAATTGATAATGATTATGAAATATTATTACCATTGGTATTATTATTATTAAATCCTAATTTTGTTATTATTATAAAGAAACAATAATTTAGAAAGGATATCAATGAACAACAATATATTTGAATCCAAGTGGTTATTTTCACATTTAACCTGAATGTACGACATACGGGAACAAATAGCAAAGCATAAATTGAGTTCCACGGTGAAGGAAATGAAGATAACGTTGATTGTTGTATGTTGATTTCGTGTTTTTGAAATGAATTATTTCTAGATGTCACTTATAGCTAAATTGTTGTGAATTCTTAAATTGGGGTTTATTTACTTTCTTGAGTTTCATGATTTGAGTTATGGAATGCTGTGTTTATGGAATACTGTGAAAATTACCGTTATATATATAGTAATATATATGCCGGTAATATATATACAGTTTTGTATATATACAGCTTGTTATTATTGATCAACATCAATTAAACTAATATGTTATAAGATCCTTCAATTAATATTAATTTTGGCTACTGGTGAGATATACATCACTTCTTTATGTTTACATATATCAAATTGTGCCTTCCACACATAACAATTTCCTTGAATTTCCTTGAGGGGGAAATTTGCCTCTTCTTGGTGGTATATTTGCTGAATCAAGGCAAGGAAAATATATGTTAGACCGAGTTGATTCAATCTTGAGGAATTCAGTTGTACTCGGCGATATATAATAATAGATGACCCGAAAGGGGTAAGAACTTGTGGTGAGCTATGGTGAGGGGTGGTAATTTGGGGATATTGCTGCCATAATATATGGAAAGCGTGACGATAATTGAACACTATCGGTAACTTTTGGGTTGGTATACGTCACCTATTAAATTAGTATTATGAGGAAATGTTGTATTTAGGCTATTGCTTGGTGTAAATTTGAAGTGTATGTAAAAATCTTGATTATTATATAGATATATGGAGCCTGCATTACTTATGAATATACATTTCTCAAAACATATAGTATATATATATATATATATATATATATATATATATATATATATTTATATATATATGCTCTGCATAGTTTTATATATAATCAAATTGTTACAAAAACGAGGTAATTGATATTTTTCATTGTATATCTAGGAAGTCTATTTGTAAATAGATAATATATAATGTACAACGGATATATGCCCGTCGTACATTATACGTTATCTATAATATTTATCTAATATACATTACAACAGATAATTTCTAATCAATTATAATATTTTTTTTATTAAATATAAGTAACACATATCTGTACTCAATTAAGATTACGCTAAAATGCCAAAATATCTATTTAATAAAATAAGGTATAATATAAGCGAGTAATTGTATTATAGTTGGGTGTATATTATGTGCACGTAATTCATTACATAACAACATACATGTTTGATAGTTATCAGATATATTTATATATCATCGATTCATAAGTGTATTATTATTTTAGCGTAACGGTTATGTTATAAAATTAACTCATTTACGTCATAACAATCGTAATCTGTTGGGGGTGAAGGAATTGTGGGCGTGTTATCGAGTATTTTCGAAGTATCCGGAATATAATACAACTGAATAATCTGTTGCAATTTGTAAATACTGTTTCGATCTTGGTAGTAGTAGGGACTATATTTCTATAATGATTCGATAGTAAAGCGATGTAAGGTATAATTATATATGTTAATTTATAGAGATGTTAATTATATATGTTAATTTATATACATATATATATATATATATATATATATATATATATATTTACACATTATATTATCACATTTTATTGATATTATTGTAACCTTTCTTCCTATTAAAAACATTAGAGCATCGACCCAGGTATTTTTAATTTCTTCTCTTTTAGCTAAGAAATTTATTGTCGTTTTAAGCCTACCTGTGTTGAGTAATTATATAAATATAATAAGTACATCAGAATATTAATTATATTAAGTATTATCAATTTGTGAGTATTAAAATTTTGTTTTTATTTAAACTTAAGTATTAGTATCTTAAGTATAATCCATTAGTGAGTATTAATAAATTGTTTTGATTTACACTTAACTAAAAGTATATAAGTCTATTAAGTATAATTAATTTGTGATTATTTATATTTTTCGATGTGAACTTTCTAGAATTATCGTGATAGTTCTTGATCATTATAAATATAATTGTATTAAAATGTACCTGAAACAATTTTAAAATTAGCAATTGTATTTGGAGATGATATCTTGTCACGTTTCATCTCACAAAAATTAAATTCAGATTTCATCGATGCTTTCCAAATCCGAATCTATTAATAAATTAATTAGTGTATACTTAAACTGGTTTATTAAGAATGTCAGGAAATCATAGTTTAAATATTGGTCTAATCATTTGATAATGTTATTATATCTTTAGATTGTATAATTTTTTATATATTTTTAATTTCATTGTACATTTTGTTAATGTTTTAATAATTGTATAGTTAATATATCAAATAAATTCAAATCTTAAGTATTCTAGTGAATGCTTAATTACTATTATATGTATTACCAAAGTCGAAGTTTCCCATATCCTGAGGATATACGCGATTTAGATAATACTATCAAGTTCTCCTACATATTGTCAATTTCCTAATAAGTTTTACTAATAAGTTTGATTACTTTTATATTATATACCTGAAAATATTTATTTTCGAATACTTTCGAAATTCAATTTGTAATTTACACTATTACATTTTATATATTGACATTTATATTTAGTGGATGTATATTTTATAAGTATTCTATTATACCGTTGATTTTTCATTTATAATTCGTATTATATACATTAATTAAATTATATAATATAGCGATATCGATTTATAAAAATATATGTAATCTGAGATTACTAATCTCTAAACTTTTATTTTATAAAAACATCAATTTTGATTTCGTTGAAAACATAATCACTTTTATTTCACCATTATTATTCAGTTTATTAAAATGAATCTTTTAGATAATTATTATAAATAATATTAAATATTAATTTATAGTGGTATTCCAATATGTTAATTATTTATAAATCTAGGTTAATTTTGTTTTTATAAATATGTAAATTATCAATTGTGAATATTAAATTTTTAAAATTAATTGGAATGTTAATATTTATTATAATAAGTGATATGCTACTTTAAAAAAATATAATAGTTGAAAAAGTGAATGCATTTTTTTGCTTATAGCCATAAATACAAAAAATCTCTCTTCCTGTCACCCTTAATTTCTCTCACTCGCTTATTTATTATTGTGAAAATGAAAAATATTATTTTGAAGATTTTTTATAACCCATTTTTATAAATAATTATATACAATGTAAACTGTAAATTGTACAATAATTAAAAATTATATGGAATTTCAATTTAATATTATTTAGTATATTGAACACTGATAGAATTAAGTGAAAATTACATTAAATATATATGAAATAGTCTAAATGATTCTTAAATGATAGATATCCTATAACATGGAAATGCTTATAATATGTTATTTATATTATCTTAAAGTTAATTCTCATTGGGAAGGTGATTACTATTAAAACTTGTTTTATATTTTTACCGAAGATACTGAAAAGCATCCATAGGAGAATCTTTATTTATACATTTACTATATATATATATGTATATACATTATATTTAATAATTTATATTATATATTTAGTTCTCAAGAATGATGTATGTGCATATGTAATATTTGGATTAATACTTAAAATCTATTGTAACTATAGATTTTATTTTTTGTTAGTAATTGTTTAGCAAATACGAACAATTTAAAATTTATAATTTAAAATTTTAAGAATAGTTTGATGAATATTTGATAGATTTCTATAAATTAAGTTCACTTTATGCTTATAAGTATTCATTCTTCATGCAAAAAAATTCTATTAGAATGGTCTTATTCTATACTGGTATTAAAAATTTTAAAATTTTGCTATGTCAAAATTTTCTACAAAATTTGAAATTTTGTAGAAAATATAATTAAAAAAAATTAATCATTATATAATATTAAAACTTCATTTATAATATTAGCTAAAGAATATGTTTAAAAATAAATAAACAAACAAAGATAATAAGATTAATACTATATATTCTTTAAAATATTTAAAGTTGTTGATTATTAGCATTAAACTTAAAAAACTTAATAAAAACTTAATAAAAATAGTTTGAATATTTTTAAAGTGTATTATTTATTTTGTTAATAATCATAATATAATAATAATTTAAATAATAATTATACAAGTATTCTAATTTAGGATTAATAATCAATACATAAGTAAATAAAACCAAATCTCTCGTCGTATTATCAGAGTTTACTTTGACTTCATTTGCTCGTTGAAGTTCATACATAATGGAGTCTCTTGAATTATTTGTAATAGCTTTTTCAATAATAATCGTGAAGCCGTGCTTTTTAATAAACTGTAATAACGTTCAAATACTAAAAGAAAATGACATTTATAGATAGTTTAAGAATGTGTATATGATTCAAAATATATATTTGAATAAAATAAATATATATATTTTTAAATATAATTATCATTTATAATTATTTGATCACATTTTTGTTTTTCTTATTCTTTACATATTTAAAATGTAGACATTTATCTCCTAGTAAGACTTCTTTTATATCTTTTACCTTGACTAAATATTTAAATTTAAATATTTAATAATTTATAAATAATACAATTATTTTTGTAAACATTTTTACATTATATCTATAACTATATATTTAAATATATTTATATACATACTAATACACAAATACACATATATACCCATACACAAATATATATATATATATATATATATATATATATATATATGTGTGTGTGTGTGTGTGTGTTTGTGTGTGTTTGTGTGTGTATGTGTGTGTGTGTGTGTGTGTGTGTGTGTGTGTGTGTGTGTGTGTGTGTGTGTGTGTGTGTGTATTGATGAATAAGCTAATTATACAAGTTTTTCATTAAATCTGTTCATTAGGCATTTATATTTGAATATTATTACATAATATACAATTACAATATGAGTATAATATATCACCAACATGAGAAATGCATTATGTTTGACTGCAGATAATGTTTAGATTGAATTCCATAGTGAAATGTTGTATTATTTTTATCCATATAACAGAGTAATCTATTTTCTGAAATATATATATATATATATGTGTGTGTGTATGTGTGTGTGTGTATGTGTATGTATATGTGTGTATGTGTGTGTATATATATATATATATATATTTATATATATATATATATTTATATATATATATATATATATATATATATTGTAATAAAAATCGAATTTTAATAATCATTTATAACACTAACCAGTTATTTTTGATCTATTGTCATTTAAAAAATTAAAATGATGGTGTTTTCTGATGTTATGAAGACGATTATCAATTATTAGTTTATTTATTACCGACTCTTGAGAATTTCGAAATTCTCTTTATATAACGATTATAAATAATATTAATTATTGAATATAAACACATGTTAATGTAATTAGAAGCAATATAGATATATATATATATATATATATATATATATATATATATATAATTGGTATTTATTGTTTCATACCTTATCGGTGCAAATGATTTTAATATTTTGTCATTGTTTTCTTTCTTGCATTTCCAATCTTCATTTAATGACCTTGTATTTATAAATAGTTTGTTTAACATTATTGTAAATTAAAATATATATAAATATATAAAGATTAATATTGATTGATGTTCTCAATAACACATACTTGGTGAACAATACAAATAATTATGCATTATTACCAGAAAATACACATCTATACACATCTATATATATATATATATGTAGTTGTATAGTTAATATGTGTCTAACGCTATAGATACATTAAGAAGAGCTTTACGAAGTTCAAGTGAATTTCGTATTTGTTTGTTGTGTTTAACAATAGAACGTCCGTCAATTGATATACCCATGACAATCTTGAATTGCTCTTCAAATAATCCTAGAACCTACATACAGATTTTAATTATTAATTTCAAACTCTATTATTAATTTCAAACTCTATTATCAAACTCTATTATTAATTTCAAACTCTATTATCAAACTCTATTATTAATTTCAAACTCTATTACCCAGTATTTATAGTAAAAAATTGTGTTTATCAAATATTATGATTATAATATATGTTAAATAAAAACGGTAAATATATTAATATTCAATTATAAATAACTTCAATATCATTAATTATCATTTGATTAATTAAATTTACATACAAAGTATTATGAAATATTAAGACAATAGTTAAAAAAATACTATACATTTGTTTATTTTATTTCATTATTTATAAATTAATATATTTTATTTGTAATCCATTTTGGTGTTGCCAATAAATCGAATTATAGTGTCGTGTGCAATTTGGCAAGATATACAATTTGGCACATTTTCTGTGATTTTATATATTTTCATTGTAAAATTTTTATATAATTTAAAAAATTATATAAAAATATATTATAATACTACAATGATTACAAATAATGTAATTAATCATTATTTATCATAATATATTTTATTAATTACTATTAAATGTTATGATTTAATTATTTTTTAAATGGGCGTTTTGTAGGCGTGACTAATTTGAAATTTAAATTATTATATTTAATTTCACTTTATTATTGGTATTCAACAGGCAGCATCAATAATATTGAATCAGCATGTTATACTACATATCGATGATATAAGAAAACATATATCTAATAAATTAACTTTGTAAATTATTTATCATTTTATATAGATTGTGAATTATATTTAAATATATATACAATGTAGGATATTTATTTTCATATTTGATATTTAATACCATCGAGTAGGTTAACTAATCACTTTTGTATTCAATAGTTTATAATATATATATATATATTCCTTTGGAAATTTACTATTCAATATTATACTAGTATTATCAAATAAATAAAATTTCAATACAAAAATATATAGTATATCATATTAGCAAGTATCGAGATCAGTAAAATAAATATTTATATGTCTCCAATTACAAAATAAGTAGATACATTCAGTAGTATGGTATATAAAGAATTACTTTATTAAAGTAATTATTATATTATTAAAATTTAATAATACTATTTATGTGTTGCGACGCCCAGTGGGCGTGTCTGTTTTCAACTAACTGACAGTATGAATACTTGAAATTGGAAATTATTTTATTAAGTATACATGAAAATATTTTAAGTACCTCTATCTTATTAACCTTTAAGAATTACAGATTAATTATATGTCTATTATCACATTGTCATAAAGCAATTTCATTAACTTTCAAGATTATTTATAATTTATATTGTAGTTTTTGAAAGTTGAAATAACCTCGCAGTCGATGATATTTGCCAAATTGCATAGCTTGCCAAATTGCACACGATAATAGTCATTAAATTCAAAATAAAATTTAGAAAATTCAATATATTATAAAATTAACTTAAATATGAATTATATTAATTTGTATTATACTTTGGTAAAACTTAGATGACAATTAGTGTTGCTTGTGTAATGTAAACAATACAACTTATATTTCATAATATTAAGTATGTAAATTTAGTTAATCAAAAGATAATTAATGATATTGAAGTTATTTATAATTGAATATTAATATATTTACCATTTTTATTTAACATATCTTACAATCATAATATTTTATAAATACAATTTTTTAATATAAATACTAG
>OZ038312.1:16539612-16577112 GCA_964035775.1 Osedax frankpressi | reverse complement strand
GTAGTAGTAGTAGTAGTAGTAGTAGTAGTAGTAGTAGTAGTAGTAGTAGTAGTAGTAGTAGTAGTAGTAGTAGTAGTAGTAGTAGTAGTAGTAGTAGTAGTAGTAGTAGTAGTAGTAGTAGTAGTAGTAGTAGTAGTAGTAGTAGTAGTAGTAGTAGTAGTAGTAGTAGTAGTAGTAGTAGTAGTAGTAGTAGTAGTAGTAGTAGTAGTAGTAGTAGTAGTAGTAGTAGTAGTAGTAGTAGTAGTAGTAGTAGTAGTAGTAGTAGTAGTAGTGATACTAGCTTGATTTGAATCTAAACAGAGTATATAAAAATTCTATGAGTTTTACGCTAATATCTATGAATGGAAATGGAATCGGATTCGTTTCGAAACATGTTATGTGATCATCTGAAATATTTAATGTAAGATTAATTAAAATTAAATAATAATAAATATATATAATTAAATTAATTTAAAATATTATATTGTTAATGCAGAATTATTAAGAAATTTAAGCAATACAGTAACCGCAACCTGAACTAGTTATATGTGTGAAGTTTCTGCATTTTAATGTTTGAGTAATTTGAGATTTACCAATAGATGTCTGCATATAATCATATTATAATGTATCATATATAACGTAATATTTAATTTAAATTAACTATATTATTATTGTATATTTTACCAATTATCCTCAAACTTCTAACAAAATTTCTTTATATGTATATATATTTATAAAATCTAAATGAACTGAGAATTTATTCTTTTGTCAAAAATAAATTGTTTCATATAATTTTAAATGTTTTATTATTTGATGTCCATATAAATGTATATAGTCTCTTGAAACGAATTAAAAATATAATATAATATAATATAACTAAAACCAAACCATATTTAGTTAAAAAAAGCCATTTAATGAGATATTAGTTTATTGTAATGGTTGAAATAGGGAAGCGATTATACTCTAAAATCTCATGCATGCATAATAAGACAACCGAACTAAGTACCTGAATTAAAATACCAATACCTTAAACATTCTATATATTAAATTTATACATTTATATATTTTGTTTAAATTACGTTATTAGGCTAACTAAATTGTAAAGGATACATTTTTAAAAGTAATAAAAATAACAATATATATATATATATATCATATTATATATAATGTATATTATACATAATTTATAATTATTACTTCAATATCTTAAACTAATTATGTATATCTTCTAATTTATCAATTAAAATAAATTTTAAATTCATAGAAATAATTCTTCAATATATTTATAGCACAATTACTAAACTTACCTTCAATATTTGAATTCCTATATTTCTATTTATCTAAATAACATAAAATCATATTATTATATTAGTATATATTTTAATGATTATTAAATGAATATATATTTTAAATTTAATATTAAATATATTATATTATTTATAATAAAATAAAAGAAACATTTGCAATATAAATCATGAACCGTAATAAATAACTCTCGATCGTGATTAACAAAATAATTGATATATCTTAAAGTCAGATTTCCGAATTCGCAGTTAAATTTCTAAATATATATTGAAATAATATTGAAATTCAACTAAACAATAACACACATATATATATATATATATATATAATTTTATTAATATTATATATACTTTACTTTATATCATAACGTATTTAGTATATAGTATAATGTGGATGATATACCTTTCTCATAGCAATATCATCATCAGTAGATATCAAGAAATTATTTTGTGATTTTCTCATATATTCAGAAAATTTCTATAAATATTCATCCCATTACTAAATTATCTATATAATGGAAAGCCTCAATATTCTAAAAAATTAATAGATAAAAATATGCCGTGGTATATATATGGTATGATATATTAATTATGAATTCATTTGTATAATATAGCTGGTAAGAAAAAGTATTATACAAAAGAATTCATAATTTATATATTATACCATATATATATATATATATATATATATATATATATATATATATATATATATATATATACATGTGTGTATGTGTATGTGTGTGTGTGTGTGTATGTGTGTGTGTGTGTGTTTATATCATAGAATGTTTATTTAGATAAAAAAATGTAGTTTTGTCTAATTTTGTGTCTAAAAATAATAACTTTAAATGATTTATTAGATTACTATATAAATATATTTTTATTTATTATCAAATATTATTACTAGAATTAATATTTTTCAAATAATTAAATTGTATCATTAACTATATATATATATATATATATATACTTAATTTGGAGTTCATAAATGATAGTATTTTTTTATTTTATCGTATGTAATATTAAACTAAATTAAATATTAATATTAAACGAATGTGTACTTATATTGACAGTTAATTAATGATTATATAATCAGTAATAATAATTGATAATGATGTGTTTTCATTATATATATTTAAATTATTATATGCAAATCTTTATAACATTTCGTAGACCAGAGATTAAAATAATAAAATAGATCAATAATAATAATACGCTGTGATAAATCCAGAGTAACATTATTAAATATATTATTAATATTATTAATACCAAAATATGCATAGTGAGGAGAAAATAAGATAATATATAAGTTTAAACTTATACTACAATAATTTAGAAGACAAATTCAAATCATTTATAAATCAACCAATATTAAGTGTATTTAATAACATTTTATAATTTACTATAGTATATATTAAAAGCTGTTTATTATTTGTTTTATTAATTTGATGTTCCAATTATCATGTTTATTGAATAATGTACATATATTCAAAGTGCATAGATTCATTAGAACTATACACATGCGAACCGATAGTATATGTATATATATATATATATATATATATATATATAAATATTTATATATATATATATATACACATGCACACATACACACGCATATATATATATATATATATATATATATATATTTATTTATATCCATGTTTACTCTTACTTTTACTATAGAACTTTAATATACAAGTATATAAGTATAAAGTGGTATAGAGATATTATTAATTATTAATTTTGTTCATATAACTATAACAATTTAATTAGCCGCTAACGCGTTTTCATTATGCACATTATTTGTAATATATTATATATAATAAATATTGGTTCAAAAGTAAAATGCATTTATACTTTCTTAAATCGATATAAGATTTAGTTATAATTACAACTTAAAACTTAAATATTAACTCTTTTCAATTATTTTAAAATATAATATATATATTTATATAAATATATATATATATATATATATATATATATATTATTGAGTGATATATATATATCATTCAATTATAATTTATTATATAATATACCTTATATTCATAATCAATTGGTAGATTTAGATATCTCATGTCACCAAACAAGTATATTTTTTGCAGAACGGATAACTGTTTTTGAAATTCTTCATTAATATCAAAATTCGGAAATAAAATTTCTTTCACGAGTTTCATTAAACACAAGCAGTCATTTTTTGAAAACCTCTTTTGAATATTTGTATAAAGATTACAAATAAATTTAGTAGTATATTATAAATTATGAATGAATATATGTACTTTCCCTTGGCCACAATTCTAACGAGTAATTTTTCATATGGAAGATTGATATGTATCGTATTAATAAGGTCTAAAGATGTTATTCTTAATTTTTCAGATTGACTGTTGTCAAATAAAGTATGATTATTTAATTTGTATTGTATTTCTAGCATTGCTTATATAACTGTATAAAAAATGTCTCGAATATACATATATATATATATATATATATATATATATATATATATATATATGTATATGTATATGTATATATATATATACATATATCTATATATATATATATATATATATATATATGTATATATATTATTCGATGTATATATACTTTATAAAAATAGGATATATGTTCACTGCATTTATAGAACTTTATAATTAAGATCTCTAATACAAATTCTATTTCACAACATGTTTAGGGATTTCCGTTAATATTAAGTACTATATTAAGTACTATATTAAGTACTATATTAAGTACTATATTAAGTACTATATTAAGTACTTTATTAAGTACTATATTAAGTACTATGTTAAGTACTATATTAAGTACTATATTAAGTACTATATTAAGTACTATATTAAGTACTATATTAAGTACTATGTTAAGTACTATATTAAGTACTATATTAAGTACTATATTAAGTACTATATTAAGTACTATATTAAGTACTATATTAAGTACTATATTAAGTACTATATTAAGTACTATATTAAGTACTATATTAAGTACTATATTAAGTACTATATTAAGTACTATATTAAGTACTATATTAAGTACTATATTAAGTACTATATTAAGTACTATATTAAGTACTATATTAAGTACTATATTAAGTACTATATTAAGTAATATATTAAGTACTATATTAAGTACTATATTAAGTACTATATTAAGTACTATATTAAGTACTATATTAAGTACTTTATTAAATACTATATTAAGTACTATATTAAGTACTATATTAAGTACTATATTAAGTACTATATTAAGTACTATATTAAGTACTATATTAAGTACTATATTAAGTACTATATTAAGTACTATATTAAGTACTATATTAAGTACTATATTAAGTACTATATTAAGTACTATATTAAGTACTATATTAAGTACTATATTAAGTACTATATTAAGTACTATATTAAGTACTATATTAAGTACTATATTAAGTACTATATTAAGTACTATATTAAGTACTATATTAAGTACTATATTAAGTACTATATTAAGTACTATATTAAGTACTATATTAAGTACTATATTAAGTACTATATTAAGTACTATATTAAGTACTATATTAAGTACTACATATGTGATTATTTACGTATAAGTTATAATTTACGTATACTTTACGATTAATTAATCTAATTTATTATCATATAATTTTCATATCATTACATTATTTTAATTTGTATTATATAAATATCATTTTCCATCAAATAATTTATGAATTATACAATTAGAATAACCTTTTTAACGTATTGATTAAAGTGGAGATGTTTAAATTTCTCTCGATAATAATAGCGAATTCCATTTTACTGGTTATATCAATATATTAATAGTTATATTAAATTATATCAATAATTATTATTAATAGTTATATTACTATATTAATAGTTATTAGTATATATTATATATTTCCTAAATATAATTTCTAATTATAAATTACTATAGTATTATTATGCGGTATTATTAATACATAATACATTTGAATATACTAGGAATTATTATTGAATGTTGCCTAATTGCTTATATAGTACATATTATATATATATATATATATATATATATATATATATATATATATATAGGTGTTATTATAATACATGAGTACATTCAATATATATATGAACCAACCTATGATTGATTGACTTTATTAAGAAAGACATCATATGATGATAACTGTTACAATTTTTATTTTGATTATCCATGAGTCTACATATCTGCAACACAATTATTGTGATGTAATTCATAATGTATTTAATTTGCATTATTATAATATTTGTATTCATATTCAAAACACAGTCAATCATATAACAATATATTATAATATATATTTATATATACATTTATCTAGATATGTATACATATATTAATGGTTCTATATGATAATATACTAATATTAACTTCAACTAAAAAGGGTTCGATCCAGGTGTGTAGTGATAAATGACTGTATTTACAAACAAGATTGAATATTATCTTCATTATTAAATCTATTGACCGTTTATTTTTCCTGAAATTAATTATAAATATATTTATTAAGTGAAAAATGTAATTTGATGTATTCCATATATGTAATATACCAATATGATAATAATGTAAGATTATCAGTTGATTTTTTGATTATAAGTAAATATATTTATAAATACAATATATTACAAAGTAGTAGAAATAAATAATCTATTGGTTATTAAATATTTTATTTAAGACATATTAAATTTTAAATCTATCAGTAAATTTAAAATTATTAATTTTATTCATTGAATTCATTAATTATTAATTATATTAATTAATAAATTATTAATAGTTATGAATTATTTGTGATATTCAAATACATATATACAAAAATAAATTTATATTAAAAACTATTCTTAAATAAATATATTATTAAGAAAATGATTACATATTATTAATCAATTGATAAAAACATGTATTATATTATTTATAAATAATAATCAACTAACTCTGTATATCCATTGTGTATTTCATCTAATATCGTTAACAATACATTCTGACAACAATTTTTAATAAAATAATTATAGAAATAATCGTCAAGAATATATCTGTAAGTAGATATTACATTATAAGTATTACTATATTTAATAGTTATTATATTATATCTAATTGTGCATTTAATATATTCAACTTCAAAATAATACCTATGGAATATATTTGTAGCGATATTTAAACAAATATATTTCTAAATATAAAAATAACTGTAACTAACTCTTCTATTATTCTTAAATCATTCTGACGGCTCTTCCAATTGTTGTGATTCTTAAAATGTTTAATTATATATTCCTGTTTATAATATATAATAAATTATAATTTATATATATACATATATGTATATAAAATTATTTGTTTAAATTATTTAGGCATATATATATAATTTAGATAATATCTTATGACTATAAGAATATATATATATATATATATATATATATATATATATAATTCAAGAATAATAAGATAATCTATGTCAAAAAATCTAAATTTCATTATCACGCGACTTAACATAGAAAAGCTGAAACATGACTTAATATAGTAAATAATCACAAATAACAATAACAATGTCATCATATCGACGAGATTCTCGAATGTGTTAAGCATATTATATAAAATCGAATAACGAATACATGAGAGAGGAAGATGTTAACATTGAGAAGATGTTCTAATAATTATTATTAATAAACCTATGAAACCTCCAACAACCGAAATGTGTGATCAATTCAGGAGGTATGAATAATATACTCCCTTAGGCGATTTAAAAGGAAGAATAGGCCGATATTTTAAAATATGACATTATAATGTCACACGTATACACGTGTGGAAATAATGAGACCCTTTTATTAATATTTCACAAACAATAACCCGTATGAATAAGAATAGAATAGGATACCAATAATTATAAATAGTGTAATGAGATCATATGTAGTGAGATTATTAGTTTATAGATTATCACAACGTACAACACCCACGAAAAATAATATACATAGTTATCAATGCATTAGAATTTTCATTGGAGTTATACTCCATAAGTATAATTTTTTCATTAGAGTATAATTTTTCAATTAATTGCATAATAAATAATAATGAATTATTTGATGTGAGACTTCACTATCATGATATATAGTTTATTAGTGATATTGAATCTAATAGGGAAATAATAATAAATTTGCAAATATATATTTTTATATATTTGAATATCTAAATATTTAGAAAAGAAATACCGATATCAAATTTTACAATTGTCACTTATTATAAAATGAACATAATATTTACTTATATTTGCTTTTTATCTTAAGAATTATATAATGTAAGTATGTATTACAATGTTAAAAACATTAATCTATATATATATATATATATATATATATATATATATATATATATATTCATAATTAGTCATGTAGCCAATGATATAAGGGTTTAACTAATTTTTTTATTAAATTTTAATATATTTGCATTTTATACCGTGAAAGTATAGAAAATTTATATGAAAGTGTATTTATAAATAAGCAAATAGTTGTTTGAATATTGTATAAAATTAATCAATATAATCTTTACTATATTATAGTATTGTATTTGTACACAGTTTAAAATAAAGCTATAATTCAAGATATAATCATTATATTTATTATACATTAATCATCATATAATAATCAAAATATTGTTCTGATAGATATATAAAAGTTTATATTTTTATAATTCAACATTTGACTTCGAAGCTTTTTAAATCATGAGTAATGTCAAAAGAAATTAATCTGTGAATTAAATATTTACATTTACAGACAATATGAATATTAAGTTTAACTCTTTTATTCACTTCCTTAAACTTTATTACATGTATTTTAAATATGTTATTGTTGTGATGTTCTTATTGTCAAATAATATTGCATTGTTATACTTGCAAATTATTCAGTGAAATTATTCAGTTGTACAATTAAACAATTGTAATTAATTTCTAAATTTTCACAAGTGATTTCATTAGGAAATCCTTATTATCTCGCGATTATCTTGCGAAGTGTTTATCAAATATAATAATGCAATTAGTGGATACATAAATGAATATTTATTTCACAATCAGTTAATTAAAATCGATTTTCTTATTTACAAATAAATGCTGATTATTTACAAATAAATAGAAATTTTATATAATTAATAAATTCTATTATATAATAATATATTAAATTATCTTTGTAATAAATTTGATAAGATTATATAAACCGGAGATTTCTTAATGTGCAGAAAATCGTTATCTTTAAGTAAACATAATGTCTGATGGGTTTAAATAATATAGATAAAGAGAAATGTATATAATTCATTATATATAATTATAATTATGTTTTTTTATTATTAATATAGCCATTAATATTATATATCTCGTATATCACACATATACAGATAATATAGCTAACTCTTATACAACTGTTTTATTTACGAAATAGATGATAATATTACTAATAAACTTTTTTGATATTTTAATTTTTTATTTACTTAATTATATATTTTGAAAAAATTATATTTAACAATATCAAGTCAAGTCTGTGTAATCAGATTAATTTCAATGAAAAAATTAAATATAATATATACATATAATATAATGATAATGTATTTCAAATATATTTAATTATGAAAATATGCTAGAGAAATTAAAAGAAATATTATTTTAGTTAATATTATAATTAGGTTAACTAAATAAATAATGAATATATTTATTTAAAAATTCAATCAAATTTCCAAAAATTTAGTTATTTATGTCATATAATCATTATTATTTAATTTTTTATTGAATTAGAATTGATATTTGATTGATACTTGAAAAACAGTTTAAATTACAAAAAAGTATGTAATTATAACTTAATTTCAATGTATTTAATAGTAATTCATATTGTAACTTATACATCAATTATTAACTTATATATAACGTAGATAAAATATATGCATTGATTAGTAATATATTTATTTGATTTATTGTTAAAATATTTGATAAATATTTCATTTCCATATCAATACATTTTTATCAAACTCCTGTAGTAATTAATCCATAACTTATTCTATTAATTTAATTATACATTGTTACAAGTATTACCAAATAAATTAATGTTCTCCTTTAACATTTACAATGAATGTTCCTACACATATATAGATGTTACTTATTTATATTGTATTCATTATATTAAATTGTGATATAAAGTTTCAACGAGTGCACTTACTATATTTAGTTAATTATAAGATTCTAATTCAATATTATCTTAGTTAGAAATATTCATTGAGTTATATATTCATTTATCTATAAATATTCACCTAGTTAGAAATATTCACTTAGGTTAGCATATGTATTTAGCAATGTAAATTAGCTTAGCTATAACTATTTACTAACAATAAATGTTCATTTAGCTATAAATAGTATTAGGACCCATGTGTTACTCCATAGTTTATGTATTGTTCATTATAAATTTATTTAGAATTTATTGTTTAATAATTTTTGAAAGATTTCAAATATTCGACATATTTATATTGCATTATTTTGTCAATAACAATGAAAGATCCATTGTATAGAAAATTTTCTAATATTATTTTAAAATATATAATCAATATTTTAATATATTATAAAGCTGAATTAATAATTGTTTATTATGCTATATTTTAAATAAAATCCATTTTTATTTTTATATTTAGAAATTTTTAATTATCCAGAAAAGTATTTTCATTTAAAGAAAGTTAGAAAGCAGTAATTTAAATGGATACATTTTGTAGTCTAATTCATACTTATATTATAATATATATTATAAATATATATATATATATATGTCAAAAAGAATTTTAATTAAATATGAATTTCACTATTTAAGAGATAACATTTAAATGCATTTATTGGAAATTAAAACCTTAAATGATTATTTTTTGTAATTTATTTAATTTTCAATTAGTCAATTTATTAAATTAATTTTATAATGGAAATTAATTGATAAATATATTTTAGTTTTTAATTTTATAAGTGATTTTTTTATATTTGTATTTAAATACTTATTAGTAATATATTTATTTGATTTGTTGGTAAAATATTTGATAAATATTTTATTTTCATAGCAATACTTTTTTGAAATCCTGTAGTAATTAATCCATAGCTTATTCTATTAATTTAATTATACTTTGTTACAAGTAGATTATTTTCATTATATAATTCAGTCATTTTGTTTATATATTATATATGTGTGTGTCTGTGTATATAGATATATGTACAATGTACATATATGTACATTGTACATATATGTACATTGTACATATATGTAAATATATATATGTGTGTGTGTGTGTGTGTGTGTACGTGTGTAGTGTGTGAGTTTATGTGTGCGTTCATAATATGATATATAATAGTATTGTGTTAACGATTTGTAGTTATACAATAAATCATTTAGTAACATTATATTGTTTAATATAATATTAGAACTATATCATATATTAAATAACATTAGATAACATAGACACCAACCTGAGTGGTTATACAGCAGAACCCATTTGACCGATTATCGATATAAAAACTCAATTCTTCATTTTTTAAATTATTTACCTTAAGACTATAGTTTTAAATATAGATTATTATGTATATATACTGCGTATATAATTTAATTATATCTATATAATTTAACATCTAAAATATAATTATATATGTATATGTATGTGTATATATATGTGTACAACGTACATGTTGCATGTTTGAATATTTATATTGGCTAACGATTCAATAGCGATTCGTAAAGTCTGACGTATAGTTTCTTTCTAAAATATATGATAAAGTCTAAATAATAAGGTTTAATATCAAGATCATATGTATATTCGAATATATATATAATACTAGTAAATTACCATTCTAAATTAAATTATATTACTCTTCTTTAAGTTAAATATAAATATTATTCTAAAATGAGTTAAATGATTATTCTAAAATGAATTAAATTATTATTCTAAAATGAGATAAATTATTATTATGTATAAGTTGAATTAAATTAACATTCAAAGTTAAAATAAATTATTATGCTAAGTTAAAATAAATTAATATTCATAATTGAATTAGATTACTATTTTAAGATGAGTAAATTCTGTTATTTGTTATTCGATAGAACTTATAATTTAAATTAAATTACTATTATAAGGTGAATTAAATTACTATTCTAAATTAAATTAATATTCTAAATTAAATTACTATTCTAAAGTTGAGTTTAATTACTATTCTAAATTAAATTACTATTCTAAAGGTGAATTAAATTACTATTCTAAGGGTGAGTTAAATTACTATTCTAAATTAAATTACTATTCTAAAGGTGAATTAAATTACTCTTCTAAAGGTGAATTAAATTACTATTCTAAGTTTAATTATTAATCTAAATTAGATTAAATTACTATTCTAAGGGTGAGTTAAATTACTATTCTAAGAGGAATTCAATTATTGCTGATATAGGTTGATTACCAAGATGAATTATTTTATAAATATTGGAAAAATATTAATTACCCTATTTAGTATTCGAAATAATATCGTTACCAATAATAAATTATATTAGATACAATGTTACTATACCAACAATTGTTATGAATATACAATACTAATAGCGATATTTTAATAAACTATATGTATAGTTAACCTTGTGCATATAGAAAAGAGAACGTTTTCCTTCAAATCCTATTGAAATTTTTAGGAAATTCATAGGATCGTATAGTTCGAAATTTCCATTTCCTTTTTCTTTTGGAGCAAAACTTTCGCTTATCAATATTGGTCTATCTTGCAGATCAGGATTCAACATGTTCTAGATAAATTTCCGCAATGATATCATTGAAAGTAGATTGAAACGCTTAGTTATAATTTTATATGGAATTTAAACTATAAGGATATTACTAGAATATTGTGTTTTAGTTATATTAAATTCAAGATATTACATATTGTATAGAACGAATGGGTGATTCCGATCGTAATCTACTTACAAATATACACTTTGTATGTAATTATAAGATATAGATAATATAAGTAGCGGTATGTAGGTTTTTCAACTCGTGCATTACTTATTATAGTAAGTACACTATTAAGTATGCATAATGGATTATTAATATTCCAATTATATAATTAATATTATTATTAAGGTATTTATATATAATATTTGTAAATTATGCAAGTGTATCAAATTTGTAAATCTATTTAATGATTGATTTACGAAATCAACTTTTCAAAATTATTTAATAAATATATACATTCTATTTATATAAATGCTATTGACTTATATGTATTAATATAATACTTTTTCTAATATTATAATGACCATAATTGAAATATAACTTTGCATTTTTAAAAAATCTTTACTAGTATGAGAATGATATTATATATATATATATATTTATATATATATATATATATATATATATATAAAGTAACTTACTCGTCAAGAAGTCGTCTTACTTATGAACATCACATTTCATTCTAATTTCTTATCTTTTGAAAAAAGTACGCAGATATTAATACGCAGTATTATTTATCATATTTGTTAAAATCACGTGTGAAATATAAATAAGCAAAATTAATATAATATATGATATACCGGTTTCTCATTAGAGGATATAGTTTTTATAGCTTAATTTATATATATATATATATATATACGAACTCAACAGTTTATATTATTTAATATAGATAAACAGTAATAACACTATATAGCTTATCGCAACCAATTCAAGTTAGATTTGAATTGTAGATTTCATTTGTAAATAACAATAATATTTATTGCATAATATAATTACGATATGAATGTATATTATATTCTAATATTTATAACCCAGTAAACTAATTATCAAAATAAGTCTTTATTTATTATGCAATGTATATTATATATAGGCTATTATCTATAATATTACTTAATATTGATATAATTCTATAGAATTATCATGATTATAATATAATTTAGTTTTTTTTAAAAAATATTATTATATTTCTGACTAACTCATTGAAATAATGATTATACTTTAAACTTATTTCCTTCTCTATAATAATTAATATTTTTATCATAATAATAATAAAAATAATAGTCTTACTATAATTATTACTTTATTGATATTTACAATTTTAATATTAGAAATCACCCTCAATAATAGTATTATTGAGGGTGATATAATAATAGTATTCGTGATAGGTTAGTTAACTCATCTAGGTTGTAGAAGTGAAAATTACAATGTGTACCTTTAATTAACAATGCCAATTTTACATCAATTGTTTTTAACCATAATTATATTTATAAATATAGTTTACATTTCTTCCATGTACAATTATAAGAGCTTTGACCCAAATACTTTGAATTGCCTTAATAGTGGACTATATACTATATATAGACATCAAGTAGAGGGAGAGGGAGGGTGAAGGAGAAGGGGAGAGGGAGAGGGAGAGGGGTGTATTTTCCATTATATACAATCCACTAGATTAAAACGATAGTTATTATTAATTATTATTACTATTATTACAATTAATATAATAATATTATACACCATAATGTATGTAATATATTATCTATTTATTAAGTACACATTCATTATATATTACAAGATAAATTATATTTTATCTAATATAATTATTATTATAATATAATATGTAATATATTTTTCGTCATCAATATATACATATATATTTATATATTTATATATATTTATATAGATTTATAATACAAACAAATTAGTTATATGAATGTTTTAAAATAAATTATATAATTTACAATACTCCTTGCACGTCCTTTTTATACAATCACGCAATAAAAATACAAAAAAGTATATTTGTATATTTTCTAATTATAATTGTAATTATTTAAATTTATTTATTATATACGTATACGTATTCTATAATATACACAATGCATACAGTATTAGGGTACCAGCTGTCAATTTTTAAAATTTCAGCCTCTTATACCATAAAAATAATACTGGTTGACCAATTAAAAATGAAGAAATGCGTACCTTAATTGAATTTTAATCATGAACCCTAATTAGGATACATTAGAAAAATCAAACATTCTTATGTCTTCTGTATCTTAAAAATTGTCCTTTCTGTACCTTAATACTTTATAGTATATTTTGATTCTTTTTTAATTATTATGTAAAAAGATTTTTAAAAAATAGTTATTTTTTGCCATTCTTATATATTTTATCCATTAATATTGCAAATTAAATAGAATCGCATATAATATATATAATATACATACCATATAAATTATGTTATCTATGATTACTACAATTTATATGTGCATATATTATTAAGTGCTCATGTCATATGGTCTGAAATTACTGAAGATAAAATTATAATATTTATAATTATACTTATCAATCTTACAGTACTTGTTAACAATAATATATATATATATATGTATATATATATATATATATATATATATATATATATGTATATATATATATATATATATATATATATGTATATATATATATAATAACATATATATTTCATCGCTTAAAGTAAACAACATATCTGCGAATACACGTAATAATATATTTTAAGATATACCAAACGATTTGTTTTACTAAAATTGTTAGGTAGGTCACTTAAACATAAATAGGTAATACATGGGTTTGTTTAGCAAATGTATGAAACGATTTATTCCGCATTGTAACTCATTTTTATAAGCAAATCAAATGGCATTAAACTGTTAAAAATTAACCTTTATTAAGTCGTGAATAAACCTTTATGAAGTGTCCTCGGATGATACGAGTGTTTGTACCTTTATTATACGCGCGAATCTAATAAAGGTTTTTAAACCTTTATTATAATAAAGGTTTTTAAACCTTTATTATACGCGCGAATCTAATAAAGGTGTTGAAACCTTAATTAGATTCGCGAATCTAATAAAGGTTTTGAAACCTTTATTATATGCGCGAATCTAATAAAGGTTTTTAAACCTTTATTATACGCGCGAATCTAATAAAGGTTTTGAAACCTTTATTATACGCGCGAATCTAATAAAGGTTTTGAAACCTTTATTATATTCGTGAATCTAATAAAGGTTTTGAAACCTTTATTATATGCGCGAATCTAATAAAGGTTTTTAAACCTTTATTATACGCGCGAATCTAATAAAGGTGTTGAAACCTTTATTATATGCGCGAATCTAATAAAGGTTTTTAAACCTTTATTATACGCGCGAATCTAATAAAGGTTTTTAAACCTTTATTATACGCGCGAATCTAATAAAGGTTTTGAAACCTTTATTAGATTCGCGAATCTAATAAAGGTTATTTAATTTTTTTATTATTTTTTATTTTTTAATTATTTAATGACATACTATTTATATATTAATTCACTTTTTATTAAATTAAAACACTTTTTTGTAAATTGATTATCTTTCAATTTATTATAAAAATATAAAACGAGTTTATAAAATAAATACGTATAAAAATATATGCATGTATACGAAATAATAAAATAGTATTTATATACAAATAAAATATAGAAATAAAATATAAATATAAAATATAGAAATAAAATATACAAATAAAATATACAAATAAAATATAATATAAATAATATCTATAATTTCTTATATAGGCATTTTACCCTACGTGGTATTACACCTGAATAATTATTAAAAACATAATTTGAAATAAATATTAAAAAATGATTAACTTTTGAATGAATATTGAAAATAAAATGATATGAAAAATATAAAATAATAGCATCCAAATAATTATTACATTTAGAAACCTCACTACCGTCAATTAAAATAACATAATTATTATTACTATTTACAATTTGTGGATGAGGCGTTCTAGTTTCCTGTATAAAATTTGAGATATACGAAAATATAATAATATATGAAAATAAATGAAAATTTATTTTATAAATATTATATTGAAAAATTAAATTTTAAACATTTTAAATTTGTTTTACATTTATATCATAGTATGGAAATAATATTTCTTAAATTATAATTAATATTATCATTTCTGGCACAACTGTAAATACTAACGTTATTTTTTCCAACAATAAAATAATCTGTGTCGCATCCTAATATTATAAATATCATGCTGACAACAAATTCAAGCAAATTATCTATAAAAAATGATATAATTAATGTTGTAATCAATTTTAAATATATATTAAAATTAACTTATTAATAATCACAAACGATTATAATAAATATTGATATTTGTTTTGAAAGAAATGACTAACCAGTATTATGTTTATTGATGGATGTTTTATTATTTTGATATTTAATATATATTTTATCATATATATCGGCATCCATTCCTTTGCATATTTCTGATAATTTGATTGCATGATGTGAAAATTTTATTAAGGATGTTTTCATTTTGAAAAAACCAAAAGATATTTCCATGTCATCAATAACCTACAACATAATAAGTTTAATTAATTAAAATCTAAATTCAAGAAATATTAGTTAATTACATAAAACAAAAACTTAAATCTTTTTCAAATATTAATATAGTATTAATTAATTATCATAATATATAATTAAGTATATTCATAATAAATCTGAAAATTATTATATCTTATGATATGCATTATGTATGAAATTATTTTTATTTAAATTTAATTCATTAATTAGTTAGTAATTGTAGTACTTCTTTATAATATGCATCAATATCATAACCGATGATATTAATAGAGCAATATTTATAATTTAATAAAATATTATAATGTTCAACCTATGAACTGAATACTTACAAGTTCGATTATTTTCATGGATGGATAAGTCGTTAAAAAATCATGAGTGTTCATTATAGAGACATCATTTTGCCTCGCTATTCTCAATAACTGTATGATCTCTCTGCGAATGAGATTGTAAAAACTTATATATTATATTAATATATATATATATATATATATATATATATATATATATATATATATATATATATATTCTTTTTACAAGTGTAAGTTAATTTATTATAGTTATATAGTCATAAAAATTGTCATGATGATTATGTTATATAACCTCATTTCCTTAATATCTTTTTTATTGACTGTACACATTATTGATGAAGCAACCATTCTATAGAACGGTTGCTTCATCAATAATGTGTACAGTGGATATATATTAAGGGTCTATGGGTCTATAGACCTATTGGCACACGGTAGTGTTCAGTATATTGTATCAGTCATTAAAATTAACGTCAAATAACGTATATTTAGTGTGTGTTATGTAGTCATTTTATAGCGACTATATTTGTTTTCATTTTTAAATTAACTTCTCAAATTCTATAATATATTGAATTTAGCTTCGTAGCTAAGTTTCGAAACTTTAAAGTTAATTGTAATAAAATACAATAATAATACTAATCTGCAACTAAATTATTTGGTGAAATCGTCTTATACGATACTGGCTAATTATCGATAAAGTAATCCTATTATTCTAGGTTTTGGTTATTTATTTGATGATATTTTGAATAGATTTTTCTCTTTAATACATCAGAAAAATATATAAACTATATAAAGTTTAGTCGTTTTAGATTTGTAATTAACTAAGTATCATGTCTGTATTCAGTGAAGTTATTAGATTTGAGTGATAATTTGTGAAAAATATATTATATCTTTTTAAGTATATCTCTATACGTTTAGGTAGTGGATATATCCACAATACCTTATAAGGTAGTGTAGTGATAAGTAATAACTAAGTAAATGGTGCATCCGTGAATAAGTACGCAATGGAAAGTAATTGAAAATGAATATCAATAAAATACGCTTTGTTATAATGTAGATATTAATGTAAGTGATTATATTTAATATATATATATATATATATATATATATATATATATATATATAATACCTATATGTCTATTTTATTTGTGGACAATTAGTCAATTGTTAGTTTTTGTGAACGGAGATTAAATTATCTGCTGTAAATATAAAAAGTTAAAAAATAATTGCAACTAAAAATAAATGAATTAAATCCATATACAAAATTATATATATAATAATATAAATAATATATAGTTGTATGATTATATATACAATATTATAGCAGTAATTATATTATATTAATTCCAAATGGTTTATAGAATATTATAATATCATATATTGAGGTCGTAAGTTAAAATTCTCTATCTGGAAAATACCAATAGAATACATAACAAATAACAATTTTATGAATTAATCAAGAAAGTCATATTCAATATTATTTTAAATATCTACTTGTTAATAAAGATTAATCAAGGATATACTTCAAGTATAGGGTTAGATTAAGTTATGCATATATATATATATATATATATATATATATATATATATGTATATATATATATATATATATATATATATATGTATATATATATATATATATATATATATGTATGTAAATATTTATGTATATATATATATATATATATATGTATATATATATGTATATATATATATATATATATATATAATATCTATATAAACTAACTAATGATATTAATACATAATATATATTAAAATAAAAGTGATATATATAAAATACCATAAAGAATTATAAAGCTTTGCTACTTCCATTTCTTATATATACGATTAACATTAATACATGTATACTGATATGTTTATTTAAATAACAGACAGTTTATATCATAATCCATAGAAATGAATAACACCTTGATTACGTAATCACTATCTACGAATTTCAGTCAAGGGAAATTATAATAGATGATTATCAAGTTTAAATTCTGAACTCTGGACCGAGGTCTCTGGTTATCTACAATAAATAATAATATAATAAATGACAAGTAACACTTGTCTGGATTAATCAAGTAATCATGACATGTTACTAAATATAATATTAGTAATCATATAAACTGTTATAGGGTTAGACTACTATTGTCATTTCTGTTATATATCATAGTTTACAATTTTCCAAAATTATTTTTAGAAAATTATAAATCTATGATCTATATTACCTATATTAATATATTATATTAATATATGTATAATTTAATATTTGAATTATTATAGTATAATTATTATAGTAGTGGAATATGATATTATATTGCATTTATGTCCCAGTTAATATATTGCCATAATGTTTAGTATATAATAGTTTAGTAAATATTATATAATATTATTATAATGGTATGATAATATATAACAATATGGATAATATTACTAAAGTAAAAACATATACTTGAGGAGAACATATTTTAATCTATGATATTTTTAATTCGTTACTTATAATTTCATAGAACAATATCATATAGTTAATATTATATTAATTATATATACCAAATATATATACTATTTATTATTATATCACTAGTTTACAACAACATTAGTTTATTGTAATATTCTATTAATATACAATATATTAATGTATACCAATTATCTTTTATATATATATATATATATATAATATACATTATACAGTATACAATGTATACTATACATTATATATACGTATACAGAAAAGCATGGTAGTCCACTGTATCATATACATATAAAAGATAACATACATTATATATACAAAATAATACTATTATAATAAATATAATAATATTTTATATTGTAGCTACATTTTATAATGATAAAACAATTTATTTCAGTGATTTAAATTTGTATATGTAGATCACGCGTTGTTGGTAAAACAGAATATCTATAGGGAATATTAGTATATACAATTATATACAAATCGCTATATTTTTATTCCAATTTAACATTACATTTACAAAAAAATTACACTATATAATACAGTATAATTATTTGTAAATTGATATCAATACCAGTAATAGATATTTTATAATTAAACTAAATTTATAAATATAGTTTTAGTAAATACTCGATAGGTGGACAACATCCTAAACAAAAAATATTGATCATTCCGTTTATTTATTTATAATAATTTCATCTTAAGTCGTATCCATTAAAATATGTCTTTAATAGGTGATTTCATACTGCCGGATTGTGTGTGCAAGTTCGGAGACACCCTACTTAGTCGGGGAAATTGCGCTCTAAAACAACTTACCGCTACTAATATCATGCCTGGCGCAGAACTTACCGTTCCGCAGTTTCAGTACAAGGAGCCGCCTTTCGTTGAAAATAGACTGCGAACATTTGAGGAGAATCTGGTATGGATACAATTTATAAAAGAATTCAAAAAGTGCTATCTAGAGACAATCAACAATACCCACGAGTTCTATGCCAGGCTCAGGGGCGACGAAAATTATAAGATCGGACAAAGGAATCTGGTCAGTAGAGATCGTTACTCGGTATACGATTTTCTTAAATCTGCATTATATATTGTTAATATAATATCAAAAATCAATATAACTATTTATCAATATGTGTACTTAATGATAGAAACATACTTACCTCCCACTAAATAGACAAGTACATAATGCATTGTTTAGGTTTTTAATTTCACTTTAAAAAATTACTATATTTTTAAAATATTAATAGCATAATATTCTATATATATATTATATCTACATTATATAATGCCACTTTGTTATAATATGTATAAATATGTATTAATAATAGATTATAGATATTTAATTTAATATTATAAATAATTATTTATTATAATATATTGTTTTTTGGAAAACTACAATATTTATTTTGATTAAATAATATCGGAACCAATTAATTTGAATGAATATTCATAATTAATAATAATACCATATATATCATTGTATGTGTAGTATACTAAAGTACAGTATAAACTAATTTTAATATTATAAAATTACCTTCTTTTGAATTATTTATAATAATGTTTTTTATTCATTATTTTTAAAATTTAAACTAAAATTTTATAAATATCTATAAATTAAATACATTACATTGATCATATTTGTAAAAATTAATTGAAATCAATTATATTTCAAATATCAGTAATTAGTGTTACTTTGATTGAAAGTGGTATATTTCATTTTACATGCATGTGTTCCAGCAGTAAAAGTAAAGTTGGAGCCTTAGTATTTAAATATTTGGTATTCATATTGGATACTTAAACTATTAAATGATCAAATATAATAGATCAATATCATTATGATGAAAAAAGAGTCTTCAATAATAAGTTACAATTTTTGCAAAATCTTAAATAATAATTTGCAGATAGATTTTCAAAAAAGTTAAAATATTGTTCAATGTATTCTGTAATAATCATACAATTATTGGTTTATATGCTATTTACATTTTAAAATAATATAAATTATAATATCTTGAGAACCACCATTTTTTTATTTAAAATCTACAAGATAATCGAGAATATGTTTTTAGTATACGAAACTCTGTGTTGACAATTTCTGGTTAATGTGTGGCACCAGTAGCAGTAGTAATAGTTGCATCCAATCAAAGAAAATTGTTTATTGTTAATTTATTTTTGAAAATAGTAGACGAATATATAAATTTTGAAATTGTATTTAAATAATTTACAGAAAAATACAAACCTATTTATTCGCATAAAATACAATACAAAAGAATATTAAGTAAAGGTAACATTTTTGATTTTGATATTTTCCAACATCGAACAATTTTCTTAAATTAGTTTGACATAAAAATTGTGAATAATATGATAATGAATCACGAATACTGTAACAAATGTTTAAATCCTGTAAACTAAATTATAATCATTTGAAAATATTTAACTAATTTTGAAAAATATTTTGAAACTTTTCAGTGTATTTATAAAATATTTAAATAATATTCAAATCTGTTGAATATTTATTTTTTAATTTTATGGAAGCTGTATCATACAAATTGTAGTAGTAGTAGTAGCGGGGTGTGCTGGTAGTGGTGGTGGTGGTGGTGGTGGTGGAGGTGGTGGTGGTGGTGGTGGTGGTGGTGGTGGTGGTGGTGGTGGTGGTGGTGGTGGTGGTGGTAGTAGTAGTAGTAGTAGTAGCAGTAGCAGTAGCAGTAGCAGTAGCAGTAGCAGCAGCAGTAGGAGTAGTAGGAGTAGTACTATTAGTAGTATTCTAGTATTAATAATTGCATTCGTGATCATATTAATAGAGTTCATGGTATTTTATAGACGCTTTTGTGATATATTTATTGCAAATATAAAATTATAATTGGTATATAGAATTTTACTTATGGACATATTGTTAAGATGTTTATGAATCTAGACAACTATAATAATGTAAACATATGTATCAATTTAATTGAAATATAATTGAATAATGATTTTATTTTATTATATATTCAAATAATAAATTATAAAAAAATAATACCCATATAAAAAGTACAAAACTGTACTAATTATGATATTCTATATAGTATTTTAGAATATTAATAAAATATTATATATAATTATTAGTCTAATATTGTAATTTTTTAAAATAAAATTATTATGTTATGCTATATATACATTATCACCTTATCACAGTTTTGTATACAATAGTAATTTATAAATTGCCTATCGATTACAATTTAAGTATTTGAATAAAAAACTAAATCATTATCTTATTCTGGATAACACTATTGTGACTTTAGGGGCCGTGAAATGAACGGTGGTTATTACCGGATCTATCTCAAATGGTGTTCCCATTTTTTATTTTTCCTATTTATCTGTGAAAGATACTCAACAATAGTGATTGTACCCATTAAGTGTACTTATATTTTAAATAAAATATAGATTATAAAAACTAATAATTAAATTTTTTTTTATAATCATTCAACTATTTATAAAATCAGTTTGAATTTTCCATAATATATTAAAATATTAATATTATAAATATTAATATATTGAATTTGTTTTTTACTATTTACAAATAAGAAATTTACTATTATTAGGAATTTATTATTATAATTTTCATAAAAAAATTTATTTAATCACATATAACATATAAATTATTATTCTAAAACTATTTAATTTATTTTCATACATTAATAATATGTTACTATCTATATAAATTATTTAATAAGTAATTAAAATAAATTTTAACTTAATATCAGTATTA
The DNA here is from genome assembly GCA_964035775.1 of Osedax frankpressi. Classification (NCBI taxonomy): domain Eukaryota; kingdom Metazoa; phylum Annelida; class Polychaeta; order Sabellida; family Siboglinidae; genus Osedax; species Osedax frankpressi. Next base: position 16,553,905 of record OZ038312.1, on the reverse strand, counting down.
GGTTGCCTGATATTTTATAATTTATATAATTTATATGTCCATTTAAAATAAACATTTTATCTAAAACACACACTGAATACAATTTATTTGGATAAACATGTGTTTATTTATATACGGTGTGCATATGTTTTCTTTGGAACAGTATTATAAAAATTATTTTTATATTATTGTCTTTCAGAATTCACACATGTAAAATAATACATACAAACTATTATATATTTAATATTCAATGATAAGATATATAAATTATTATAAATATAATATATCTCTTGGACGTTTAAACTATTTAACGTGTTATATAATCCATTCACAGGGATGTAATGTGAAATACCAATATGGTTACTTTAGTACTTTTAATACATTCGAGAGGGTCACGATGGATCAAGTAGGCCAGGACGAAGTAGACTACCTGATCATAAGTCTAGATCTCACCGGAAACGGACGCTATCCGCAGGGCCCCAATTATGTTAATTACAGGACACCCACTGGGTACCGCTCGATCATCGAATCCATATCGTCGGATTCGGAGGCCAGCTATACTAATTCCCCACTAGGCTCGCCAGCTAGGTCCCCACTAGGCTCGCCAGCTAGGTCCCCGCTAGGCTCGCCAGCTAGGCCCCCGCTAGGCTCACCAGCTAGGTCCCCGCTAGGCTCGCCAGCTAGGCCCCCGCTAGGCTCGCCAGCTAGGCCCCCGCTAGGCTCGCCAGCTAGACCCCCGCTAGGCTCGCCTGCTAGGTCCCCACTAGGCTCGCCAGCTAGGTCCCCGCTAGGCTCGCCAGCTAGGCCCCCGCTAGGCTCGCCAGCTAGGCCCCCGCTAGGCTCGCCAGTTAGGTCCCCGCTAGGCTCGCCAGCTAGGCCCCCGCTAGGCTCGCCTGCTAGGTCCCCGCTAGGCTCGCCAGCTAGGCCCCCGCTAGGCTCGCCAGTTAGGCCCCCGCTAGGCTCGCCAGCTAGGTCCCCGCTAGGCTCGCCAGTTAGGCCCCCGCTAGGCTCGCCAGCTAGGTCCCCACTAGGCTCGCCAGCTAGGCCCCCGATAGGCTCGCCAGCTAGGTCCCCGCTAGGCTCGCCAGCTAGGTCCCCGCTAGGCTCACCATCTAGGGCCCCACTAGGCTCGCCAGCTAGATCCACTCATGTCTCCCCAGCTTGGTCCCCGCAGGTCTCCCCAACTAGGTCCCCACTGGTTTCACCAGTTAAGTCCCCGCTGGGATCACCAGCTAGGTCCCCATCTAAATCGCCGCTGGGATCACCAGCTAGGTCCCCATCTAAATCGCCGCTGGGACCACAGGCTAGGTCCCCATCTAAATCGCCGCTGGGACCACAGGCTAGGTCCCCATCTAAATCGCCGCTGGGCTCCACGGCCAGTTCCCCACTGGGCCCCACGACTATGTCCCCGATGGGCTCCCCGGCTAGGTCCCAATCTAGATCCCCGATGGGCTCTGAGGCTAGTTCCCCACTGGTCTCCATGGAGCCGTGTACGGCTATGTCCCCGCCGGGCTCCCCGGCTGGGTCCCCATCTAGATCCCCATCGAACTCCACGACTAGTTCTCCACCGGAGTCGGCGGCTAAGTCCCCGTTCGGGTCCCCGGAAAAGGCGGTTTCGCGAACATCGAGCACCTGTTCAAATCCCTCGGTCGGGTCGACGCGAGCAGCTTGTCCCGAAGAATTCGTTTACGGTTTACAGGCGTTACTGCCGCGTTTCGCCGAAGTCAGCCACCGAGGATGCGCTCACAACAAACAGCAAATCGACGCCGTACTCCTCGAGGACTTCGTCGATCGTCTGCTCGAGTTCATCGCGCGGTCCGAAGACGGCCAAGCGATCGGTCGGTTATCCGTCGGCCGCTATTTAGTTGATGGCAACGCAATCGTTATCGTGATCTAGCGCCATAGTCTAACAATATTCAATAAATAGCATATCGCCTTGGGAAAACTTTATTTATATTATATTATAAAACTATAGTTATATAATATATATTATTTAATAACAGTGTATTGGCAATTCTACATTTTATTTATTTATTCACTATTTCTCCTATACATTGTTATATCTCCTATACTGATATTACTTCTAATTACGATTATTAACACAAGACTTGTTGGTTTTCGCCAACAGGTGAATTTGATAGCCGTTTAGATTTCGTTATGACGACGAACGACTTGCAAGCCATCAACAAAATGCTCGTCCAGTTCAATCTTTACACCTCGATGCAGCGCAGCGATAACGAAACCAATGGTTAGACTTTCAGGTATCCTCACCCGATGCTCCCTACCATCAACCTGGAAACATCGTAGCATATCTAATAATGTACCAGCCTCGATAATGTTATTTCTATTTTAAGAAGTTTTATTGAACATTTAATTTTTTAACAAAAGCAGGTTCTCCATTCAAAATAAATTGATAACGTAGCATTTCAATTTGATCTTATTATTCCAAAATATAAGCAATTTCACGATGAAAATTTGCAACTTTAGATATTGATACTTTTAGAATGTGAACTACAAGATCTTTATAATTTAAACAACTCCAATTCCACTCTTACTACATATGTTTAGTATAACCATATTAACTACTTAAATTACATTGTCCTACATATAACAATACTCTATATAGAATCTAAAATCAAACATCATATAGATTCATAATTTAATTTTATATTACATTTTCCATTACTATACCACAAAAATGTATTTCTGAAATAATATATATATAGGAATACATTTTAATAGGATATATGTATTCTACAAAATATTTATATTTGAGATTCAATATTTCTATCTGATATAAAAATGAAAGCTTGCAACAATGTTTGTAACTAAAATCTAAATTACCATTACTACTACTGCTACTACTACTACTACTACTACTACTACTACTACTACTACTACTACTACTACTACTACTACTACTACTACTACTACTACTACTACTACTACTACTACTACTACTACTACTACTACTACTACTACTACTACTACTACTACTACTACTACTACTACTACTACTACTACTACTACTACTACTACTACTACTACTACTACTACTACTACTACTACTACTACTACTACTACTACTACTACTACTACTACTACTACTACTACTACTACTACTACTACTACTACTACTACTACTACTACTACTACTACTACTACTACTACTACTACTACTACTACTACTACTACTACTACTACTACTACTACTACTACTACTACTACTACTACTACTACTACTACTACTACTACTACTACTACTACTACTACTACTACTACTACTACTACTACTACTACTACTACTACTACTACTACTACTACTACTACTACTACTACTACTACTACTACTACTACTACTACTACTACTACTACTACTACTACTACTACTACTACTACTACTACTACTACTACTACTACTACTACTACTACTACTACTACTACTACTACTACTACTACTACTACTACTACTACTACTACTACTACTACTACTACTACTACTACTACTACTACTACTACTACTACTACTACTACTACTACTACTACTACTACTACTACTACTACTACTACTACTACTACTACTACTACTACTACTACTACTACTACTACTACTACTACTACTACTACTACTACTACTACTACTACTACTACTACTACTACTACTACTACTACTACTACTACTACTACTACTACTACTACTACTACTACTACTACTACTACTACTACTACTACTACTACTACTACTACTACTACTACTACTACTACTACTACTACTACTACTACTACTACTACTACTACTACTACTACTACTACTACTACTACTACTACTACTACTACTACTACTACTACTACTACTACTACTACTACTACTACTACTACTACTACTACTACTACTACTACTACTACTACTACTACTACTACTACTACTACTACTACTACTACTACTACTACTACTACTACTACTACTACTACTACTACTACTACTACTACTACTACTACTACTACTACTACTACTACTACTACTACTACTACTACTACTACTACTACTACTACTACTACTACTACTACTACTACTACTACTACTACTACTACTACTACTACTACTACTACTACTACTACTACTACTACTACTACTACTACTACTACTACTACTACTACTACTACTACTACTACTACTACTACTACTACTACTACTACTACTACTACTACTACTACTACTACTACTACTACTACTACTACTACTACTACTACTACTACTACTACTACTACTACTACTACTACTACTACTACTACTACTACTACTACTACTACTACTACTACTACTACTACTACTACTACTACTACTACTACTACTACTACTACTACTACTACTACTACTACTACTACTACTACTACTACTACTACTACTACTACTACTACTACTACTACTACTACTACTACTACTACTACTACTACTACTACTACTACTACTACTACTACTACTACTACTACTACTACTACTACTACTACTACTACTACTACTACTACTACTACTACTACTACTACTACTACTACTACTACTACTACTACTACTACTACTACTACTACTACTACTACTACTACTACTACTACTACTACTACTACTACTACTACTACTACTACTACTACTACTACTACTACTACTACTACTACTACTACTACTACTACTACTACTACTACTACTACTACTACTACTACTACTACTACTACTACTACTACTACTACTACTACTACTACTACTACTACTACTACTACTACTACTACTACTACTACTACTACTACTACTACTACTACTACTACTACTACTACTACTACTACTACTACTACTACTACTACTACTACTACTACTACTACTACTACTACTACTACTACTACTACTACTACTACTACTACTACTACTACTACTACTACTACTACTACTACTACTACTACTACTACTACTACTACTACTACTACTACTACTACTACTACTACTACTACTACTACTACTACTACTACTACTACTACTACTACTACTACTACTACTACTACTACTACTACTACTACTACTACTACTACTACTACTACTACTACTACTACTACTACTACTACTACTACTACTACTACTACTACTACTACTACTACTACTACTACTACTACTACTACTACTACTACTACTACTACTACTACTACTACTACTACTACTACTACTACTACTACTACTACTACTACTACTACTACTACTACTACTACTACTACTACTACTACTACTACTACTACTACTACTACTACTACTACTACTACTACTACTACTACTACTACTACTACTACTACTACTACTACTACTACTACTACTACTACTACTACTACTACTACTACTACTACTACTACTACTACTACTACTACTACTACTACTACTACTACTACTACTACTACTACTACTACTACTACTACTACTACTACTACTACTACTACTACTACTACTACTACTACTACTACTACTACTACTACTACTACTACTACTACTACTACTACTACTACTACTACTACTACTACTACTACTACTACTACTACTACTACTACTACTACTACTACTACTACTACTACTACTACTACTACTACTACTACTACTACTACTACTACTACTACTACTACTACTACTACTACTACTACTACTACTACTACTACTACTACTACTACTACTACTACTACTACTACTACTACTACTACTACTACTACTACTACTACTACTACTACTACTACTACTACTACTACTACTACTACTACTACTACTACTACTACTACTACTACTACTACTACTACTACTACTACTACTACTACTACTACTACTACTACTACTACTACTACTACTACTACTACTACTACTACTACTACTACTACTACTACTACTACTACTACTACTACTACTACTACTACTACTACTACTACTACTACTACTACTACTACTACTACTACTACTACTACTACTACTACTACTACTACTACTACTACTACTGATGCTGCTACTGCTACAGTTACTATTATACCAGATTTATATTTGTTGTATTTATATTTATTCTAAATGTAATTATTATTTAAATATTATCTCAATAATTATATATATTACGATAATGTAAGTTATAAATATCAATTTCGTGAATATCTTAAAATACCAATATGGTATATAGCGAAAGATTATTTACCAAACCAGTACATTTTAAAGTGTGATTAATAATTTTCCAAATTACTACCAAATTTATTTAATTTTCATTTTATAATTTATTATTTAATTTGGATTGAGATAATTCATGAAAATGTTCAGTATGTATTCATGTTGTTTGGAAGATATTTTATATTAATTAACCATCAATATGTTATACCTGGACATAAAGTATTAATCGTTTTACACAATGCATTATATAATTTCTAATTGTTTTGTTCACTAGAATTTCATTAATATATTTTTTAATTGCCAAACATTTTCTTATATAATAATAAAGTTTTATTCAACTTTTAATCCTGATAAAATATTTGAGTAATAAATTAATCCGAATATTTTTGATCTTCATATATAATATATAGTTTAATTATTCAAATTATTTCAGTAAGCATGCTTATCAAGTGTATACGTGTATCACAAACAATTAAAACCCTTCCTATTACAGATACATTAACCCGTCGTAGTTTGCATTACTTCGTTAACCACATAACTCGCTTGTTTCCAAGGTGACCGCATGTTTTTCCACTACCTGTACACACCTTCCGACGACGAGAGCGACAGTTCGGATTCGCAAATGGAGTGCGAAGGCGACGGCGATCACGAGATGAACGAAGACGAGATTCGCAGGAACAATGTGAAGTCAGATCACATGTACGCTATTCAAATGCGCGACGATAAATTCAAATACAACCGCATGGACGAATGCGAAGATTGACGAGACGAAGCCATTTCAACTAGTTAATACAATTGCAATGCTATGGGGAAGTAGGCTTACTATTAATTTGTATCATAAATTATCTCGATAATATTTCAGTATATTTATTGTGTACTAAGTAATTCATATTTGAGATCCAAAATCATAAAATGATATGTATATAGTCAATGTATTCAAACGTATCTCATATTTAGACTTCTATTGAATTAACATTGAAGCATTGAATTGCATATAGGAATATAAATATCGAGTAGCTGTTTAATTATATTTAATTAACATAATTATGTAATTATATACAAATAGTTGGGTAAATGTATTCTTAATGTTAAATAACTAGAACTTTTATATTGTAATCTGTATATATGTATTAAGATTAGTATATTTTATTAATTACAATATTCGAATATTTAGATATTTTTTTAAAATGTAAAAACTAATTATAAAACTATAAACATAAACAGAAAATACTGCAAGGAGTTCAAAGACAATGAGAAATTCTGTTACCACATGTAAATAAGAAACTTCAGGAATTCTAATATTAACATATCTATGTATATATCATAACATTTATATTTTATTATAATATTTTTAATAATAAATTATTTTTACTATACATTTAAAACTATTCATAATTATTGAGAATTAGAATACCTATAATTACTTATAATTATTAATAACAAGTTCTATATATTTAATATCTTCTATATAGTATAATTAAATATGTCCAAAATAATAATTACTATATATTAAATATTGTATTTACTGTATTTAATAATTATATATTTTGTATTACATGTTTTATTAAATATATAGAAATCAATACAATTAAATAAAATATTGATAAGATACAAATAATATAATAAAAATGTATTAAAATGTAAATAATAAATAATTAACAATTTTTAATCCATTTGAGTAAAATTTGAATTAAGTAGAGGAAATAGAATTTTTATATACTATTCAATTAAATAGCTATGCTACATAGTAAAATGATATTTAAAAAACAAAGCTTAATAATGTTATAATCTATAATTGATTAATTATGAGTGTCCTTACTCAGGGTGACACGACTTACATATATGTTTTTAAAGTTACATCAGTCACAATGAAGATATCAATTCACAATTTAACATATATACTTAATTTATGTTTCAATAACTCCCTTCTGGGTTATATAAATATAATAATCTTTAGTTATATGAATATATATATCATATTATTATATTTTAATTTTTGTAAACTATTATAATTTACATTAAATTGTAATAGAAAATTAAAAAATTAATATATAAACATAAATCAAATTTATTTCCAACATTTATTAGTGTAATACATTATTAATAAAGTAACCATTAAGTGTCAATATTTCTATGGAACATAATAAAATGCATATTATGCAATAGTATTAATATGTACTTGTTTGGTAGCTATTAAGTTCGATATTGATTATATAATTCGGGTTCTAGTAAGAAATTGTATTAAAGTTGTACTCTATGTTATGTAATTTAGTATATACATTGAATATAAATGATACTTGATATTATAATATTTTGTACTTGTACATTTTTATGTTTAAACTTACAGTTTATGTATAAAATAAGTTTCGGAAACTAATTATTAGTCTCTGGGTAGCTTCTAATGTTCTGATTTTGTATTTATATTATATATATAAAGTATACATCATATTATCATACATCATACTCATACTCAAAAAAACAATAGTTTTCATATGTTTATGGGAATTAAAATTTTGTAGAAATTAACAAATAAGATATTTTTCATATATAGTGAAATAATATATTTTTATATTATTAAAATATGTTTATTTGTTACAAGAATCAAATTATTTTATTTTAAAAGAATAGCGAATTATTTAAAATATTAATAACTTTGTGAGCATGTTTAAATTTGAATACATCTATTTCTCATTCATAATATACATTAAATATAACAATGATTGTTTAAAGTATGTGTATCAATTCATAAATAAATTTATTTATGTATTATTCTAATTGAAATAATTTCTAGATAAATATATTTATATATTATTAATATATATAATATATGTATGATATAAATATAATATAATATATTTTAATTTATATTAAATAAACCTATATTTCTTTTTAAATAAATATAATCAAAACATATATATACGATTATTATTTATTATTAAAATAACAATTTTATATCTTAAATAAATTATTTAACGATGTATTCATATATTCAACTTAATTAAAATATAATGGAGTATATCAAGTAACATATATAATATATAAGAAAGTATTAAGGTACTAAAAACAAGTATGATAAATTAAACAGATCATCTTCTATTGAATGATCTTAATATCCTTCGGTTATTCAAATCTTGAGGATGTCTAAAGTTTCCAGAAAGTGTATGCCCGGAATGTTTGGCTGTTCTGAATATATTAATCTGTAAACAAATTCAAAATTGTATTCTCTTTTATTATATAATACAACGATCATTGTAAAACTCCAGTTTTAATGAATTATTTATAATATAATTTAAAAGAAGATAATAAAGACCTGTTTCTGTGAAAGGTGGTTTGGGCTCTCCATGACTGTCCAGATAACTGATTGTTGACATCCGGGAGTAGTCAAAGATCCATAATAACGATAATATTTCAATCTGTTGACGTGCATCAACGATTGTAACTTGAAAGATTTCACCTTTGTCTCTGAGTCTAAAAAGTAAGCACCAATAAATATAGTAATAATTAAAATTTAGAAATATCTGATACAAATTTAAACAATTAAAATAAGTAATCAAGAGGTTATTTTCATTATATTCTTTATATATAAACATATATGAGATAATCAATAGAAACTAGATATAAAGTAGTATGTTATACTAATTTCTATTAATTTTAAAATAAGTAATAGCTACTATTCTTATGTTATACATACGTTGTTCTTTTACTTTTGGGATATGTTGAATAATATTATTCAAGTCTAGATTTTCTCTTCTAGTTACCTACAGACGAAATTTATATAAATATATATATGATGCATTACATAACTTATCGATATGCGGACCTAAATGTGGAGGTATTTAATTACTAAAAGTGCATATAAACGATATATTATAATTAAATCTATATTAATTGTAAATAAATTGTAAAAACAATCTGTGCCTGATAAGTAAAAGTTAATAATTATTATTTTCTGACCTTGAATAATACAGCAACAACTGCAACTCCATTGTAGTGATTGACCGCAGCGTCCAGTGTTGAATATTTGCTGGAGTCAAATGTCACTACGTGCATCTGTAGATTAAGTGAAACATTAAACTTTATAATTTATAAAATAAACAATAGATTATTAGTAAATAAATCACCGAAACTGAAGTATAAAAATCATTTAATTATTGGTTATAATAATTGTTTGTAAATAATTCAAATACTTATTTATTTAATTTAATTATACATATGTAATTTTTAATTTAATTATACATGTATAATTAAATTTATATAAATATATATAAATAACTTTACGAACAATTAGTATATACATAGATATAATTACGTAGTTTATATAGACATACTATATTATTTATGTTATATATAAATGTTTTTAAAGTAAAGTATATATTAAATATGTTATACTATTTAAATGGTATTTATTAATATACTACTAAACTATTGTATTCTATTTTTAGAATTAGAATATATATATATATATATATATATATATACTATAATTTAATTCTTAAGATAATGTATACTGGTAGTATATATACTACACTATAGTGTTTAAGTGTAGCGAATGCGTGATGTCAATAAGTATACGATCAAATTAGTATTTACGAAGATATAATGATATAGTTTATATAGACATAATATAATATTTAAGAATGATTATTATATAATTTGATATCACACTGACCTCCATGGCGAACTGGCGTGAGTCTCTGTAATGCTCGGATCCTTTACTATTTACTCGACCCCAGTGGAAATGTACCTGCGCTACTTTGTACTTATTGCCAAGAGCCGCGCCATTTAGTTTGATGTCAGATTTGATGTTCAATACCACTGCGTTGATTCATTCTCATTTAAATTAATACATTTGCATAACTTACTTAATTTTATTTCTATTCTATGTCTTTAAATATAAATAATTTTACATTTCTACTAAACCATACTTGATTTCGCAATTTGTAATTATACTACAATAAAGTTAATAATAATTATAGATATATGAATTTCTTTCCTTATGTATTTATACTTGTGACGTGGTATTTATGTAACTTTATATCTACTTTTCATTAACCTTGCACTTCTAGTTATATATTATAGTATACTTGTATAAATTAGCTAAGTAAGTATTGCCGTTTCTTCTTAATTACATTATCAAAAGATGATTTAATTTAATTCAATAATTCATTGGTAATTTAATTCATGAATTAGTGACTTAGAAATTTATCAGGTCGGTTAATAAGAATATCAAAGTCAGTTTTTGAAAATATAATAAGGATATATATATATATATATATATATATATATGTATCTATATATATATATGTATATATATATATATGTGTATCTATATATATATATATATATATATATATGTATATTCATATTATCAACTAACACGTGTGTCCATTGTTTGAAAGGATCATTTTCTCTTTGTTTTTTTGGTCTTGAATTATATTCAATTTTTTGAGATAACCTACTTTAAAGCTATCTGCGTATTTTATGTCAATGGGAGATTGTTTGTTCCCATCTTCGCAGATAGCCGAGAAATCTCCCCATTTATCCCTTTCTGCATAACTCCATCCTGCTCATAATGTGTGATAATTATAAGTCTAATAATCGGAATCAATTACAATCATAACAAATAATTACACATAAGTATGTTTATATATTAATTCCTATAAACAACGAGTAATCGATGGTTTCTTTTATAATGAAATTTTATATCGTGTGCGATAATTAATAAGTTTAGAAATTAAACATTATAGATTTTCATTATAGAGCTACATTGAGTTTACCATAATAGTTATATTTACCCAAACTAACCCCCAGTCGCTGAAATGCACCCAATTAGAAGAGTTAAATTGAATATTATTTTAATCATATCTAATATTCATATATATTAATATGTGATAATAATGTTATGATTAGTATCGTCTTATTTAATATTACATAACTATTTATATTAAATATCTGATCATGTGATATTTATGATACGCCCATATTTTTCAATATTTAATGTCATCAAATGTCATTATATTCATAATTCATCAGTTAGCAAATAAATTATACGATTGTCTAATGACGTAATTCAATTATTACTATAAAAACTAACAAACACTGATGTGACAAATAATGATGTTCTCAATTATGCATATAACTACAAGTAAACAATCTTAACTATTATGCATAAATAATATTATAGTTATAATATAATTTTATTTATTTTTGTAAGAAAAACATACATATAATAAATTGAATGCTAGATATTAACAATTAATTAATAATCTAATAATCAAATAATTTTAAATCAATATTTATATCAATATATATCTACAATGTTATTCAAGTACTTAAATATTTTCTTAAAGTTTCAGTAAGAAAAGATAATATAAAACTTTACAATTAATGTTTAAGATAAATAACTTTAGGATTATAACATATATTATATAACATAGAATCAAGTTAGATTGACTTAAAATCATGTTAATCAATAGTTATTGATAGTTATCAATCACTTTATGCATTCTATATAAGTCTAAGTGCATATATATTATGGTTCGAATTATGACAACATTCCATTTCTGTAAACTTACGGATAATTTACAACTCATTATTTACAATATGTTAAAAGTGTGTTACATATATTACTTATATTATATTGTTGATTAAATTGCCCATTTAAAAATATGTATTTTAAATGTATTGTGATAATGATAGTTAACTATAGTATTGCTATGTTGCTATTTTATAGATTATTATCTCTAGATTATTGAGTATAACGGTAATCATTGGTAATACTAATATAAAATATTTAATATATATTTAATAAATATTTATTAACTGTTCAATAAAAGAAAATAGAGTTTTAATCATCAATATAACAAATAGAAAAATAAACAATTATTAATTATTCTAATAATGGTAGTAAAATTATGTATATGAATTGCCTATAATAAATTACAATAATTAAAATATAAAAAATTTATTAATCTATATACAAACTACAAACGATTGTCCATTGTTTATAGTTTGTCCGGTTTTATGAATAATAAATAAGTTACATAAGTTACATTAATATTAATAAATACCATTAAGAATAAATGAAAATGATCATGGTAACGTATTGTTGAGATTGTTCTACCTTCGTAACCTAACAATACGCGAACTAGACGTAAATAAATTGAGAAGAGATAAATAATGAATAATATGCAATAATACACGTCTGATATAAAAAAGAAGAATATGGATAATATATTATAATATGCATGATTTATTTAATAAAACATATTTGACATGCTTAGAAATTTGACATGTAGGTAGAAAAGTATATTTCTTTGAATTTAGAAGAATGTTCTAAGACGCGTTAGGTTATAATCGTAATTATCATTGTTTTAATATTCAGATGACATATATAATTCTTATTAATAAATATTATATCATTATCATTATGGTTTTAGTTAGTTAGTTGTGTAATGCATATGTGCTATTACTTATAACATATAAATAATGATTTTGTTTTATATTAATAAATAATTAATTCAATAATGCTTATAGGCATTTGTTACAAATTCCACTACATAAATATAATTACTTTAAACAATAAATACGTCCGATGAGATTATATATAAGGAAATCTTCTTACCAGATCGTTTGGCTCTTTCGTACTTTTTTACTTTTGCCATCATGCTATCTAAACCTTCGTCCATAAGACCTGTATAATGTACAGGTTTATTACACGTACGTGTGCAATAGTAACGCGGGATGATGAATGTGTAAATGTATATATATGTATTTTAATACGTCAACCTGCAAGTAAGTTAACTAGATGACAAGAATTGGTACTACAAATTAGTTAAGTCCGACAAATGAATTCAATATTAATACGATTTAATACAAACTCCATATTAAATTATGTTACTGGATATAATGAATATTTAAATACAAATAACACTTGAATATTATGTATTAACGTGGCCTACTTGTTAAGTAGACTATAGTTAACTGATATAATCAATATAAAGTGAATAATACCATGTTGATAGAAAATCAGCATGTAATGTAACTATATATATACAGTATGATACATAGTATAGTTGAATATATTTACACATATGTGGTTTTCTAGGTTATTAATATATGTATAAGTGTGGATATATTGCTGAT
>OZ038312.1:16396481-16539412 GCA_964035775.1 Osedax frankpressi | reverse complement strand
TGTAATTATTTGTTATGATTGTAATTGATTCCTATTATTAGACTTATAATTATCACACATTATGAGCAGGATGGAGTTATGCAGAAAGGGATAAATGGGGAGATTTCTCGGCTATCTGCGAAGATGGGAACAAACAATCTCCCATTGACATAAAATACGCAGATAGCTTTAAAGTAGGTTATCTCAAAAAATTGAATATAATTCAAGACCAAAAAAGCAAAGAGAAAATGATCCTTTCAAACAATGGACACACGTGTTAGTTGATAATATGAATATACATACATATATATATATATATATATATATATATATATATATATATATACACATATATATATATATATATATACATATATATATATATATATATATATATATATATATAGATACACATATATATATATACATATATATATATAGATACATATATATATATATATATATCCTTATTATATTTTCAAAAACTGACTCTGATATTCTTATTAACCGACCTGATAAATTTCTAAGTCACTAATTCATGAATTAAATTACCAATGAATTATTGAATTAAATTAAATCATCTTTTGATAATGTAATTAAGAAGAAACGGCAATACTTACTTAGCTAATTTATACAAGTACACTATAATATATAACTAGAAGTGCAAGGTTAATGAGAAGTAGATATAAAGTTACATAAATACCACGTCACAAGTATAAATACACAAGGAAAGAAATTCATATATCTTTAATTATTATTAACTTTATTGTAGTATAATTACAAATTGCGAAATCAAGTATGGTTTAGTAGAAATGTAAAATTATTTATATTTAAAGACATAGAATAGAAATAAAATTAAGTAAGTTATGCAAATGTATTAATTTAAATGAGAATGAATCAACGCAGTGGTATTGAACATCAAATCTGACATCAAACTAAATGGCGCGGCTCTTGGCAATAAGTACAAAGTAGCGCAGGTACATTTCCACTGGGGTCGAGTAAATAGTAAAGGATCCGAGCATTACAGAGACTCACGCCAGTTCGCCATGGAGGTCAGTGTGATATCAAATTATATAATAATCATTCTTAAATATTATATTATGTCTATATAAACTATATCATTATATCTACGTAAATACTAATTTGATCGTATACTTATTGACATCACGCATTCGCTACACTTAAACACTATAGTGTAGTATATATATACTACCAGTATACATTATCTTAAGAATTAAATTATAGTATATATATATATATATATATATATTATATTCTAATTCTAAAAATAGAATACAATAGTTTTGTAGTATATTAATAAATACCATTTAAATAGTATAACATATTTAATATATACTTTGCTTTAACAACATTTATATATAATATAAATAATATATTATGTCTATATAAACTACGTAATTATATCTATGTATATACTAATTTTTCGTAAGGTTATTTATATATATTTATATAAATTTAATTATACATGTATAATTAAATTAAAAATCACATATGTATAATTAAATTAAATAAATAATTATTTGAATTATTTACAAACAATTATTATAACCAATAATTAAATGATTTTTATACTTCAGTTTCGGTGATTTATTTACTAATAATCTATTGTTTATTTTATAAATTATAAAGTTTAATATTTTACCTAATCTACAGATGCACGTAGTGACATTTGACTCCAGCAAATATTCAACACTGGACGCTGCGGTCAATCACTACAATGGAGTTGCAGTTGTTGCTGTATTATTCAAGGTCAGAAAATAATAATTATTAACTTTTACTTATCAGGCACAGATTGTTTTTACAATTTATTTACAATTAATATAGATTTAATTATAATATATCGTTTATATGCACTTTTAATAATTAAATACCTCCACATTTAGGTCCGCATATCGATAAGTTATGTAATGCATCATATATATATTTATATAAATTTCGTCTGTAGGTAACTAGAAGAGAAAATCTAGACTTGAATAATATTATTCAACATATCCCAAAAGTAAAAGAACAACGTATGTATAACATAAGAATAGTAGCTATTACTTATTTTTAAATTAATAGAAATTAGTATAGCATACTACTTTATATCTAGTTTCTATTGATTATCTCATATATGTTTATATATAAAGAATATAATGAAAATAACCTCTTGATTAATTATTTTAATTGTTTAAATTTGTATCAGATATTTCTAAATTTTAATTATTACTATATTTATTGGTGCTTACTTTTTAGACTCAGAGACAAAGGTGAAATCTTTCAAGTTACAATCGTTGATGCACGTCAACAGATTGAAATATTATCGTTATTATGGATCTTTGACTACTCCCGGATGTCAACAATCAGTTATTTGGACAGTCATGGAGAGCCCAAACCACCTTTCACAGAAACAGGTCTTTATTATCTTCTTTTAAATTATATTATAAATAATTCATTAAAACTGGAGTTTTACAATGATCGTTGTATTATATAATAAAAGAGAATACAATTTTGATTTTGTTTACAGATTAATATATTCAGAACAGCCAAATATTCCGGGCATACACTTTCTGGAAATTTTAGACATCCTCAAGATTTGAATAACCGAAGGGTATTAAGATCATTCAATAGATGATCTGTTTATTTATCATACTTATTTTTTGTAACTTGATATTATATATGTTACTTGATATACTCCATTATGTTTTAATTAGTTTGAATATATGAATACATTGTTATAATTTATACATTAAATAATTTATTTAAGATATAAAATTGTCATTTTAATAATAAATAATAATAGTATATATATGTTTTGATTATATTTATTTTAAAAAAATATAGGTTTATTTAATATAAATTAAAATATATTATATTATATTTATATTATACATATATAAAATATATTAATATATTTACCATATATATAAATATATGTATCTAGAAATTATTTCAATTAGAATAATACATAAATAAATTTATTTATGAATTAATACACAGACTTTAAACAATCTTCAAACAAAATAAAGTTATATAAATCTTGTAATAAATACACACATGTTAATAATATAAAAATATATTATTTCACTATATTAGAAAAATATCTTATTTGTTAATTTCTATAACATTTTAATTCCAATAAACACATGAAAATTAATATGTAGACTTTTAAAATATGTTAAGTCATATCTAAAGCTGTGCTATAGAAAACATAAATTGTCTGATTATTAAATTTAAAAAATTAGAAGCGGGCTTATTTTTATAATAACACATAAACTTAAAAGTTAAAAATAATATTGTACAATTCAGAATATTAATAGTATTAATTATCGTTCAAATACAATTTATATAATACATTACATTAACTAATAGATTAACTTTAATACAATACATTATTTGAGACAGTGTTTAAATTACATAGTTTTTTAATTTTATAATCGATATTGCACTTATCAATTAGCTAGTATAACTTTTATTACAGCTTACAACTAATAGTAGTGCATAACACATTATTATTTATTATCCATATTGTCATTTAATATTTAATTTACTAATCATTTTGTGGAATGTTTCTGTGTTTCGTAAGGATTAGATTTATTTTTAATTTTCCATTACAAATTAATATAGATTATAGTAATATATAAATAAATATAGAAATATATATTTACAGAAATTAGAATCTAATAATAATATGATACGTATAATGTATACATCTATTAAGTAAATATGTTTAATTATTATATAGCGTTTTAGTCGTGATCACGACTCGAGTCAGTAAATATAAACATCTGACAATACATGGAATTGTATAATCAATATTCAAATAATTCTATATATTTCTGTTGGCTGCATCTTCTGTATAATATATATTATTTAATAATAATATAACATAAACCACGTATATGTACAGTTAAGAACGATTTTGACTACATTTATGTATGCTCTTAGTTTCTTATTTAGAAGTGCAGTTCCTTTTATATGTAAAGAATGAAATTATTAATAATTGGATAAGAAATTCTTGAATACTATCTAATATTATAATATTATAAATTTAAATTAAATTATATATATATAATTTTATACTAATGAACTATTAAGTAGTATATACTATTAAATTACAATATAAATTGATAATTAATACCTATAGGTTGGCAATTACCATACAATATATATGATTTTATTAAATATTATAATCTATGTGTATATCTCTAGATATACACAATTATATTTATTTAATAGTATTATTAACTATAGAAATGTATAATTGTTTAATAGTATTAACTTTATATATTAAATATATTATCTTATATCTTTTTAATAATACAAATTGAATTATTTTCTACAGCTATATTTCTTTCTAAATCAGTTTTAAAATAATTTATATAAAAACTTTCTTCTTAGTATTATTAATTATTTGGTACACATAACTCATTTATTAATTGTACCATTTATGTGATATGTTATTAATACGGATTAGTAAAGTAAATTATCCCTACATTGAAAAGTTATTAAAACACTCATTTATTTGATATATAAACTAAATTATATAATGTTTACTTAAGATTTCAAAAAAAGTTTTAAAATTATGTAATTAACCCTTTTACCAGCGAAGTCTTACTTCGTCTTACCGCAAAGTATATAAATATATAAAATATTTTGAATATAAAAATATATTTTATGTATTGGTATTTAGGTTTATTGGATGCTAAATACCAGACTTTTTTATTCCGGTAACTCTTACAATCTCGCAATATGTATAATACTATATTATAGTATGCCATATAGTTTACAATATATATATATATATATATAAACTGTAATATAATATGTATTATATAATTCATATATATTTATCTATAATATTATATTGTAAATAAATGTATTATAAAAATATAAATCACAATCATGTCTGTACCTGCAGGTAAATAAAATACAATTTTGGACTAAATTATGTATTAGTATGTAAACAATATATTATGGAGTATTACAAAAATTGAGGATAACCTATTTAAAGTAGGATTTATAATATGAATATTGAGCCAATATAGATAAATCATAAATTATAACATATAAATTGACTAAAATATACTCATAGAAAACTAAATACTATATATAATATATAGTACATATTACATATTATATTATAATATATTAAGATTCGTGTATATCCAATGAATATAATATAATATATTAATAAATAGACTAACTTCGTTATATACACAATACCGGTCGAGTAATTGGCACATAGAAATATAGAGACTCTTCGAAATCAATAATTTTCAACTCACTTTCAGGTATTAACCCTTCCAAGCGTATACTTATTAAGGAACCCTTTACTGGGGTACAATTATATTGTATTAGATACATAGTTTACGATGTCATTGTAACCGATCATAGCATATTTATAATATTTGATTTCATTTTAGTTATAATTGCTATACAAAACTATCGAAATCAAATTAATTCACGAGAACAATAAACACATTTATAGAATGAAGTATCCTAATTAAACTATAGTAAATTTACATACATTTTTTATAACATTACACATAATCTTGAAAATGATAATAAATCATAGTTATAATTAGTTTAGTTAATATTTATAATAGTTATTAAAAGTTTAATACTCATCTACTGATGAAACTGAATTAAACTGCAATACAAATCTACATAGATTTTATCTTATGTATAATGTATAAACGTAGCTTAAATTACTTTCATTGCCATAATTATCATTTTATGTCATTTTATATTGTGTAATATTACATAGTAATAAATCATAGTATTGTAGGTATATAGTTTACTATTATGTAGCATTGAGTTTTGGTGTAATCTAGTAGAATCTGGTAACATTAAGGAAATTAGTAAGGTAACAGTAATGAAAGTATATGATAAGGTTACTATTATAAATATAACATTTTGTTTTCAATAAAATATTAATAGATTTTAAAATTATCTCTCTCGCTCTCTCTCTCTCTCTCTCTATACTGATATTTTAGAAAGTTTATATATAAAATATTGTTTGAATGTATTTATAAATTTAAGATAGATAATTTATTATAAATTTAATTAAATTTATTTTGAAATTATGATAAACCTAAGTCAAACACAATTTTAATTTGTTTTGATATCGTTCATTATTGTATTTTATTGTATTGAACATATGTTTGCCTGATATAGCGACTTATTTTAATCTATCCATTAATATTATATAATAGAAAGTAAAAAAAGTTGCTGAAATTTATAAAAAATACAATTTTAACCTAATTTCCTTTATCAATATCGAGGAGTATATTTAAATATGAATATTATTACAGTTTCAATAATAGGATTTTTCTAAATGTACTTTGATCATGAATATAAGTTATTGTCAGTGGGATGTTAATTAAATTGTTTATTATATCAAATGTGTTTGATAAAAAAGAGATTTGGAGATCTGATGTTAATTTATCATCAGGTTGTCTAGAATAATGTTTTAAACAGTTGAGTAATTATAGATTGTTTAAGAGATTTTATAGAAATTGATGTGTTTATAATTTATCTAATTGTGTAATTGCTTTATTGATTCAACATTTCGATTCGGTATAAGTTTATTTAATATCATTTAATTTACAAGTAATTATTTACTTTCTTAGATTATTAATAATTTATTAATTTATCTAGATTATAATTTAAAATTCTTGATTAATTAAAATATATATATATATATATATTGTCATTAGATAATCATATAATTTATTTGCCGACTCGTGAATTATGAATATTGTAATATTTTATATATTATGTATAATATTGAATATAATATATATAAGAAGTTAAAATAGCATTTAATGATTTATTGTGGTAGCGATAAGTAAGTAATAATTAATGATTACATTTAAAGATTAATTTTCCGGTTCCTCAGTTTTGTGTTGTTACGTATTCAATATAGTGCTAAAACCTAGAAGTTATGGTCACCGCCACCATTATTACGATTTCCGGAGCGGCCCATATAGTGAAAGTGCACTCTTTCCCCCGGTGTTCCGTCTGGTGATTCATGCAGAGTCATATGGAGTCGTATCTCGGCAAATAATCTGTTGAACAGCATCACCTCCTCGCCTGTTAGAACGAAGTTAAGTCCGGTGTCGAAGTGTCCTGTATGGTTTGATAAAATATAGACTACTATTAATTCAAGAGATCGCAATAGCGAGATGTTTTGCTAGGGTGATAAATTACCGATTGGATATAAGAAATTATATTATATTACAAGTAACGGTATCTGTCAGAAATTAAAGATTTATTTTCACTACAATCGCCAACTAACCTGACAGCAAGCCGTTCATCGAGCTGAACAGGTAATCCATTAAGTTCTCCGCGAAAGTTTCGTCGTCCAGTTGCATGATATCGCTGTCGCTGCGCTCCCCAATCGATCCGATCGCCGCGGAGATTGCGTGACTAGCCAACTGGCCGTAACCAGCGGCGAGTCTGCAGCGTCGGTTGCGTGACTGGATACGACGGTTCAGTTCACGCAACCGCATATCCTGTTGTCGGCGGGCACGTCTGCTCATCTCGTCGCTGCGAGTGACGTGCCTCGACAGGCTCGCTCGTCTGATGGCCGCGCGTCTCCGCCTCGCGTCCACTTGTGATTCGTGGGCGGTCCTTCGAAGACGCAATCGTCTCGACCGTTCTATGGCATCTATACGGGTTCTGGGTACCGCATCTCTAGCTTGGTTTCGAGTTACGCTCCTCGTCACCGGTCTGCTTCGCTCCAAAACAAGAACTTGTCTAACTTCCGGTACGACTTCTTCCCGTACGTTCTCTTGAGCACGAACACGAGCCCTGATTGTTGCGATGGCCATTCTCCTCGCGCGAGAACTGACGCCATTTCGGAGGTAACCTCTAGCCAGATCCGCTGTACGAACTCTGTGTCTACGTCTAGAAACGCCCCTTCTAGCAGGTCTCGGTATATCCACGTTCATTATCCTAGGAATTCGCCGACGTTGGCTTCTTCTGAGAATCTGTGGCTCTTCTACTAAATCTTCATCGACATGACCACGGGCCGATACGTGAGCCTCAACTACGTGTTCAACACCTACTTCTGCAGATCTCTCTTCCAATGCCTCATACTCCATTTCCTCATCGTCATTATTAATCTCTTCATCTATTTCCCCCTCCTCTATCTCCCCCCCATCGTTTCTCCCCTCCTCTATATCATCATCATTCATTTCCTCTCCTTCAATATCCTCCACTTCATCCATCTCCTCATCTTCTATTACTACATCCTCTATTTCCATCTCCTCCTCAATGTCCTCCCCCTCGATCTCCTCCACCTTGATTTTTTCCATATCCAATTCCCCTTCCTCCTCCTTCTCCTCCCCCTTCTCCATTTCATCTTCAGCATCCTTATCATCCTCAATCTCATCCTCAGCTGAGAACCCTCCTTCAGGAATCGCGACTATATCACCGATAACGAGCATGTTATTTATGTACATAGGTTGATCAGTTTGCATCTCCGCATGCAACAGACTACGGCTGGCTTGGTATTGTCCGATCTACAGGGATAATGTAATGTTTTCTCATGAAATCACGAACATCTTATAAGATATAACAATATATCGTTTGCGTTTTTCGTAAATTCGTGATTCATATATGACTGATTCTTAATAATATAATATGTTTAATACAATTCATATATAATTTACAATATACATTCTACATGTATAAGTCATAGCATGCTAGAGCGCAATGTCAACCATTTCATATAATATTTATATCATATGTTTCAATATGTACGGATTATAGAATGATTGTGGATTAAGTGTGAATGCAATATTAGAATCATGATTCTAATATTTTAATATTAAATACTATAATTTCTATTAAAATTCTTCCAGGAGTTTGCAGATATGCGTTTTATCAAAGAAAATTTAAAAGATAATTAAGAAATTGACCTAAATAAATGCTAGACCCTGCAAATAATCTTTGGTTTATCTATACTGAATATATTCATAAAATATAGCATAATTTATAAAATTTTAGTATTAAAAATAAGCTTTGATTTAGTTTGAAAGTTGCATAGGGATTCAGTAATCTGCACACTCGATAAATTAGCGATGAAAGTACCACTATATGTTCTTAAAATCAGAATATAAAATACAACATATATAATTATAATGGGCATTAAAATATCGAATTCAAAGAAAATAGATTTCACCACTAACATTATTATTTGATATATCACTCCTCGTCAAAAGTGTATATTGTTCGTATTGTACGTTTTCCATTTCCAAAGTTCGAGAAATATCATCGGCATTGTGTATAGATTCAATAATATTCATTTCTTCGTCACTGTAGACTAAATCATACTGTTTAATAGTGAGTTCGCGTTAAACGAAAAGCTCCCCAAGAATGTATTAGATGTATCGATCGTAACTCCGATAGATGGCATCATCGGTGGTATACTAACGGATTGGTTGCCAGAAATCGCCACCAATTCGAGAGTTTCTTCTGCAGACTCGTTGACAACATCTTCGATCTCGCCAATATCGCTCTCGACGCTCTCGACGCTGCTGATGTCCATATCGACGGTGTCGTTATCGTAGCCGTGGCTATTATGTTCACATGCATTGCCTACATTGTAGAGGGTGGTAACGTATTGCACTTTTGTATTATTGAACAAACTATTGTAGAAAATCAGTGAACGTGTTTTACATTCTACAAAAATTGAAATAAATAATATTTATATAAAGTGGATTTAGTAAAAACAAATTAAGGCTGATAATTTGCTCTTCTTTGATTTTCCAACGATAAAATGATTAAATCTAAATGATAAATTAAAATTATAAATCTTCTATGTATACAATAGCACTGTTTAATGTAGAAAACTGCATTATGTTCAGCGTATTGCGCCATGGGTTTATATGAATATTTTTATTAAGAATATTTTAGAAATCTTATTTTGCAAAATACGACAGAACATTTTATACTATGACTTTTTATGTATAACATTATATTTATACAGATCAAATGAAATGAATGTATTAAACCGTTGACTATACTTGAAACTATCTACTACATATGGTAGATATTAAATATATAAATATTAATAATATTTATATTAGATATTATGAATATAAATATTTTTATATTTATAACTCTATATTCATATTTATTTCTAGATATATATCACAATAATTACATTACAGTTATACAAACTTAATATAGATTAAACCACAAATATTTAAACCAAATCACAATATTACAATACACTTATTACTATAGAGGTGTTGTCCTAATAGAAGAAGTAATATATAAAATCTTTGTATAATAAAAATATCTTAAATAATAGTAGCAAATATAGATATTAAATGTAATTATATATAATTTATACATCGTGACATTTACGTAAAAAATTCTTGTGAAATTAATAGGGAGAATATCATAAAAAATGTATATTATTCTCTATATTATATTCATCAGTATCGTTATCAAAGTGTACCGGATTTAAATAGGAAGCAAAGGTTAAATGTATGAATAATATTCATTGAATATAGTTTACTAAATTATGAACTATATATTAATAAAATTAATGACTGAATTGCAAAGAAAAGTATAACAACGATTTATAAAAAGGATCACTATAAGATTGACATTGGAAAATGTAAAATTAACTAGTACTAATATATATAATATTAAATATTAATATTCACAAAAATTATTTATTGTTATTTTTATAAAATTCTTTATTCAAAATTATAATTATTAATGTATTAATAATATAGTTACGATTGATATTATATAAAATATTATTATATATTTAACATAGATAACTAATATTAATATATTAACTTTATTCAATATTTCTGAAGACATTCATTATATGGAATATTGATATTAATAATAGTAATATTATATTAATATTATTACATAATTTATATGATTCAACGAAGGAATTTAAATAAAATAGTAAAATATCAAACAATGCATTTGCAATCTTATTTGTTATTAGATAGATTAATAATTAAATTAAATATTGAAAAAATTTAAATCAAATATTTATTATTTTTCATTTTTTATGTTAACAAAATAATAAATAAAGAGATTTAAAATAAATTTGATATGAAATACGATTATAGTAATATGATTGTTTTCACATTTCACTATAAATTATAGATTATATGAATATTATTATAGAGAACTCTCTAAGAATTACATTTACAATAACTATATTTTAAAATAGTAACACTAATCATTAACCTTTATTCATATATATGTGAGAATGTATTACTAACTCTGATATCAAAGATGGACAAAATAGATAATTATGAATAAATAATATAAAAATATAAATAGGATTATATAGCGATATTATAATAATCAGATTTATATTATTATTAGCATTCATATCAATTATAACTATAAATGAAATTTTATTTCTATATATTAAATGAATTGTAAAATAATATAGTTCAATCTATAGAATATACTTGAATAAAAGAATTGAATAGATGCTATATATATATTACAATAAGTTAATGTGAAATAAACATATATATTAAACTAGACCCACCTGTATTGACATCTATTGTCCTAGCATCATATTCGCCTCTTGTCACAATCTGGACACTATTTATTCTAGAACCTACGTCGTCGATAGATTCAGCTCCAATTAAAACAGATTCTTGGTTTGCGTTTTCAATTGTGCTGTCTGTAGTTTCACCTGAACAGTTGTAATTACTATTATAATTTACTTGTTATATGACTTAATCCAAAAATCGTTATATACTGATACCATCAAAATAATATTATCGATTATGCAAATTATATTTATATCGTATTGATATATGTTAAAATAATATATGAATAATAAAAATACTAATGTTATATTGTCTGACCATTTCCATTTGAAGGTTCTGTCGTGACCGGTGTTTCGACTCCGTTAATGACCGCCGACGCATAGGTCCTACCCGAGGTCACTCCGTTGCTAATGCCCATCGACCTCGCAATCCAATCACTTGTGTCGTCGCTGGAATCTTCACTTTCGTTGTCGCCATTCCTGGAATGGTCTTGAGCGCGGTTTGAGGCGTCGAATGCTATCTGCCAGGCGTGAACGTTAAAGTTCGCACGCCTGACCTTGGGCATGTGGTTTAGGTCATCGTGGCTACACATGCACGAGTCCACGCATTTCTTGGTAGTTTTCCTTTCAGACATGGTAGCGAGTTGGTAATTGGCAGTGTTTACGTTTACGCAGCTAGAGTAAAACTAAATTTTTTTCAGTAAGATTGTTTAATAATTATTATTTATTCATTATTATTTAAAATTTTAAATTTAGTTTCGTATTTTTTGATAAATACAATTATAAAAACATTAATTTAAATAGTTATATATATATATATATATATATATATATATATATATATATATATATATATATATGTATACTGAATACATGATTATAAATTTGGCATAACTTTACTAAAATTAATGTATCGTATTTGACAAATACTACTTATATGAAATATAATGTATTTATAAAGGATTATTAAAAATTGGTAAATAATTTATTGGAAATCTGTAAGTTACCAAGGTGATGATTTTAAAATTTAAATCATATTTTTTAATAATGTATAAATATTTAAAAAGTTGATTTATTTTTATTATTAAAAAATAGATATCATATATATTAAAGGAATTAATATATATCACAAGTATATTATGTTTATTTTTTACTCAATATAAGATTTAAAAATAATTATATTATCAGGTTTCTTCTGTCGATATATAAATTTGTAATCGATTTTTAAGACGCTGTTAATCGATGTTTTTATATTTAGAAATACTTTGCTCATGTATGAATTATTATCGTATTTTTATTTCATCTCTCTAAAGATACATCTGGTAGAATTTCAATTATTGTAAAATTATCAATTAAATTAAATAGGATCTAGATGTATTCCATATTGAATGGTAAAATAAAAAATATGTTAACATCTATTTTAAAATTAATTTGTTCTTAAATACCCATAAGAATAGGAAAATACTAGTGAAAAATAATCCCTGTAAGTTGTGATTATTCAGTATTATAATTGGAAAAGTAGAATATAAAAGTATTCGAATACAATTCGTTTATTTTAAGTTAATTAATGTATATTTTACTAGTTAAACATTCTTGGCATTAAGAATATTTTAATTATGTTGCTTTGTAGATATAGAATATATATATATATATATATATATATATATATGTATATACATAATGTAAATAATATAATATATACATATAGGAATATATTACATTATTTATATTATATATACATATTTGCATATTTATAGCATATTGGCGACTTACAATAACAATGGATTGTCGATCATCTAAGTCTACTGGAACAGGATAACTAAAGAGGGACGGTGTGAATAAATACTATATAATATAATAACATAAAATGATAAATACGATTTGTTTTAATTCACTTATAAGTGATTATAATATAAATTTAATTTGAATATTTATATCTTAATTGTATTCGTCTTAACTATTATTTTCTTAACTTACTGTAGGTGGTATTATTAATGCACACTCCTCAAGAAAATAAATATTTTATTATCATTTTCAGTGATAACCTTTGGGTTTTAACTTTTTATTATAAACCCAATAAATTCATAATAATAAAAATATATAATTTAATAATTGTAATACTATTATCTATATGTAAATCATAGTCATATCTATAGATATATACTTAATATGTAGATAATGATTATCCAGAATTTATATTTATGGTTGAACATTAATTTAGATCATAGTGATAGTAGATACTAAATACTAGCTTAAGTTTATATAACATATTTATTAATATATAATATATGTATAACATATTTATATAACATATTTAAAGCATGTAATTTCACAAATTTAAATTTAATAATGTAAAATTAATACATATATTTAAATTGAATTATTCGCCCTTGATGAATATATTAGAATATAATAATAATAATAATAATATATGTAATAATAATAAGCTTGCCTAAATAATAACAATAGTTAAACTAATAGCAAACTACATATATTACAGTTATGTTTATAATTGGTAATTCAGACCTGATATATAATATTTCATATTTATTTATATGTATTATTTTATTTAAATTTTAATGTACATTTGAAATATTGATAATAACATATTTTATTTACATTAAATTATTAAAATGAAAACTATATAATAGTATTGAGTATATTGCACTAAATATATATATTATGATAAACTTATTAAACACATATCCAAATCATTTGCGAAATACTTGAAACATTCCATAACTAATACACCACAATCATAATTATTATTTTGCTTGGAATATTCTGTATTCAAAATATAAAATAAATACTCAAATTAATATACATAAATATACATAAATATACATAAATATACATAAATATACATAAATATACATAAATATACATAAATATACATAAATATACATAAATATACATAAATATACATAAATATACATAAATATACATAAATATACATAAATATATATAAATATACATAAATATACATAAATAAACATAACTATACATAACTATACATAAATATACATAAATATACATAAATATACATAAATATACATAAATATACATAACTATACATAAATATACATAAATATACATAACTATACATAAATATACATAAATATACATAAATATACATAGGTATTCTATATGTTTCATGATTAATATAAACCTTAGCAGAATAAAAGATATATTACATATAATTACTTTTATTTTAACTCTATTCACTTATAATTATATTATTATATTATACTTATAATTATATTATTAAGTATTTTATACTGAAAAAAGGTAAACTTTAGCTTTTATTAAAAGCTTCATAGTTTTTTTCTCTAATTATTTACTTAATTATTCCATAATTATATTCTTTTAAATAATAAAGTATGTTGGTATTATATTTTGTTATATTTGGTTTCAAAATATTTGTTATTTCTGGTATAGTATTAAATATATTACCTTTCAGCTTTTCGATATTATGAATGATATATTTGAGTGTAAATTATATATGCCTATATTTGCATAATCACATATAACTAACCATAATTGATTATAGATATAAATATATTGCTTGCATATATAGTTATATTTATTTATTTATTCCCATTGATTTAAGTATATTATTGATATCTAATAAAAAAAAGTAAAGGACCTTATATTGAACCATGGTGAATACCAATATTAATATTTAGAGAATCTAGTACAGAATTATTGTGCGACTGGTTGGTGCTTATTTGAGAGATAAATAGAAATAAATAGTTATAGTGTTACCACAATAATTTTACAATTTTGTTATTAAAATATAGTAATCGATAGAATCAAATGCCGTGGACAAATCGAGGAAAACTGTAATTACAAATGTAGTATCATTAATGAATCGGTGATATTTCCAATTAAATCAACATCTGACATTGTATTATATTTTCTATGTAGCCAACTTTATATCATATTTATATAAGAAATTCATATACTTTTATTTATTCTTTTATGCATTTCATATAAGATTTACTATATATAAAAACATATTCTTTGAATAATTTATTAAATTTTGCTAATAAAAAAGTAAATTATTTGAAATAATAACAAATAGAGAGTATAATTTCAATTGGATAAGTTGTAATCAAATATTAAAACAGAAAATTAACAAATCATTAATTGATCTAATTAATATATATATATATATATAAGTACCTAAAGTAAACTATTAATATGCATCACTCTACATATAATACAATATTCATACGACTGGACGGATAACCTGTAAAATTGAAAATGTTAAAATATATAATAATACACATTTTTAATATTTAATTTTACTTTTAACACGAATCATAAATTAATTGAGTTTATTTGCTATTCGATTAAGTCGAACTAACTAGAATCATTAAATCCAATAAGTATATTAAAGTATGAGTATATCATTGTACTATATTGTTATTACTATTACCATTACTATAATTTATATATATTAAAATAATTTTTGCCGCAATAGCTATAACATGATATATACGTATAAGTCTGCTATGGAATGCATATAACCATATTGAGATATAATTCGCGATTAACATATTGAAGTATACAAACCCTCGCAGTGATTCTACGTTTTGAAAGTATAATTACTGTAACTATACAATTGAATATTTGTAAAACAACTATGAATAGTAATACATAGGACCATTTCATCTGAAAATAGAAGTCGGAATATTTGTTTAGTTAATTTAAAATTACATTTTAAAGCAATTGAATATATTATATAATTTTATAATCAATATAAAGATTATGGCATATGATATTAATAATCTCTATATATAATATATGATATTAACATTTATTTATACAGATAATATTGGTTATATATAATTTCTTATATGTTCCCATAATTTATATAATTAGATAATATTATAATGGGATAAATGAAATTCTTGAGAATAGATGAAATTCTAGAGTATATATTTATTTAGAAAGTTATTAATATTGATGTCAACTTATATTTTTAAAACCTCATTATTTATATTGAATTTATAAATGCATATTTAAATGGATACATTTTAAATATTTTAACTTACTTAATGTTACTTTATACGACTATACTAACCGCAGAAATAGCCAATCTGCCATTACGAGTATGATAATCCTAGATAATATTACATAAATAGCAACTCATTGTCGAACAATTATATAATAAAGTACATAATATGTTTTCAATGATATATTAATAATAATTAATTTATTTTGTACTAATTAAATTTAAATTTAATTTTATTAATATATAGATGAAATGTCATACAAGCTAACCTGTGAAATAGAAAATAAAATGATGTTTCTGATATAGACTGTGATTAAAAACCCAGAGAAGAATGCGCTTACAACGGCCGTTATTCTACCAATCATCATCTACAGTTGACAATTATAATTATATTTAATTATCATAATTGTTGCGTACACATTTCTATGTTAACTATTATTATTATTTATAATTATCTACAAAAATTCAATATTTAACGCTGAACGTATTATATTCCTATATGTATAACTGAATAGCGTCTACGTTAACCCTTTACCTCCCGCGGTTAACCCTTAACCCTTTTTAAGGGGGTACTAAATAATGAAACTCAATGATAAATCTAACAATTTGTATTTCTTGTTTCTTGATCACAATAAATGTAATAATTCCAGTTGAAAGTGTCTGTATTATATAATCATGATATATATATATATA
Organism: Osedax frankpressi; assembly: GCA_964035775.1. Classification (NCBI taxonomy): domain Eukaryota; kingdom Metazoa; phylum Annelida; class Polychaeta; order Sabellida; family Siboglinidae; genus Osedax; species Osedax frankpressi. The sequence goes on along the minus strand of OZ038312.1, from coordinate 16,522,166 downwards.
TATATATATATATATATATATATATATATATATATATATATATAATTAATATAATTGATCAAATATGAATATGATAGCAGATATTTTACTTCGTAATATTAGACTATTGATAACAATATCCAATTGTTAGTATTAAAATAGATTTGAATCAAATGTATTTATTATAAAAAATAAATAATTGAATATTTACCTGATATCTCTGAAACTTACCATAATCACGAATCCAATCTCTGCTAACAGTTGCATATTAATTACCGGGGAATACATAAGGATGGCACATAGCAGTAAGATTGCCATAACGCCGCCTATTGTGCAACTGACGACTCCCACGCAGATTGCCCAACCAATTCTGATCGGAGGAATTACAACGGTCGGAGGTGTTGCCATCGGCTGTATATGCAAACCCACTTAACAATGTTATCTTTGTTTATTAAACGTCACGTCAAAAGAGCAATATAGTATATTGAGTATTACAAATGATATTTTATTTTTTGAATAGATACACCAACTAATACCGTTAACATGTGATATAATGAAGAATCGCATCGCACACGAATGATATAAACATTCTACGTTATAGTTAGCGAATGATAACAACAATTGAACTGTTATTATGAATTGGAATGGGTTCTATGAAAAATGTGTTTGTAATAACTAAATAATTAATTTAACGGTGATTTGGAAGAGTAACGGGAATCATAAAGTTATAAGTACTTAGTATGAGAGCTACGCTGTCCATTAATGAACGAGTATAATTAGGTGACAAAAGCAAAATAAATATACAATGGAATTATTATAATATAAGATATAGTTATAGCATTAGTTATAGTTTTGATACAATAGTTAATACAATAATGAATATCCTATTTTTCTCTTGCAAACATAAAACATACCTGGTTATAGTTTCCATATTGGTAGTTACAAGCTGGCTGAAGTACAACTTGTGGATTCTGATTGTAAGGTGTTGGAAATAATCATTAATATGTAATATCAAAATGCGATTAATCATCATACAAGTCATTGAGTACTTTTCAAGATATAAATATTTATATACTATGATCAACATTTACATTAATCAAAAGAGATTTTTAATCCATTAACGATGTAACATCAAAAATATATGTGTCTAAAATAGTGTGATTTATAGTGATTTATTTTACTGAAAGATGAATTTAATATATGCCAATTCCTAATGTAATTTTGTGTACCTATATTTTTCATAATATTATATAAATTGTAATGGATATATTCGTAATTAACTGCAATAATTCAACAAGAAGTAAAAATAACAGGGTATCACTTTTATATCCAGTTATGATTCTACTATAGTAGATATTGCACATTACATTATTAAGTAAATTACTTTAAATAAAAGGCGGTTACATATATATTTATAGACTAATTGTATTTCAATGTATTGAATTAAATAGAATTCCGTTTGTTAACAGTAATAACATATTATAAAATATTTATTAAATATGTAAACGATTAATAATTAAATATAAAATTTATATCTAATATTGTATTATGTATTTGTATCTAAATTCGTATTTAATTAATTAATAAAACTTTAATAATATATCAAATATAATTATTATATATTAGTTAATCTATAATTTATATATAATCTTAAAAAATATATAAATTCATACGAATGTGATATATGTTACAATATACTTTGAATTACTTATTAAATAAATAATTATATAATTTCCTACGCATTCTATATAACATGATCAAAATTCAAATAATGTATATCCATAAATATAAATATAATATTTGTTTATTTATGTATTCCTAATTGTTTTGTTATAATGCACCTAGATATAGTTATAGATATAATTATGCCCATTAGTGATTATCTCAATATATGTATTTTTCGATCTAGTGTCATCTTGGGAACTGACAATCAAGAGTTACGCAATCTCTTCGCCATTGTTGTTACTTATCTGGAAACTGTTAGCACTACGCGCCATACGAGAGAAATAAATGCAAGTGAAAATCTTTATATCATATTTAATGAATTTTTCTGTAAAGGTCATAATCTGCCTGAGTATGTAAAACCTGAGTATGACCTTTAGACTAAATTTTACAGTTTACTATTATCCGTAAATGTACGAATATAATTATGTAGCAAATGCTAAATAAATATATAATGGTATTGATAGTATAAGATATATAATTAGTTATATAATTGATACAATAGTGAATATTCTATTTTTATCTTGCAAATATAAAACATACCTGGTCATTATTTCCATATTGGTAGCTAAACGTCGGCTGAGGTGGAATTTGAGATTTCTGCTTTTAAGATGTAGATAATAATCATTAATATGTAATATCAAAATGCATTCACAGAATATTCTTTTACCTATCGCAATATATACAATACGATTAATTATCTTACAAGTTATACTAAAAACTCATTGAGTACTTTTCCAGGTATATATATATATATATATATACATTATGTTCATCATTTAAAACACTCAAAAAGACATTTTTATTCCATTTAACGATGTAACAGCAAAAATGTAGATCTCAAAATAGAAGACACTTAGATATGAATACTTAGATGTGAATTATTTGTAAAGATACTTAGATGTGAATTTTTAAATTTTTTAAAAAGAATATATATATATATATATATATATATATATATATATAATTATAACAATCATTATTTTAAATGGTAATGCATATAAAACATATATATAATATAAGTACTATATTAGAAAAAAGTAAAATCAACTGACAATATAATATCATTACAATTAGTAATTTTATTTGAACAATTTGTTAAGCCGTACATTAAATATACATAGTGCACTTATAATTGACTCTCCTGTACCGTTATGTAGTCTGGAGTACATTATGAGATAGATTCACTATAATAGTCCAGTCTAATTAATATTATTACCTGCATGATGCTCGGGGTGCAATATTTTTCAACTGAATAGACGTGAAAATATTATGGACGTTTATTTGTATTGGCGATACGTAGAGTTAGAGGTTGAAAGAATGAGTCAGATATTATATAAAATATATTTCATCAACCAGATAATATTTGTTGATAACTCTAGCACTATTCAGCGTTGAATGTGATTTATGATTAAAAATTATATTTCAGTAATAAACAGTCAAATGTCAGATTGCTGTAAAATTATTAATAATTATTTAATATTTCGTATTTGCGATGTTGCCATCTACTACTATTCAGTATATATTTAATACATTGATGTATATTGTCCAGTGTAAACTGTATATAATTCTTATATATATATATGATTCAATTATATAGTATACTATATTATATATACACTTTATTATAATGTATTCAGTACGGTTTATAATAGTTTTAATTACAATGTGAAATGTATTACATGTATTACAATTTTAATACAATTTTACAGAATCTATATTTAGAATGTGCAACGGTAATGATTCTACAATATTAATAAGGTTTTATGTATATGCTATCTAATTTCTTTGATTCCAATTCTACACGATAGAGGTTTTTATTATTAAGATTATTATTAAGATGAGTTATAGTGAATTACGTAATAATATATTTATAATATACAATATATATAATATTCAATATAATTATATATAATGAATATTTTTTTTATAAATAATATATATATTATTCTACATTTTTCTTACTGTTACCTGTAAATTTAGTATAAGTATTTTAAATTATATAGTAGTTTATATAGAAACTATGAATTTTATTTTATTTGGCATATCAAATGTTCATTATGCATAATTCTTAGCATAGCATGAGAATTCAAGTTGTTATAACTTTATATTTGGTCTACTTCATATTGATAATTTATGTATTTGTATGTTAATGTATATTAAAATAGCATTGTAATAAATTCACTTCATATCATGTGAATAAATAATACATGATGTAAAGATATCTAAATAAATAGTCGTGATTCATAATCATAAGACACCTTTTTTTACTCAAATGTTCGCAAACCAATTTGTGAGTATTTATTTCTACTTCATAAAACCAAATTTGTTATAAATATAGATACTTCTAATTAATTCACCGTCACTCTTATTATTTAAATATTATTAATTATTAACTAATTTGAACTCAAAAACTAACGATCCGTTAGGTTGCGAATACTATATAGTCGACGTATTAATTAATTTAGTAAAGATTTAAATAGTAGTATTAGTAGTAGTAGTAGTAGTAGTAGTAGTAGTAGTAGTAGTAGTAGTAGTAGTAGTAGTAGTAGTAGTAGTAGTAGTAGTAGTAGTAGTAGTAGTAGTAGTAATAATAGTAGTAGTAGTAGTAGTAGTAGTAGTAGTAGTAGTAGTAGTAGTAGTAGTAGTAGTAGTAGTAGTAGTAGTAGTAGTAGTAGTAGTAGTAGTAGTAGTAGTAGTAGTAGTAGTAGTAGTAGTAGTAGTAGTAGTAGTAGTAGTAGTAATAATAGTAGTAGTAGTAGTAGTAGTAGTAGTAGTAGTAGTAGTAGTAGTAGTAGTAGTAGTAGTAGTAGTAGTAGTAGTAGTAGTAGTAGTAGTAGTAGAAGTAGTAGTAGAAGTAGTAGTAGTAGTAGTAGTAGTAGTAGTAGTAGTAGTAGTAGTAGTAGTAGTAGTAGTAGTAGTAGTAGTAGTAGTAGTAGTAGTAGTAGTAGTAGTAGTAGTAGTAGTAGTAGTAGTAGTAGTAGTAGTAGTAGTAGTAGTAGTAGTAGTAGTAGTAGTAGTAGTAGTAGTAGTAGTAGTAGTAGTAGTAGTAGTAGTAGTAGTAGTAGTAGTAGTAGTAGTAGTAGTAGTAGTAGTAGTAGTAGTAGTAGTAGTAGTAGTAGTAGTAGTAGTAGTAGTAGTAGTAGTAGTAGTAGTAGTAGTAGCCGTAGCCGTAGCCGTAGCCGTAGCCGTAGCCGTAGCCGTAGCCGTAGCCGTAGCCGTAGCCGTAGCCGTAGCCGTAGCCGTAGCCGTACGTAGTCAAATAATGTGATATGTGTTACAATAAATGAATGTATTGATATTATAATGTCTAAATTATTTATTAGTTGGTCTATAACTAAGTTATGGTGAATTTTGTATAGCAGTGACTTATTATAAGGTAAAGTAGTAAAGTAGAATGTTTTAAAATAATAGTAAGTACAACATTTTCTGATCATTATATTTCAGTACAAGATATTTCCAAATATTTATATTTCTGATTTTTAAGTCGGTTTTATAGTCACGATCCAAGGGGTTTCACTCGCGCAAAAACGAGAATTTGTAATATTGACACCTGAATTTGTATCCGCCATTATGGTCATTTTTTAAATTTTATGATAAATATTTTATTTTATTACGTAAATATATCCTAAAAAGTATGTTAAACTGTAGTAATTCAACCATTAAGACTGGATTACGATGTTCTGTAATAAATTGTGATAATTATCAAAATAGAGATCAATTTCCGTATCACAGATTTCCCTTAGAAGAAGAACGGTAAGACTCATATAAAAATATTTTTAAAAGTATTTTTAAATTTAAAAATCAATAATTAATTAATCTTATTCCTTTTATATAAACTTTCATGCTATGTAGTATAATTAACATATCTAACAATACATATCAAATATATAATAGGTTTAATTTATTATTTAATATAACTTGTTATTTGATTCAAATAATATATGTCATATATAATTTAAATAAAAATATTGTTAATTTTCTGATTTTTATTATGAATAATGATAAAAATGTTCATACTATGTATTTTATGACAATAAATATAATATTAAACATCATATCTATAAGAATTATAATTTACTATTTAATATAATTATATAGTTGTAAAAAATGGGCTATAAATATAAGAAATGAAACTTTATTGAAAATAATAAAGGAATCTGGTATTCAATCACTAAGACATTTACAAATCTATCGTATGCATTTCAACGATACGATGTATAATACTTCAAGCAGGTTTATTTTACATTTAAATATTAATAATTTATAATATAATCTTGTAGTTTTTTTATATATATATACAATTTAATGTATTTCACTTCATATTTAAAGATCAATTCTCACTATATATTTGTATTATGGTAAACAATTTAATTAAAGTATTATACCCCATTAATATATTCTTAATGGCTCATATATATAATTATAAATGTATTCAGGAAACGACTTGTATATAATGCAATACCTACTTTGATTCCGGTATCAAACCCTCCTCCTCAATTAAAGTCACGAATCATTATTGTGAAAATACCCATAATCTATAAGAGTGAAGATCTCTATAAATTCATGATATCCATATTAAATAAAATCTACACCATAACAAGAAAATAGAACATTTCTATCAAGTAATTATTTATATTTATATTATAATACAATTATTTAGAGGCTGATGTCACTTCAAATGATGATATTGGAAACAAAATAGGTGAACTATCACAGGATCGTATTGCTGAAGATCAAGAACAGAAAAAACAAATGAAACAAGAATCTCTAAACACACAATTAAGGCAGGAATATTATAAAGTAGAAAATAAGAGTTTGAATAAGAAAATAATTTCTCAGCAGCGTACTATTAATATCTTAAGCTGCGCTATGCTTATTAAATTTTTCTAACGATCTTCGAGATAATCATAATATACATTCTCTAATTACTCATAATTGTTGTCAGGATGATGTTGAACATTTCTTTTCACGGATGAGGTCTGGAGGTGGGAATCGCGATAACCCTACAGCTCAAGAATTTTTAGCAGAATATCGAAAAATTACGGTCGACTCACTCTTTACTCACGTAGCAGGGAGCAATTGCAACTTAGATGCTGGTGCATTTCTTGTTAAACTGCACCAGCTTCAAACCATTCCAAATACATTAAAATAAAAATTTAGAAAATATTGAAAAATGACCATAATGACGGTTGTTTACATTTTTGGCTATTTTAAATATTTTTCTCGTATTACATGAGACAGATAGGGAGTGAAACCACTTGGGTCACGATTATATCTCATATTATCGTATTCACTTTTGTGAATAATTACAACCTATTCGTCGAATATTACACTTATAGAATACATTATTTTATTTGACAATTTACAAATAACAATATGAATAACTAAACATGTTAAATATTGCTTGTTTGATAAACAAACATGAATATATATATTTATATTTATATAGAGATATTTAATATACTAAATTCGTTAGATTTCGTTGTCTTCTTTTTAAATTTTTATTTATCTTCTTAATTCTAATATTTTAGTTGATTATATAACTTATAGGTATTTATAAAAACAGAGCTTCAAGTAAATTTAAACTTTGTTCAATCTAATAAAATAGATTATGGCATAATATTTATATTATAATATCTATATTATATATTTAAAACTATTATAAATAATACAACGTGTTAAAAACTATAATGATATAATTAGAATAGATAATTATATAAAAATGATATTGTGTTATGTGAATACGGCTAAAGCTTTGAACAATATTTTATTTAGAAAATTACTCTTGAAATTTAATAATTATTGTATATGCAGTCATGAGTTTGTATCTTACCTCTGCAATTGCTCTCTAAAATTAATAATTACGTATAAAATAGTATCCGTGTTAGCTCAGGTGTACCTTAGTAACCCTTTATTTAACTTTTAGTGTTTCAAATTTATATAAATAACGTCCAAACTGTTTTCGATATTCATATCAATACCTCCCTATTCGCAGATAGTGCCAGTTCCAGTTATAAGACAATCTATGATCTTTATCCAAATATATGGACTGGTGGAGCTTGCCGATGGTAAATGTGCTTTAATTCGCATCTGTTACCAATTCCAACCAATATACATCATAAATAATATTGAAATTGCTAGATGTGATTTGTTTAATGATATTGGCTTGAAATTGAAATTTAACTCACATGTGTATATAATATTTACAAAACAACTAATTATTTTAAAGTCTTACTCTTTTCTCACCGTAGATTGAGAGGGAACTTTATTTTTGTATTCAAGATTATTACGGCTTGAATAATATCAATAATCTCTTCGGAACATATACTAATCAAGAACTCGGTGTAATAATTTTAAGTTGCATAAAAGTAGTTTTGAATCTACTTAATTGCTAAATTATGTTTCTAATCGAGTGACTATGCTATGGAACTATCTATCTACTGTAGTAAAGAAGTCGCAATATCTATCTCAATTTAAATTTAAACTTGATCTGTTACATGATATTACTCTATCCTATATGCGATTTGCCAACCCGAAACGTTCTCCTTCGTTACTATAGTTACTAAATGATTAGAATAGCTTATAGTATTAGTATCCGGGTATAGATATTTTCTCTCGTTATTTATATGTTATGTACACAATGCATACATTTATACAGTAAATTCACTAATTTTACTGACGTTTCCTTTGTCAATTGTATATATTCGTATTACTACTAGAATCTTAATTCTAATCCATATTATATAGATACGTGTAAATTACAATTTATTCATATAATTTATTATGCATTAATTGTATTCATTTAGAAAAAATTCAATATCATGATACTGATAAAGAAATAGTATTGGTGTCATGATAGATGGTAGAGTATTTTTTTAAATAATGATATTTCAAGGTTATAAGTTGTGGAAATAAATATATTAGTAAATCATGAATAAAATTGATGTTTTAATGGTATATTTAAAATCGCATAATAAAATCATTGACAGTTTTCGTATTATTAATATTATATTAAAATTAAAAACTGTATATTATTAATAGTTTTAGAAATACAGGCATATGGTATCTCAATATAAAATGTTTGTGTGTATAAGATCAGTTTCGATGGTATTATATTAGGAGTCATTGTTACATAATTATTCTAATCTCATGAATATGATGGCATGTCATCGTTTACTGTGTAGTCTTAGGAACCCCCCTAAGGGATAATTTATTTTATAAATAGTTATCATATGATATCAAAAAATATGCTGAAAAAGATAAATATCCTCTGTGTATTTAATTATTGAGTATAATTAATCGCAATTGAAAAATAAAATAATTTTAATTTTAACTACAATAATCAGATATAATACAGATTAGTTTATTCATATAATATTGAGATAATTGTTTACATTTATACGTATATAATGCGGATAACAATTCAAATATTAGGCGGATAATATCTCCATTTGGTTTATTGGTATTGTATTTGCTAAACTATGGTATATATGCATATATGCATATAGTGAGTATAACTAAGGATAATAAAATGTAATAATAATAATAGCATATGATTAACATATGTCAACATTGATTTCTTTATTGACTTTTAATAATATTCTTGTTTATAAATATAAAATTCAAATATCACATGATTTTATAATTGAATTTTCTATTATAATATCTGAATACACATCTTATTGATAATCATAGGATCCCAAAAATATTAATTATTAAAATAGATATAATATGATATCTATTCTAAAAACTAAACCAAACTACTTGTTTTCTAGTTTCTTTGAATTCAAATCAAATATGTTTATAAATAATGAAATAAAATTGTTAGCGAATTTTAGACATTCGAGATTTAATATTTGTTATATTTGATTTCAATCAAAAATTACAATTTCGATATATTTAAACGCTACTCTAACCCCCCTAGAAAACTATATCGTATTTCATTCATAATTATTCCATGTGATTTCGATATATGTAAACGATATATAATAAATATGGTTTACCTATAATATATATACATATATAAGGCCAATCTCTCAATAAGTACAATTATTAAATTCAAAATACGAAATCAGTGCATGGAAACAACAATCAGATACTATATAAACAGGTGATGGACCTGCCCGCGATATATTTAGCTCTGAATTCCTATGTGAAAGTTAGGACAATAGATGTTATGAATACCTTTATCAGAGCAAAGGTGCCTATCTCTGGACATAATTTAGACATGCGTTTAAACGTATACATACATTTAAAAGTTATTAATAAACAAGTTTAAATTGTATTATTAAACCAATAATACTTATCTTCCTTAATTAATATTAATTATAAACGAATTTCATGTTTTGATTTGTTTTAAACAGATATTAAGGTCGTTCTGACATCATGTCTATATATTTAAATGTATACATTACTATATTCTGTAACTATTATATTTTATCTTATTTTGTTTATAATATTTATTCGTGAAACCAATGACAAATTGACTATACGCATATAGTTCGCAATATCAGTAAACAATGGATACGTAATGATTACAACGTTAAAAAAGTTTTGCGTAAACAAACCGAAACTCTTCGACTGAACTTTGAACCACAATAAACAACAGTATTCTATAGCGGTAATAAATTAGTAATTTGGAAATGATATGAAATAATACACATGAGGTTTGCTGATTTAAAGTTGTAATAATGCCCACTTATATACTCGCTAATACGGCAGGTATAGGTTACGAGGCAGTCGGTTGGTGTATATATACTAGAAATAGCTATATATGGCGATAATCCTAGAATTATCGTGAGAATCGGGACGATACAAACAGTCTACAAACAGAAACCGCGATTACCAGAAATAGCCATGCTTCCAACACGTTTGCGCTTTTTATTTAAACTTATTATATTATATTTAAACTAATTTTTTAGTCTAGTAATACATCCCCGAACCACTATTTAGTAGTAAAAACGTTACCCATTGCCTATATATCTATTTGATTACTATTAGATAGCTATTAGATAGTTATTAGATAAATATTAGATATCAGTTAGATAGCTGTTAGATTAATATTAGATATATGCTAGATAGCAGTTAGATAGCTTTTAGATTAATATTAGATAGCTGTTAGATAGCAGTTATATAGCTGTTAGATTAATATTAGATAGCTGTTAGATAGCAGTTAGATAGCTGTTAGATTAATATTAGATATATGCTAGATAGCAGTTAGATAGCTGTTAGATTAATATTAGATATATGCTAGATAGCAGTTAGATATCTGTTAGATTAATATTAGATAGCTGTTAGATAGCAGTTAGATAGCTGTTAGATTAATATTAGATATATGCTAGATAGCAGTTAGATATCTGTTAGATTAATATTAGATATATGCTAGATAGCAGTTAGATAGCTGTTAGATTAATATTAGATATATGCTAGATAGCAGTTAGATATCTGTTAGATTAATATTAGATATATGCTAGATAGCAGTTAGATATCTGTTAGATTAATATTAGATATATGCTAGATAACAGTTAGATATCTGTTAGATTAATATTAGATATATGCTAGATAGCAGTTAGATATCTGTTAGATTAATATTAGATATATGCTAGATAGCAGTTAGATATCTGTTAGATTAATATTAGATATATGCTAGATAGCAGTTAGATAGCTGTTAGATTAATATTAGATAGCTGCTAGATAGCAGTTAGATAGCTGTTAGATTAATATTAGATATATGCTAGATAACAGTTAGATATCTGTTAGATTAATATTAGATATATGCTAGATAACAGTTAGATATCTGTTAGATTAATATTAGATATATGCTAGATAGCAGTTAGATAGCTGTTAGATTAATATTAGATATATGCTAGATAGCAGTTAGATATCTGTTAGATTAATATTAGATATATGCTAAATAACAGTTAGATATCTGTTAGATTAATATTAGATATATGCTAGATAGCAGTTAGATATCTGTTAGATTAATATTAGATATATGCTAGATAGCAGTTAGATATCTGTTAGATTAATATTAGATATATGCTAGATAGCAGTTAGATAGTTGTTAGATTAATATTAGATAGCTGCTAGATAGCAGTTAGATAGCTGTTAGATTAATATTAGATATATGCTAGATATCAGTTAGATATCTGTTAGATTAATATTAGATATATGCTAGATAACAGTTAGATAGCTGTTAGATTAATATTAGATATATGCTAGATAACAGTTAGATATCTGTTAGATTAATATTAGATATATGCTAGATAACAGTTAGATATCTGTTAGATTAATATTAGATATATGCTAGATAGCAGTTAGATAGCTGTTAGATTAATATTAGATATATGCTAGATAGCAGTTAGATAGCTGTTAGATTAATATTAGATATATGCTAGATAGCAGTTAGATAGCTGTTATATTAATATTAGATAGCTGTTAGATAGCAGTTAGATAGCTGTTAGATTAATATTAGATAGCTGCTAGATAGCAGTTAGATAGCTGTTAGATTAATATTAGATATATGCTAGATATCAGTTAGATATCTGTTAGATTAATATTAGATATATGCTAGATAACAGTTAGATAGCTGTTAGATTAATATTAGATATATGCTAGATAACAGTTAGATATCTGTTAGATTAATATTAGATATATGCTAGATAACAGTTAGATATCTGTTAGATTAATATTAGATATATGCTAGATAGCAGTTAGATATCTGTTAGATTAATATTAGATAGCAGTTAGATAGCTGTTAGATTAATATTAGATATATGCTAGATATCAGTTAGATATCTGTTAGATTAATATTAGATATATGCTAGATAACAGTTAGATAGCTGTTAGATTAATATTAGATATATGCTAGATAACAGTTAGATATCTGTTAGATTAATATTAGATATATGCTAGATAACAGTTAGATATCTGTTAGATTAATATTAGATATATGCTAGATAGCAGTTAGATAGCTGTTAGATTAATATTAGATATATGCTAGATAGCAGTTAGATATCTGTTAGATTAATATTAGATATATGCTAAATAACAGTTAGATATCTGTTAGATTAATATTAGATATATGCTAGATAGCAGTTAGATATCTGTTAGATTAATATTAGATATATGCTAGATAGCAGTTAGATATCTGTTAGATTAATATTAGATATATGCTAGATAGCAGTTAGATAGTTGTTAGATTAATATTAGATAGCTGCTAGATAGCAGTTAGATAGCTGTTAGATTAATATTAGATATATGCTAGATATCAGTTAGATATCTGTTAGATTAATATTAGATATATGCTAGATAACAGTTAGATAGCTGTTAGATTAATATTAGATATATGCTAGATAACAGTTAGATATCTGTTAGATTAATATTAGATATATGCTAGATAACAGTTAGATATCTGTTAGATTAATATTAGATATATGCTAGATAGCAGTTAGATAGCTGTTAGATTAATATTAGATATATGCTAGATAGCAGTTAGATAGCTGTTAGATTAATATTAGATATATGCTAGATAGCAGTTAGATAGCTGTTATATTAATATTAGATAGCTGTTAGATAGCAGTTAGATAGCTGTTAGATTAATATTAGATAGCTGCTAGATAGCAGTTAGATAGCTGTTAGATTAATATTAGATATATGCTAGATATCAGTTAGATATCTGTTAGATTAATATTAGATATATGCTAGATAACAGTTAGATAGCTGTTAGATTAATATTAGATATATGCTAGATAACAGTTAGATATCTGTTAGATTAATATTAGATATATGCTAGATAACAGTTAGATATCTGTTAGATTAATATTAGATATATGCTAGATAGCAGTTAGATATCTGTTAGATTAATATTAGATAGCAGTTAGATAGCTGTTAGATTAATATTAGATATATGCTAGATAGCAGTTAGATAGCTGTTAGATAGTCAAGATATGTTATAATTTCGTAAGGTCGGCTATCGCTTATTTATCAGATGTTCCTTTTTTATTGAAATTTAGATATAGGTTTGAAATATGCGATAGGATAGAGGGCGAGATATAACAATGATATTGGTGAGTATGAATATGTCGTTAGAGTGAGACTGATAGGATATAGAAGTGCGATATGTGATGTTAGAAATTAAGTATATCGGATAGGAATATGATATTTAGTATGAGATCATTGAGGTTAGTAACTAGAAATGATATGGCAGATTTGGCAAGAGAGCTGGAATGGGAGGAGCGATAAAGAATAGGGAGTGGCTAACATTAAGATAAAAGTATAACCTGTAAGTGTTACCATTATTTCAGACGAGTTTTGCTGGTTAGCTTTTAATTCAATTTGTTTCTAAGAATACATGTATATATTTACTTTCTAAAGTGAAATAAATCACATGCGCCAATGCTAACTAAAGTGATTTCTCACGGAATGGTGAAGATAACCTCAACTTTTATACGTCGAGATATCTTATGTATTATTATTTCAATTAACTTTCCAAATAATAACTATTATATTTTATAAAATTTAATGTCATACATAAATTCTTCTTTCCTCGTAGATAGTATATTTTTGAATACAATTACAACTATATTTACAAATGGTGAAATTGTAATTATAATTATAAAAAATGGGTAATATTATTGGATAATTTATAAATTTCCCCCCATATTTATAAGGTCCGTAGTAATAATATTGTTACTACTATAAATGGTAATCTTACGCGGGTAAGTTTACAAGATGATAGTCATCTGTATCATAAACACATTACCATAATATACATGGTATCAATATGATACTAAGAAATAGAATAGCATCGATAAAACTCTAATGACCTCTTTTATATATAAAATAAAATATATATTAGCGATTTTATACATAAATAAAATTGTTATAGCCATCTTTATCTTTTCCATGTGTCAGATAGGAATATAATATTATCCATTGCACGTCAGATAGTAATAATCAACTATATATTTGTTAACTGGCCACGCAGAATTACAACCTTCAGTTCCTAGACTACTGACCACGTAAGAATAAGTACGTATGTTCTATACGCTAAATAAGATGCGCCGAGTTCAATTGTTGACCTTTGCGATGTTGACATTGTGGTCGCTATTTGATGTGGATAAAGTGTCGGCGTGTCCACCGAAATGCTCGATATTTCCAGATAACAAGGGCGATTTGTACAATACCAACTCACAGGAGAATGAGATAAGAGAGGTTACACTGAAGATCCACTATCACTACCACAACCACAATCACTACCACTACCACTACCACTACCACTACCACTACCACTACCACTACCACTACCACTACCACTACCACTACCATTACCAGTACCACTAACACTACCACTAACACTACCACTACCACTACCACTACCACTACCACTACCACTACCACTACCACTACCACTACCACTACCACTACCACTACCACTACCACTACCACTACCACTACCACTACCACTACCACTACCACTACCACTACCACTACCACTACCACTACCACTACCACTACCACTACCACTACCACTACCACTACCACTACCACTACCACTACCACTACCACTACCACTACCACTACCACTACCACTACCACTACCACTACCACTACCACTACCACTACCACTACCACTACCACTACCACTACCACTACCACTACCACTACCACTACCACTACCACTACCACTACCACTACCACTACCACTACCACTACCACTACCACTACCACTACCACTACCACTACCACTACCACTACCACTACCACTACCACTACCACTACCACTACCACTACCACTACCACTACCACTACCACTACCACTACCACTACCACTACCACTACCACTACCACTACCACTACCACTACCACTACCACTACCACTACCACTACCACTACCACTACCACTACCACTACCACTACCACTACCACTACCACTACCACTACCACTACCACTACCACTACCACTACCACTACCACTACCACTACCACTACCACTACCACTACCACTACCACTACCACTACCACTACCACTACCACTACCACTACCACTACCACTACCACTACCACTACCACTACCACTACCACTACCACTACCACTACCACTACCACTACCACTACCACTACCACTACCACTACCACTACCACTACCACTACCACTACCACTACCATTACCACTACCACTACCACTACCACTACCACTACCACTACCACTACCACTACCACTACCACTACCACTACCACCTATTACTACTACCATTACTACTACTACTACCACTACCATAATCACTACCACTACCACTACCATTACCATTACCACAACCACTACCATTACCACTACTACTACATTTGTAGAGACGTGACCTAGTTCATGTGGTCTTGGTCCAAGATGCATCATGTTTCAATTGCCAGACTACTAAAGAGTTAGCATCATACATTTAATTATTAGTTTTGAATATATTTAATTATTAATATTGATATAATTTTTTTAATTTTATCAATTATGACACTAGTTTGACTGACTCATTAAATAAATTATAATAAAATAAGTTTAAATCCATATTCTTCTATATATATATATATATATATGTTTTTAAATAATAATAATAATATTGTATTATCATTTGTTCACTCATTTGTTCTATCATATGTTATAGCTATCATAACACATCAAGGCACATTATTCTGTATTAGTAAAACAATATATCTTCTATTTCGTTCGAAGAAGTATGTATTAATAGATTCACTTTAAAAACATACCATTTTAGAATACGCCAGATACTGAAACAAGTGGAACTAAACTACGGAATACGTGCATCTTTTACCGGACTCAATAAGAATTCTTGGTTGGCCCGTTTGTTTTCCCTGCGATTGGACAACCCTTACTGGCAGGATAATTCAAATGCAAACATGATGGAGAACTTAGATGTGTCCGTTGGAGATTTACTTATATACGATAGGTAAGGCATGCAACCTTTTTCCAAACATATTTGATCTCTCACTCACCATCTCACCCTTCGCCCAAGTCCACGTCATCGCCCTCTTCATCTCACTCTCAGGCTCTCTCTCTCTCTCTCTCTAAATCGATCACAGAATAACTTACTAACTTACGGACTCACTTATCCAGTTGTGCTAGGCTTGTAAAGCATATACCATCGGTATCGAATGGATATTTGGCTGAATTAAAATACTATGTGAAGTTTGCTAAAACTAGATCGGTTTGCAGATTAAACAAGGTCGGTGGTGTATTAAGTCGATATAAATATCGGTGATTGTGATCGGTGTCATTGTCTCACCAATAGAATATTCTATATATTTATATAATAATCTCTCGCGATATAACATTTGAACATTGTGATTTTAAGATTTGCTGGCGATTAAGTTTTTGTATTGGCATATGCATATCGTATGGGAATATGCATCTAGTAAAATAAAATAAACTGCAATATCTAAATATTCACTTAATAACTGAATCTTTAAAATGATAATTACCCATATAATATATTCAATGTGTATATATATATTAAATTTAAAATATCTACACAATAGGTGTTTTAAAGTGTATATACACATACATATATATATATATATATATATATATATATATATATATATATATATATATATATATATATATAGGTCATAAACTGTAGGTCTACAGTTCAATATTTTATCATATTTTAATTATAAGTAATTACATTATTATAATAATAGCCTATATTAAGCTACGATAGGTGTAACCACTGTTTTTAATATCATAAGAAACTATCATATAAATTATAATGCATATAATTCATTGTAATGGTATAATTCCAGTATACTATATATGGATATATACAAATTAGAAATACACACCATTTAATAACCGTTTCTAGAAAGCAAAGAGAATCTTTAGGAGGGGTGTTTCTGGAAATATTCGCGTATGACGATCGTTTCTGTAGGTCATGAAACCAGCCTACGTCACGATCCAGTAAAACATAGCCGGCAATCGAATATCGCGACATCGGATGACGTAACGCTAGCCAAAACCTCACCGGAAGCTAGTGTACCGAATGGATAGCGTGATATCGATGCGAACCTCACTAAACGTGTCCATCTCAATAAAGAGTGTTTGGATTGACTTTAGTTGGAGAAATATATAAACTAATAGTTAGAAAGAATTCTTTCTTAAAATGATTTGTTAAAATGATCTGTTATTATAGATTAGTAATTCCTCTTCTATTAACAACTTGAAACAATGAATATTGAATAAAAATGGTGATTATATTAACTCATTATATAACGATTTTTAAGTTAAATTAAACATTACTCATACGATATTTCACCAGGTGAAATAAAGCATTCCGTTGTACGCAGTTATGTATAAATCAGTAATAAAGGGTAGTGATATGATTTAGAATGTATTACGAATTAGTAGATTTACCTTCTACATTTGTTTCCTATAGGAAATACAAGCGAAATTTCTGAAAACTTAATAGGTTAATAAAACTTACTATATATACAAGATAATATTTTTATATCAAAAATTTAAAAAAAAAGTTTTATATGAATTAATACAACAAATAAAATTATAAATCATATAAATATCCAGTGTTTATATAATCTTAATATTATAGGATTTATAATAATTTATAATAATTTCATATCTACCAAAATAAAAGGTTCAATAATAATTTTTAAATATTTGTTTCAAATCTTATTATTCTATGAAAATATACAATTTAAGATATATTTTGAAAATTCATGTCATTAATACAATCTTCTTATACTTGACCTTATAGAAATTAAAATAGCAGTTTTCAATTTTCAAACTGCTTATGGCTCATGAGTCATGAATATATTTTTTGATAGTAGAATATCACGCAATATTTAATATAATTATTTAATATTTAACTTATTACTGACAAGGACAAAGAAAAATATGATTTATTTATTAAGTAAAAATAAATATACTCCTTTATATTTAAAGTAATAAATCAAATATCTTTAACCAACAATTTAGGTTACTTACAATATATAAATTAAGTTAGATAATATATTGAATAATACTTGAATAATAATTATATTTTATAATATATAAACTTCAATTATAACCGAATTCTGAATGTACTGTAAAAGATAGAAAATTAAAGTTTAAAAATATAAAAAGTTCAGAAACTAAATACTTAATAGACAACTACTAATTAATTTACGATATGTATATATTCAATATGGTAAGAAGTATAATACTCATAATAATATGTATTACATAATGTATATTGCATCTCGATATTATGAAATACAAAAATACAATTTTTACTTAGTCACTTTATTGCTAAATAAATCATGTTTCAGTTTATAAAATACACCGACATTAAGAGAAAACACATTATATTATCTACTAACTTGACAAAATCTGGAGCTTTAGAGATGACATGTTCAAATTCTGCAAAAGACAATGCATTATCATCATCTAAATCAGCTTCTTGCAAAATCTGAAATTCATAGAGAATCAATTATTATTTACCGAGTTGTGGTTGCTAAATCAAAAATAGATAAGTACATAATATAAAATACAACGTCATACCACTAATTATATTTATTGTAGAAGTCATATAAATATTTCTATGTGGAAAGTATTATTATTAGTAATTGTTTTATTGTATTAATGAAATCGATGAAAATAACAAAACCCAAAAGTTGACACAGATTCTTGAAATAGATTTTTAAACAATCAATAATCATTAATTGAGTTAGAAAATTCATACCTTTATCATTATTGAATAATTGCATTATAATATATCAAATAAATGTTAAATGAGCACCAATACTACTATATTATCATATTAGAGTAAATTATTATACGAATTCTATATGCTATTAATTCAATATTAATCATCTTATTAAAATAATAATTTTTTTTACTATTTAAATTTAAAATTTGTAATGAAATACATTAATATGATTTAGTTATGATTTTATATATTAATTTTAATTTAGAGTAATATAAAGCTATATTAATTTATAATCTTTAGAATTATTGATTGCGGTAGATTCAAATTCTCATAATGCTGAAGTGTTGGGGAATCTGAGAATAACAAATATGCCATCTGCATATTGATATATATTATATTTAAAATTCAATAATTGTTTACATATACCTTTTAAACATGAAATAGCCGACGTAACCATATAATGTAACTATTTTACAATCTTATATATTATGTTATTAAATATAAACATAAAACAAACATAATAAAAAAATAAACATAGTACATTTTTAGCAAGTTAAATATTTCAACTTATACTATATGGAAAAAAAAATTAAAATGACCTGGAGTCAATGAGTCAAAATTCTAATAAGACATTATTTATAATATATTGAAAATTAAATATCCTGGCTTTTTTAGGTATATATACCAAAACATATTATATCTATATGGAATATATAAATAATGCTATAGATATAATATAATTTAATATAATATAGTTAATAATGGACTAATAAAAAAATAGATAGCGTAATATTTGTTATAAATATATAATCATAATAATAATAACAAATAAGATATTTATATAAATTTGACAATATTTAGATGTCCCCATAATCCGTAAAGTATTGTGTTAAGTACGTACAACATATATTTAGTAAACATTATAATGTATATGAAAGTGAATCATCGTCAATGAATGTTACAAACATAATTTTCATAAATATACATAAACATAAATATAGCTATAGGTATTTAATAATAACTACAATTTTAAATTTTTGGTGCCATAAATAATAATAAATTATTTCATAAATAAAAATTCATTGTGACATTATGTCATATCAGTATTTTTAATACAATAAGTAGCATACATATAACTATAGTATATACTATAGTCTATAACTATAGTATCTTAAACATATTGAGTCTTTCAATTAAAAAATAGCTCATCTATTAACTAAACATATCGTAAATACAGTTAATATACTGAATAATGCTTCAACATAATAAAATAATACAAAATGAAACATAAATAGAATAGATTTAGTAATTATAAATAAAATTAAATATAATTTGAATATAGGGAATCCATATAGAGGTATGATAAAACAAATAAAGCTTATGTGTAGTTAACCTAAATAATGCACCACGATTATAATATATAATATATAATATGTATAATATTATATATGAAAAAAGAAAAAAAGTAGTCATAACATTTTGATAAGATAATATGAAAAGAGATCCGCAATTATTTTATAAAACTATTACAACTTTTGTACCTGACGAGTGGAATTATCCCTATTATTAAATTAATTGAATATTAAATATCAATCCATTTAATCTGCCAGCTGTATCAGCAATGCCACATAGTACCCGACTGGTCTCTAAATAATACTTTAAAGCTACAATATGCTTCTAGTGCATGTCCGTCATACAAACATTCATAATTAGCTGCGACATGTCTGCATCGCATAAACGCTGACCGCCGGTCAGTTTGTTCACAACATTCTTGAGGTCCTGCACGTTCAAGATGTCATCGTTGTCAAAGTCTGGTAGTGAGTTCAAAGGTCAAATGATACAGAGAAAGGTCAGATGCCGGGGTATAGGGTATCTTTAGTAAATAAATTTCACCTTGATCAAAACAATGTAAAATTGCATAGAGAATATATATCTCTATAGAGATTGTAAAAGGCTTTGTTATTGTTCCATGTAATTATTGTTATTGTACCGATGCCAGGCTGTAAACATAGACATTTAGATATACTGTAACCATAGAACCATAGATACACTCTAACCATAGTAGCCGCAGATACACTGTAACCATAGTAACTGTAGATACACTGTAACCATAGTAACCGTAGATGCGGAAGGCATATTCCACTTTAACATTCTTCGGGCAGTTATCACTAAACACCGACATCATATCTAGGAAGTCTTCAAAGCTAAGTGAGTCATCTTTAGACGATGAGAAAACGTCACAGATGCGCTCTTTGAAAGGGTTCACCTGCGGGGTCAATGTGGGTTATAAATGGGTAGAGAGCAGGGTAAAAGGGGTCGATTCGTGAAATTAAAACCTAATCGCGATGCCTTTAGACGATAAAAATATGTTACAGATATGTTCCTTATACGGGTTCATCAGTGTCGGGAGATGGAAGGAAATTTAGAATTGTAGGCGAGGGTGTAGAGATAATGGTAGTATTGTTATTTAGTAGAGATAATGTTAGTATTGTTATTTAGTAGAGATAATTGTACTGTTGTTATTTAGAAGAGATAATGGTAGTGTTATTATTTAGTATAGATAATGGTAGTGTTGTTATTTAGTAGAGATAATGGTAGTGTTATTATAGATTAGAGATAATGGTAGTGTTGTTATTTAGTAGAGATAATAGTAGTGTTGTTATAGAGTAAAGATAATGGTAGTGGTGTTATTTAGTAGAGATAATGGTAGTAGTGTTATTTAAGTAGAGATAATGGTAGTGTTATTATAGATTAGAGATAATGGTAGTGTTGTTATTTAGTAGAGATAATAGTAGTGTTGTTATAGAGTGAGGATAATGGTAGTGGTGTTATTTAGTAGAGATAATGGTAGTAGTGTTATTTACTAGATATAAAAGTAGTGTTGTTATTTAGTAGAGATAATGGTAGTGTTTTTATAGAGTAGAGATAATGGTAGTGTTGTTATTTAGTAGAGATAATGGTAGTGTTGTTATAGAGTAAAGATAATGGTAGTGTTGTTATTTACTAGATATAATGGTACTGTTGTTATATAGTAGATATAATGGTAGTGTTATTATAGGGTAGAGATAATGGTAGTGTTATTATAGGGTAGAGATAATGGTAGTGTTGTTATTTAGAAGAGATAATGGTAGTGTTGTTATTTAGTAGAGATAATGGTAGTGTTGTTATATAGTAGAGATAATGGTAGTGTTGTTATTTAGTAGAGATAATGGTAGTGTTGTTATATAGTAGAGATAATGGTAGTGTTGTTATATAGTAGAGATAATGGTAGTGTTGTTATATAGTAGAGATAATGGTAGTGTTGTTATTTAGTAGAGATAATGGTAGTGTTGTTATATAGTAGAGATAATGGTAGTGTTGTTATATAGTAGAGATAATGGTAGTGGTGTTATTTAGTAGAGATAATGGTAGTGTTGTTATTTAGTAGAGATAATGGTAGTATATTCTGGTACTATTGACTGTGGTGGATTGTAGATCAGTATATGTAAATAATAAGTATGCTATATTATATAACTTGTGTTAATATATAAGAATATCACAACTAAGCTATATATATAATTAAGTTTGTATATATATAAACTATAGTTTATATATTTATCGTTTGTTTATAAAATATCCATTAATGTACTTATTTCAAAAGTCACTATTGTCTTCTGGGAATTATGAGTTCTATTGAGTAAACAGAGATATGGCAACTTGATACGCTTTCAAAATAACTATTTATAGAATAAAGGTTAGAGTGAGCAAATATAACATTGTAGAAATATTACAAACACCTACACACACCTACATATAACTACACACAAATAGCAATAACTACACACAAATAGCAATAACTACACAAAACTGCATATAATTACACACAAATACATATAACTATAGTATACACACAACTACACACAATTACACAAAACGTCGTGTTACTGCTGTTAACCTACAATGCAGATCCTATAATATAGGTCCTATAATGTAGGCCATATAATGTAGGTCCTATAATGTAGGTCCTATAATTTAGGTCATATAATGTAGATCCTATAATGTAGGTCCTATAATGTAGATCCTATAATGTAAGGCATATAATATATTTCCTACAATGTAAGTCATATAATGTAGGTCATATAATGTAGGCCATATAATGTAGGTCCTATAATGCAGGTCCTATAATGCAGGTCCTATAATGCAGGTCCTAAAATGTAGGTTACATATTGTATGTCATATATAATGTAGGTCCTATGATTTAGGTGATATAATGTAAGTCATATAATGTAGGGCCTATAATATAGACCCTATAATGTATGTCATATAATGTAGGTTATATAATGTATGTCCTACAATGTAGGTCCTATAATGTAGGTTATATAATGTAAGTCATATAATGTAGGGCCTATAATGTAGGGCCTATAATGTAGGGCCTATAATATAGGCCCTATAATGTAAGTCATATAATGTATGTTCTATAATGTAAGTCCTACAATGTAGGTCCTATAATATAGGTAATATAATGTAGGTCATATGATGTAGGTCCTACAATGTAGGTCCTATAATATAGGTTATATAATGTAGGTCATATGATGTAGGTCCTACAATGTAGGTCATACAATGTAGATCATGCATACCACTATGGCGTAAGGCCTACGCATATGTAATAAATTAAAAATTATATTAAAAATAATAATAAAGTACAAATAAATGTAACTTATATAACAACTTTAACAATATAAATGTATTCATATTACAGTTTAACCCAATATTTGTATACACACTGTATAATATACAGTATATATGATAACTTTAACAGTATAAATATATTCATTGCATAGTCTAAATATATTGTTTATATATTCTCTATATTAATTTTGAAATGATTTGCTGGATGTTAGTAGGTAGATTAATATATCAAATACTTTGCAGAATACTTTGATTTCTAAATATAATAATTACTTGAACATTCCGCTATACATAATGCATTACACATCGAGGCATTAAAATATAATGCCCTAGATAGAATAATGTATAGGTGATGAACAAGAAGAATTCCACTAGATGTGTACAACTGAAACCTATGAATACGTAGTCTTTAGAAGACTTTGTATACAGACTTATATGTAGTTCTAAGGTAATTAAATATGAGAAAAGCGATGCAGAATGTATTTTACTGAAATTTGGCTACGCACTTACAATGATATATGGTCATAAATTAAGGGTAGTTAACTTATTACCATATATGGTATTAGTAAGACTGACTAATTGCCATCGAACTATAGAGCGTCTTGAGTTAGGTATACAATCTAGTTGTTCAGAGAATACAGTGTGACAGGAATATAATGACATTGTTGTGAAAATAAAGATGGATAAAGGTAAATATCCTAACAAATAGAAGTATTGAATTATATATATATAAATAATGCAGTAATATATATATATATATATATATATATATATATAATTCAGTGCTATATATAGATATTTTATATAAGGCTCACTTATATAAATAATTAATAAAAATTAATAAAAAAAAAAGCGTAAACTTTTGACACTCGCCAATATACCTGCAGTTCTGGCAAGGTCATTACCACAGTCTTTGTAATCTTGGCATTCTTATCTTCTTTGACTTTAGCCGGTGCAAGTTGGGAGAATCTTTTATGTACCCTGAGTAGAAATGAGTTAAATCACTCAGCGAATAGCATTCAATTAGTAATCAGGCTAGTCTGTTTGTAACTAATAAGGCTAGTTAGTCGAGAATGGATCACTAATATCGCGTAACATGACGATAAGAACGACAAAAAAATAAAGTATCCGTTAAGGATGCAAGCAATTGTATATAAGTTATTTTCCAAACCACCTTACATGATATTACGTTCATATCACCAATAATATCCGTAAATGAATATATTTTAAACTATAACTTAATTACTAATTATACCCCAGTAAATGTGTGAACCCTATATTACCAACGACTTGATAGTGCTAATTTGCTGATGTAATTTGCTGATGTAATATGACTTTATTATTTATGATATATTATAATAATAATATAATAATTATAACAAGCAGATAAATACTAACTGTAGAATTTCTTTTTTCGTAAAAAATGTTAACTCCTGTATAAAGTATATTTAGTAAAAATAAGTAATTATAAATTTTGAAATTTATAGTTTATGATTATTATAAATAATAACATATCATACATTATTAATGTACACAAGTTGAAATAGAGATCTTTCTAAAAAAAACCAGCCGGTGATGTAATATTTTGTAAAACTCTTTGTGGAAAAGCATAGTAGTACTATAGTAGTTAAAATAATTTATAAGATATTAGGTTCCCAGTAAACCATCCAGGGAGTTTCAATTTATACATTTTAGTTTCTATAATACTACTTTTAAATTTTGTTAGAATATCAAAAGATTCTACAAACTATTACATCACTATATTTACTGGGCTAATTGATTGATATCTCTGGTATATCAAATGTCACATTCCTTTAAAATAATTTGTATACAAATGTATATATTATGAGGTACTTTGATGATATTGTATACCGTATTAGGTAAATATAATTAAATAGTATAATACTATATTTTAGATAATATAAAATATGTTACATATATAATTATGCACTTGTACCTTATTATACAAGTGTATCTGGCTAAACTATCATTGTCAGATTGCAATATTATTACGTAACATGGTAATAATAAAGAAGGAAATTACTTATAAGTAACCATATCTCTGGAATATTATCAGAGATGTTTAATGTATTTGCAGATGACATAATTGTTTAAAATTTTAAATATTAAGATAAAGGTTAATGGAAAATATTAATTACGATAAGGTATTAGTTGTAATGCAATACATATATCATATTTATAGTTTTTAGATATATGATAATAGTAGTGTTTATATATTATATTAAACTTGTATATTCTATATAAACAACATTATAAAATAATATATATATATATATATATATATATATATATATGTATATTTACCGGTTTGTAATAACGTATATGAATTTAATACGTTATATAAATTCTATAAGATATAAACTGGAAAAATGTTAATATTATTAAATATTAACAAAATAACAATCTATATTAATATATCTGTAATAATATAGTTCCCAAGAATACCCTAAATTAGTATCCAATTTGAGTAATCTTGCATATAATACTTTTTTAAATAATACATTTATTAAAAATTGTAATGGCATATTTTTTATATAATTAAATTAATGTAGTCTAAATAAATTTAGAAATTATCAAAATTAATGAACTCATTACTTTATAAAACTTGTACTAAATATCAAAACAAAAGTTTTAGACTTTATAATCAAAAATAAATAATATAGAAAACGATTCAATTTGTTATCATTTTATATATTTGTTCAAAACCTGGTAATCTTCTAATTCCCTTTCTGTAAATGCGCTTTGCTGAGTACCCATATCAATATTAATTTGATATGTGTAGATAGAATAAATAATTATTTTAATCTTGTTGAAATTTTTAAATCAATATATAATGCTCGGTCATGGTCTATTGATTTCTGAAATATATATTATTTATATTATAGTTGCTACGCTTATTAAAATTGCAAATTAATTTATAGTATAAGTTATTGATTAATTTATTACCAATAAAACTTTTAAATTAAATGTATATGTATATGAGTAATAAAATAGTATGATATTTCTACTTTATATATAAAACTTTATTAAATTTAACAGGAGAACCATGACAACATAAACTATTCTTAGATTTTGACAGTCTATGTATTTATTTATTTAAATAACTTTTATTTCCGGTAATAATACATATTTCTATTTTTTTATTTAAAATATGTATAAAACAAACGGTTATTATAAGACATATTTGCATTATAAATTAATATATACTTCGTATAATTTAAACATATATATTATATTCAACATACTTCGTGAACATAATTTACATTAATGTTATGAAATTCATAACGAATCATTAGATTAATTTAAGTTAATTATTCATATAATATAATAAATTAATAATTTAAGTAGATGGATCTAAACTACTAAACGAAGATTTCTATATATGAAATAATTATTTATTAAATTAAATTGCATACAAAATGTAAATTTAAAATGCTTAGAAATTTAGTAAATAATAATATTTTAAATAATATATTTAGCGAGCTGGTATTGAACAGAATCGACAATAATAACATAATTATTATATCATATATAGTATGTCATCATTATTATAAACATATAGTATGTAATATACATACCATTTTACACCAGGTGTTCATTATTGTTTAATCTTAGATTAAACGAAATACAATTGGTCATTGTGATAATGACTCATGACTCGACTTTATATTTCTAAAATTTACACGATTAGACATTTAGTTATTTTTATGATAAATCTGTTATTATTTAATTATATATATACATGCATTTTTTCAAATATAACATATGTAACATATACAATACGCCAACATAAAAATATATTACATCAAATGAAAGTAATGAATTAAATATGTAAAAATTGTGATATTCATTATTATTAATTGATTTTTTAGGTTGATGAGATATGTAAAAAATAATAAAACCCGAAGGTTATGATTGTCTTATTTACAGAGACCAAAAATATATAACACAATATATATAATATGTTAAATTACGATTAATAATGTGATATATATTGTATATGATATGTATTTATTTAATTAAAAAATATGATTATACACTATATTGATTATAAACTGATTATTCTACTAAATAACCAAGATATCCAATTTATGGATCACATATACAAGTCAATATGGAACGATATGCCCACTGAATGGAATTGCTTGATTTGTATGCATTATTTTAATATGAATCACAATACTTGTTCAAATAATTAAATATATGTTTAGTTTTTTATGTAAATATTTAATATTATATAAATAAATATCATTTATAGATTTATTATAAATTTTTAGATTTTGATATTTAATTAATTTTTCTTATATACATTAATATTATTTATATGCATGAGAATATGAAATATGTGAATTTACCACAAGTATAGAAGTCGACTCTATAAAATATCGAAGTATATATCAAATGATATTACTTCATATTATAGTATATGATACATATTTCATATATTCTTGTGGTGAATTCACATATTTCATATACTCACTCATACAAATGATATTTATGTATAATAAATAAACATATTTTTAATTATTTGAACAAAATTTATAGAAAATGATGTATAAAAATCGAACAATTATATTCTGTGATTTTTTGGGCATGTCTTTTACAAATTTTCACAAAAGTGCTTTCCATATGTAATCCTTATTTAAAATGTTATTATTTATAAATGTTTAGTCTAAAATTATAAATTATTGTATTTATTTTTATTAAATCAAATTAGGATATTTATTTTTATACGAAAGTATACAAAATTATTTTTAATGTTGTCTTTAAAGCTTTTAAAGCCTGTAGAATTATTTATCTATTATACATATGTTATCGGTGATAAAATGATTTTAGAATAAATTGCATTAATTAAACTTTTATCCCAAAGATTATGAGATAATAAACTTATATATCTGAAATGTAATAATATAAAGCATTTTGGTTCATTATAATCTAGTATGCATATATACATCATTATAATGATACATAATTAATTTATATTATACATGGCATATTATTTCAATATTATTTATTAAATATATTAAACTGATTATAATAGTTATGTTTATTGATAAGTTCTTAATATTTCTAAAATATATATCAAGCATCTCAAAATAATTATATTTTGTTTTTAATTTATTAACTTCTTATTTAGTGAAATGATAGATATGTACTTATGTTTTATATATAAATCTATAAATTAAAAAATTTAATTAACCATGATGCACTAATGATCTATACAAATCTTACAATAGTTTATTATCTTAACATATCTTATGGTAGAATACAATACAGAACTTGTTCTAAATAGTTTATCAATACAAATTTTTATCTTCCCATTTTAGGTGTACCCACCAAAATGAACAAAATAGACGATAAATAATTCTATCGATTAATAATTCTTACTGGTAACATTTCAGTGAGAAGCCCGCTTATATAAGTGCTAGTAATATTACTGATAATGTTTATATATTATTGAGAATTTACATGTTCAATAATTATGCAATTCTAGTATATAAAGTCATTTTTATTGTTTATAAAGTCGTTTTTGGATTGTCCTATATTATATATATATATATTATATATATATATATATATATTATATATATATTGTATGTTTATACTACATTGTTTGCATGTCATTATTGTTTAATTTTTAAAGTTTTAGGTAATTGCCAAGGTATATATACATAGTTATCTTTGTATTGATTGAAATTATATATTTATTAATAGTACAATTACATTCCGCAAATTTTAATATTTTAATAATGGTGACATTTTTTTACAGATTTAAGACCCGAGCTATGTCAGGTTTACTATCTTGTAATACTTTTTGCTAAATTATTATTATATTCTATATTATTCTAAATGAGTTTATTTACTGAATATATAATATTAACACTAATGCTATACTCAAGCAAGTCATATTAATTATATGGTCAACATTAAATTTAATTAATTAATCATATAATGTACAAATTAAAAAAATAAAATCAAACCTATATCCATCAAATTACAGGAAATTAAACTTTATAGGAATGCTCTGGAAAGAGAGAGGTTATATAACAGTATATCTATCTGTCATAATAGTTACATTTGTTAATACATTTGCCGTATGCACCAAATGAATATGGACAATACGTTTATTGTCAACCAACTTACCTCCATATGTGTTGATATTGCCCCTTGCTTCGCATTTCTGCGGCTATTTACAAACTGTCTGGTAAGTCGTCCAATTACTAAGGACACTGTTAACCCTATATAGACTAGAACCCCACCCTCAGCTAGCCTTGATACCCTCGGTTAGCCCCTATGGCATTGCGACACCCTTTTAACACTTAATAGTGAAGCTCCACTATAACTCATAGTGACACTCCCATGTCCCACTCTCATAATTCGCATCCTAGTTATACCCCACCCTACAACATAGTTATACCTCATCTCACCCCCTAGTAATACCCCATATCACCCCCTAGTAACACCTCATCTCACCCCCTAGTAACACCCCATATCACCCCCTAGTAACACCCCATTTCACCCCTAGTAACACCAACCCACCCCCTAGTAACACACCACCACACCCCCTAGTAACACCCCAAGAGTGACACACTTCACACCTTATCTCACCCCCTAGTAACACCCCATATCACCCCCTAGTAACACCCCATATCACCTCCTAGTAACACCCATCTCACCCCCTAGTAACACCCATATCACCCCCTAGTAACACCCATCTCACCCCCTAGTAACACCCCAAGAGTGACACACTTCACACCCCCTAGTAACACCCCAAGAGTGACACACTTCACACCCCCTAGTAACACACCACCTCACACCCTAGTAACACCCCACCACACCCCCTAGTAACACCCCAATAGTGACACACTTCACACCCCCTAGTAACACCCCAAGAGTGACACACTTCACACCCCCTAGTAACACCCCAAGAGTGACACACTTCACACCCCATCTCAACCCCTAGTAACACCCATCCCACCCCCTAGTAACACCCCAAGAGTGACACACTTCACACCCCATCTCACCCCCTAGTAACACCCATCCCACCCTCTAGTATCACCTCAAGAGTGACACACTTCACACCCCATCTCAACCCCTAGTAACACCCATCCCACCCCCTAGTAACACCTCAAGAGTGACACACTTCACACCCCATCTCAACCCCTAGTAACACCCATCCCACCCCCTAGTAACACCCCAAGAGTGACACACTTCACACCCCATCTCACTCCCTAGTAACACCCCAAGAGTGACACACTTCACACCCCATCTCAACCCCTAGTAACACCTCAAGAGTGACACACTTCACACCCCATCTCACCCCCTAGTAACACCCCAAGAGTTACACACTTCACACCCCATCTCAACCCCTAGTAACACCCATCCCACCCCCTAGTAACACCCCAAGAGTGACACACTTCACACCCCATCTCACCCCCTAGTAACACCTATCCCACCCCCTAGTAACACCTCAAGAGTGACACACTTCACACCCCATCTCAACCCCTAGTAACACCCATCCCACCCCCTAGTAACACCCCAAGAGTGACACACTTCACACCCCATCTCACCCCCTAGTAACACCCCCTAGTGACACCCCACCACACCCCCTAGTAACACCCCAAGAGTGACCCACTTCACACCCCATCCCACCCCCTAGTAACACCCCACCCCATCCCCTAGTAACACCCCCTAGTGACACCCCACCCCACCCCCTAGTAACACCCCAAGAGTGACACACTTCACACCCCATCTCACCCCCTAGTAACACCCCACCCCACCCCCTAGTTACACCCCAAGAGTGACCCACTTCACACCCCATCTCACCCCCAGACAGACATGATAACCTCTCTGAGCTCTATGCCATCGTGAACACTCTGCAACAACTGGAGAAAGCATACATCCGCGATATAGTCGGCCCTAAAGAGTTTGTATGTGGCTATGTGTGTGTGTGTGTGTGTGTGTGTGTGTGTGTGTGTGTACGTGTGTGTGTGTGTGTGTATTGGGGTGTGTATGTGACATTTAGCTCACCCGCCCCAAACCCAGTAAACACAAAGTTTTAAATAATTGTTTTGTAATGTCTTTTGAGTCTGCAAAAATAAAATAAGATATTTTTTAAGCACTACATATATATATAATCTACTGTATATATATATATATAATCTACTGTATATATATAATCTACTACATATATATATAATCTACTGTATATATATATAATCTACTGTATATATGTATAATCTACTGTATATATATATATATAATATATTGTATATATATATAATCTACTACATATATATATAATCTACTGTATATATGTATAATCTACTGTATACATATTTATATAATCTACTGTATATATATACTTTAGAATTCACGATGAAAAACACATGAGTATTACGTGTTTATGAAATGGATATGTAATTTACATGTAGTGGATATATAATGGATATGTAATGGATATGTAGTGGATATTTATAATAATAGATATTGGTTTGCTTTATAAATAATTATATTTAGCAATTATAAGTTGAAATCTTTTATAATATTAAGTTAAATGATTTATAATTTAGTATAACAAAATATGCATTTTACAATCACTATTAATCATGAATCATTGATTTTATCAAAATAGTACTTCCTATTATATGAATTAACCATTGTATATTTTTACTTTCTTTCTTATACTGTATTTCTTTTACGTTTCTTCTACAATATTTTATATATCACAAATTTGTATATTGAATGTTGAAATTAAGGTAACAAAATCATTATTTTACATTATAAAACTCTACTTTAATCATTTATTTTGGATATTCTTTCTTATGTAACTGGTTACTTTCTGTCAAATAAATTTCAATGAATATTCATTCTACTTTTCCCACTAATTAATAAATATGTTTATTAGTTAATTAGTTTATTAAGTTATATATGCATATTATATGCATTTATTTCAATAAACTCATCTTCAAATATATATTTATCTTTATTGCCAAGATATGTCTAATTTATAATAAAATATTGTAGTGATATTCGATTATCTTGCTTCTCATGTTAGTTTATAGTAATATCTACTATTGTTATTATACACTATTAATTTGTACTTTGATAAAATATAATCAAGTCTATGTTAAGAATGTTAACATATATAAATAATGTTAATAAATTCTATGTTGAATATATATTATTACTTATAATTTCTCTATTTTAAAAATGAGTTACATTACAGTATTACACTTTAAATATAATATATACTTGCGTATCTATATATACCTACATACATTAATCAAATATTCACATAAGTTTCTTATGAATGTATTACATTTTTTATAATATATATCATAGATATTTATAAATCCATATTAAATGAATCCATAGATATACTTACAATACATGTACTTACAATTCATATACTTACATTACAGGTACTTACAATACATGTACTTACAATACGTGTACTTACAATACATGTACTTACAATACATGTACTTACAATACATGTACTTACAATACATATACTTACAATACATATACTTACAATACATGTACTTACAATACATGTACTTACAATACATGTACTTACAATACATGTACTTACAATAGATGTACTTACAATACATGTACTTACAATTCATATACTTACAATACATGTACTTACAATATATGTACTTACAATAGATGCACTTACAATACATGTACTTATAATTCATATACTTACAATACATGTACTTACAATATATGTACTTACAATATATGTACTTACAATATATGTACTTACAATACATGTATTGTAAGTACATATACTTACAATACATGTACTTACAATACATGTACTTACAATACATATACTTGTAATTTGTATTTCTAACTTTTTAATAAGAATATTTTAATTTAAATCTGAATCTAGGTTTGAAATTCTATTGAACTCACATTGTTTATTTACTATTGTTAATATATATTAATACTACTATTATCAATGTACTTATTTATTAAAAATTACTATTTCAATATAAATTGTTTTGATAATATTACAAATATTTGATACATTTACAAAACCAAATACAGTTTATATTCTATAAGATACTATATTAGATCTATATTAAATTTATCGATATTAATGTTCATGAATTGTGTATTGATTCATTATTCTTGTTCTTATTATGAAAGTCTTGTTTACCTAAGATCTTTACCTGTTTCTATTATTTAATTAATAAATCTCGCACCCAGATTATTTCCTACCTTTTCACTTCGCTGAAATACGTTACTTGTACAATGTACACTCCAAACTACTTACCATGTAAATCAAATCGCATTCCTCTAACCACAATCTCTTTACACTAGCAATTATCTATCTGGTTCCTTTCAGGTATACCTCAAACTGCAGTAAACTCCTAGTGCAATACAAGTCGGCCTTCAAACAAGTCCAAGGCAATGAATATGCCACTATAGAAGTCTTTATAGATAAGTACAAGGCTAGTATTATTTGATTAAAGTTATAATGCTTTAAAAATCTCAATGATATCTTTAATACAATATTTAGTGTTTTTACATTTTGAACAATTTTATAGATTTGATAATTATTAAAATTTTCTCATCTATAAAAATCACAAACCACAATCAATATTACTTTTTAATAAATTATAATTAATAACATATATATATATATATATATATATATATATTTATAGGCAATAACGGAAAAAATACAATGTAAAATCTTTATTTGAAATATTTATTTTAAATATAATTTAACTATTTATATTCAAATATAAATAGATAATTAGTTCTAAGTATATGAATTTAATATATTTACATTTTGTATATTTATACTATAATAAATAAATTATTTATTTTATATATATGAAACTTAGATTACTGTAATAAATATCCTATTTATAAATATGATTTAATTAAATATACGAATTAAATTTTCATTGTTTAAATTCTAATAAATGAAAGGTATTCGTCATATCCCATTCTTATTGTTTAGCTCTCGTGTGAAATCCTCAATCCATTGTGTATAGATGAATTGCAAAGCCGCAATGGAAAGAATCAAAGAGGACCGTCCAATCACGATAAGGGATGACCAAGTGAATACTAGTAAATCAATTGCCGAAATTGTATCCGTTAGTTTGCTGCCTTCCGTAATTTCCACGATAGAGAATCGCCAGTTATATCCTTCAAAACACACAATCCTTAATCTGTGTATTGTAGTGGGAATCTTTGCACTAGATCTACTAACAAATGAAATAGATTTGCCTCTTCCTTTCACCTTACCCAGAATGCTCCAGTTACTTTCCACCTGATGATATTTGTAATTAAGATTTTCTGCAGTCTTTTTATTTCTCTTATGATTTTAACTTTATTCTGATTATTATTTTTATTTATTATGACATTATGTCCTTTTAATTATTTCTCTAATGAATTAATGAAATTTGTTTTTCTGGTAATAAGTTATTCCGAGCACTTGCCTGTGTTTTGCTTTCGATACTTGACTCTTCTTTTTATCTTTCTGAATTATTATCCGAGATTTGCCTCCAAAGAGATCATTTTACTATACTAATTTGTCTTTACATAGCAGATGTTGCTAATGCACCCACGAGTTTACGTAAGACCCATCTTTTAGAATAGTTCCTAGATATTTAAAGATTTTCTCTTCTAATATTACTTTGTTCTAATATTGATAGTGGAATGGATCCTAGTTTTGCTTTTTTCTTGAATCATTTGCATTCCGTATTCACTTTTGATTTACATTCTCTAATGTCTCTAATTTGTGTCTGTAGTTCTTCATTTCATCGCTTATCAGGACTACATAATACCCGATTTCCTCATCCACATTATTACCATCCTTCATTAACAGATTATATGTATTAACATATGTATTATATTATATTCTCAATGCTAAATAAAAGTCAACTCTAAAGGCTTTGTTATTCATATTAATTTAGTTTTTTTATTTTATATATTGTGAGTATTTAAGATATTTCTTATATTAAGATTTAAACTGCCCTAATATTTTATATATTCGTATGCAATTTTAGTCTTTTGTAATCATAAATTGTGATATCTCTTTACATTTTATCATTTATGTGTGACCTTTTTAAAGTCTACAAAGATAAAGAAATCTTTATGATTTTTAATGTATTTCTATGAATACTTTGCATTATTTGGCAGTATTTAGTTGTATATAAAGGTATTACAATATGCTGTCAATGGTTTGATTAGTTATCGGCTAGACATTTCTCATTTTTATCCGCGATTATCATTGATTTTTTGCCATTTGTCTATTTTTTCATGTTTTGATTTGCTCTTTTACTAAGTTTGCCCTTTAATGTGAAGATTCATTCATAATTTGTGGAATTAAGTCGAAAAGTTTAGCAAATTTTTGTGGTCATCGTTATTTATGAATTCCAAGTTGGCTGTCGTAGTTTCTACAAGTTTATGGACTTCTTCTTCTTCTTCTTCTTCTTCGTGGTAGTCTGATGTAGGCACACATAGGCACAAGTAGGCACACATAGTCTGATGTAGGCATACGTAGGCACACATAGTCACACATAGGCACACATAGGCACAAGTAGGCACACAGAGTCTGACATAGGCACACGTAGGCACACGTAGGCACACAGAGTCTGATGTAGGCACACGTAGTCTGACGTAGGCACACATAGTCTGATGTAGGCACACATAGTCTGACGTAGGCACACATAGTCTGACGTAGGCACACGTAGGCACACATAGTCTGATGTAGGCATACATAGGCACACATAGGCACACATAGGCACACGTAGTCTGATATAGGCACAAGTAGGCACACAT
The DNA here is from genome assembly GCA_964035775.1 of Osedax frankpressi. NCBI lineage: Eukaryota > Metazoa > Annelida > Polychaeta > Sabellida > Siboglinidae > Osedax > Osedax frankpressi. The sequence continues at coordinate 16,485,246 of OZ038312.1, read as the reverse complement.
AGTCTGACGTAGGCACACGTAGTCTGATGTAGGCACACGTAGTCTGATGTAGGCACACATAGTCTGACGTAGGCACACGTAGTCTGACGTAGGCACACATAGTCTGACGTAGGCACACATAGTCTGATGTAGGCACACATAGTCTGACGTAGGCACACATAGTCTGACGTAGGCACACATAGGCACAAGTAGGCACACATAGTCTGACGTAGGCACACGTAGTCTGACGTAGGCACACATAGGCACACGTAGGCACACATAGTCACGTAGGCTCACGTAGTCTGGCGTAGGCACACATAGTCTGATGTAGGCACACGTAGTCTGACGTAGGCACACATAGTCTGATGTAGGCACACATAGGCACACGTAGGCACACATAGTCACGTAGGCTCACGTAGTCTGACGTAGGCACACATAGTCTGACGTAGGCACACATAGTCTGACGTAGGCACACATAGTCTGACGTAGGCACACATAGTCTGACGTAGGCACACATAGTCTGACGTAGGCACACATAGTCTGACGTAGGCACACATAGTCTGACGTAGGCACACGTAGGCACACATAGTCTGACGTAGGCACACATAGTCTGATGTAAGCACACGTAGTCTGACATAGGCACACGTAGTCTGATGTAGGCACACATAGTCTGACGTAGGCACACGTAGGCACACATAGTCTGACGTAGGCACACATAGTCTGACGTAGGCACACATAGTCTGACGTAGGCACACATAGTCTGACGTAGGCACACGTAGGCACACATAGTCTGACGTAGGCACACATAGTCTGATGTAAGCACACGTAGTCTGACATAGGCACACGTAGTCTGATGTAGGCACACATAGTCTGACGTAGGCACACATAGTCTGACGTAGGCACACATAGTCTGACGTAGGCACACATAGTCTGACGTAGGCACACATAGTCTGATGTAGGCACACATAGTCTGATGTAGGCACACATAGTCTGATGTAAGCACACGTAGTCTGACATAGGCACACGTAGTCTGATGTAGGCACACATAGTCTGACGTAGGCACACATAGTCTGACGTAGGCACACGTAGTCTGACGTAGGCACACATAGTCTGACGTAGGCACACGTAGTCTGACGTAGGCACACATAGTCTAACGTAGGCACACGTAGTTTACGATGACCACTCTTGGTGTGAGTGTATTACAGCGTTATGTTCAAATTAGTAGACATGATTGGTTTGGTGATGCCTTATTTTGTACTATTTACGTTATCCTATTAAAGTGTATCAAAACTTCGAATTATTACCAACTAACCCAACGCTAACCCAACGCTAACCCAACGCTAACCCAACGCTAACCTTACACAGCTGTTCATCACCGTTATGGATAAGTTGCGGCTCAACATGAAAGCCGTTGACGAGGTAATCCAGGCATTGGTCGCATCTATTTATAGATTGGTAGCCATTTGCTTATAATGTGTAATAGAATTGCGTTCGAGATTAGTTATAAGAAGTAAATATCTTTAGTATTGATTAATTAGCAATTAGTAATTCAAACTTTATCTCACTATATCTCACTTATTTCACTACGCAAGTTTCACTCTTGTAATTAAATCACAGAGCGTTATCTCCCTCCACTCCATTGCCCCCCTACACTAAATATGGTGTTCTCATAACCCATGCGACCATGCATGTCTAACATATCACGACGCCTATAGTCCTCACTTCATCATGTCCTAGATGTCCTACGTCTCATTCCTACCAACTTTACCTCGACATAAGCTTGTTTACACGACTAAATCTCACCTTTCAACATTGTTTAAATACTCGTAGCGCAGTCTCTCCCCGTCTTCCCTTCCGCCTCCCCTCCCGTCTCCCCTCCCCGTCTCCCCTCCCGTCTCCCCTCCCGCCTCCCCTCCCGTCTCCCCTCCCCGTCTCCCCTCCCATCTCCCCTCCCGCCTCCCCTCCCGCCTGCCCTCCCGCCTCCCCTCCCGCCTGCCCTCCCGCCTCCCCTCCCGTCACCCCTCCCGTCACCCCTCCCGTCACCCCTCCCGTCACCCCTCCCGCCTCCCCTCCCGCCTCCCCTCCCGCCTCCCCTCCCGTCTCCCCTCCCGCCTCCCCTCCCGTCACCCCTCCCGTCACCCCTCCCGTCACCCCTCCCGTCACCCCTCCCGTCACCCCTCCCGTCACCCCTCCCGTCACCCCTCCCGTCACCCCTCCCGTCACCCCTCCCGTCACCCCTCCCGTCACCCCTCCCGCCTCCCCTCCCGCCTCCCCTCCCGTCACCCCTCCCGTCACCCCTCCCGTCACCCCTCCCGTCACCCCTCCCGTCACCCCTCCCGTCACCCCTCCCGTCACCCCTCCCGTCACCCCTCCCGTCACCCCTCCCGTCACCCCTCCCGTCACCCCTCCCGTCACCCCTCCCGTCACCCCTCCCGTCACCCCTCCCGTCACCCCTCCCGTCACCCCTCCCGTCACCCCTCCCGTCACCCCTCCCGTCACCCCTCCCGTCACCCCTCCCGTCACCCCTCCCATCTCCCCTCCCGCCTCCCCTCCCGCCTCCCCTCCCTACTCCCCTCCCGTCACCCCTCCCGCCTCCCCTCCCGTCACCCCGCACGACGGCGCTTACACTATGCCGTGACCACCGCGCAGTCGTCGAAACCCTTAACCTTTAACCTCTGCGGACGCGCGTACAGTTGCACCCCGACCTCCGTGAACTACAGGAGATCATCGGTCGGCTCTCCTTTGTCTCGCAAAACTTCGACGGTGTCAAGAAACGTGTCAAGAAATGGTTAATCGATTGTCTCTAGCATTAAGCATTAGTCTAAAGTAGTAAGACATGGACACAACTAACGACCTACCTATAGTGTCATGGTCTCGGAGTGTTAAGAAATGCCTGTAAACAGCCTTTCATATCAACTTTTCACTCATCACTCTACCAATTGGACATTGTTTCAACTTTTCACTCATCACTCTACCAATTGGACATTGTTTCAACTTTTCACTCATCACTCTACCAATTGGACATTGTTTCAACTTTTCACTCATCACTCTACCAATTGGACATTGTTTCAACTTTTCACTCATCACTCTACCAATTGGACATTGTTTCAACTTTTCACTCATCACTCTACAAATTGGACATTGTTTCAATTTTTTCTTGCTTCACACATCAATTGAATGTTATATTTCCAATTGGATAATAGATTATAGTTTAATAATTTATCATGAATTTTCAAATATATTGAAAATATATTGAATTATAATTAGTTTTTTATTTTAAATCCATATTTTGTATATTCTTATAGTGATATATAATTATTTAATAGCATGACATTTATGTTCTGATATGATCTTTATAATAATAAGATAAATAACAATAATAATATAATAAAATTGTAATTGTAAATACAAATTGTAAATAGGAAAATTGTGTGAGGTATAAATTAGAATGTGTCTTTTTTTATATTATCAATATTTTATTTTCTTACTTTATTTACATTAGTATGATTATTTTAATATCTACTTATAATATGTGATTAGTTTATACGTACATCTTATTAATATAGTATAAAATATAAATTAATAATATAATCAATGTAGTCTGACGTACTCGCAGAAAAAATGCATAATTTTTCTATTTGGAATTACCTAAAATAAAGAGAATTTGTGTGTGAAATGCTATCATGTTACCGTAATAATACAGTTAATACTGTTAATACAGTTAATACAGTTAATACAATTAATACTGTTTATATCATGCTCTAACTCATTTTATTAACGAAAAGGTGCTTTTTTTAAAAACTAGTTTATACATTAAATTTAGTTAAATATTGCTTTGCACATTTCGTTATTTGTATATTATCTAGAAGTATACGAAATTTGTTATTAATTATTAATCTCAAAAATGTGTCTACAATATTAGTATTTATTGAATCTATTTTAATAGTTATAGATTCTTAATTATTTTTTAAATTATTAAATGTAAATTTTATTAAATTAAACAAATATATTATGATATTATTTTAATTATTATTAAATTAAAGTTGAACATTATTAATTTAATTTAATGATAAATGTATTGCATGGAAACGTGAAAGTTCATTACTCCAGCAAAAATGCTTGTAAATTGAACATGTAAATTGAACAATGCCAACGGAAAAAAAACTGCTTAGGAGTAAAATATTAAATATTCCCAATTTAATATTGTAAATATTAAATTGGGAATATTCCCAACAAAAATAATCATTGGGATTTATGCAATATTAACTATTTTTATAATTTAGATAGTAAGTTTATATTTCCAATATAATTTTCCGTTTTTTTAAGAAATCAATTTTCAATTATACTAAATTTTCTAAAATTAAAATATTGTCATTTTAAATTTGAGCTAAGTTTGCATAATTAAGTAAATATGAATAAATATACTTTATTACATATTTATAAAAACAACATTTCAATATTTATTTCAGTAATTATTGCCATTTTCAAACAGATATTATTATTAATCACACTTTGCCATATATTGTTATATTTTCTAATCTTTGCAATCATGCACTATAATGTTTGTAGTTTAGTATTCACTCTCCAATGCTGGTGTTTAATTCTAATGTATCAATAGCAGTTTTCAATTTTAAACCTAGATTAAAAAATGTATCATTTAAAATGTTTAAAATATTCATACAATTTTACTGAATTTTGTTTTTGACTTTTTCAACATTCTAAATAAAATTACCAATGGACCCATTTTATAAATCTATTGCGATAAAAAGTTTACTGTATGCTGTATATTTATAAGTATAATCAATCATAGAACTTTTTCACATTATAGATCTAATATATATTTAGATTATATATATATTTTTAAAAGTTACATAAGTTAAATAATAAATTTAATCCAATTAAATATAAAATATCTCTCTATTATTTCAAAGATATATATCCCATACATATATAGAAAAAAAATCAAAGAGATTCCTTCAATAACAAAAAAGTAGATATAATTTGGAATAACTTGTAAAATAATTATTATGAGAAAATCGATCTAAACTATTTACAAATAAAATTTATAAAATGCAGAATAAAATCACATATATTTATAAGTCTCCTCCGGGTGCATACTCATCTCCTTTTCCATATATATATGTGAATATATATAGAATAATAAAATATAATATAATTAAACAAGTAAAATTAAACAAATAAAATGAAATTAGTATGTAATTAGATGTTTTTATGATGCGTAGTTGACGGTTTGAATGAGAATATTGAATTTTTGAAAAATTATTTCTATTTTTTCAAGCTATCTGATTGCCTTTAGAATCACATGACCACAAAATATAAATAATTCAGTTTTAAAATTTTTAATTTTCATCATTTTAGTTTACTAATATTATATTTATATTTCTGATATATTTATATAATTTTTATAATTTTTCAATGGTGAATTACTTTTAAAAGTGCATTTTTTTGGTATATCTAAATTGAATTGAACTCTAAAATGTTCACAAGTAGTAATTAACATATTAAATATGATAAATATTAAATCATATTTTTTTTCAAATATATTTATTTTTTTTAATTCCTTAGTGTTGTCATCTCCTTAAGTCAGCTGAAATAATTATTAAAAATGAAATACAATACAAAATATTTAAATCAAGATATTTTGAGTATGAGCAGTAATTTAGCAAAACTATATGTTAACCCCTTTTGGGTACATATTATTATCTATTTTAACTAGTTTTTATAATGATTTATACAATTTAATATACAATTTATCATACAATTTATACAACTGTGAAATAAATATTATATACCCCAAAAAATGTAACTTTATATTACATTTATTATAAATACTAGCCGATATCTGACTTTTACATCTAATTCTGAAATATCCCACTGATAGTTTATGACTAAATTATTACACGTTCTATTTATAGAAAATCTATTCTAAACTAAGCGACGAGTTGAATTGCTGTAGGTTTAATTACCACCTTATCGCATACTTTGTTAGTTCTTATTTGGTAATACCATTTGACTTCGAATGATTTACTCTTTTATTCCAATACCATGCAATTATATGCATATGGTATGTAATATTCTTTTATTGTAAATAAAATTAATTATGATTTATTATCAATGTATTTCTTTAGAAATTATTTCTTTTTCTTGTGTAAATTTATTATACATATCATTTGGAAAACATAAATAAATAGTTTGACAATATTTATTTTTTATAAGAATTTAGTGACAACCATTTTAAAATATAAATATAATAATATTTATTTAATTATGAATTGATAATAAAATTATATTTTTTTTAAATAAATATCAAATATTGTATTACATCAATATTCATGTCTAATAAAATAAATAATCTAATAAATTACAACATCTTTCAAAATATCAGTATAGCAAATAGGTTACATTAAAAATGACTTTCATAATAAACAATAACTAAAAAGTATATTAATTCTAATGAAATCAATTATTAACTTTAATATTATATAGTTGTGCACTATAAACAATTGTTATGTATTGTGTTAAGTACTGATATATGCTGCTCATTCAACAAAATATTGTGAATTTTCTTATAAAGCAATATATTTTATTATTTTGGTTTCCTATGAAAGTCATTTACTATAATTAAATGTGTTGATTTAATACCAAATCCTCTATTTCATAAAAATGACTCATCGAGTCTATTTATATAGATTTTCTTTTAGCAATCTTATTGTTGACTATTTTAAAACTCATTGTAATTATATTATATTTTTTCGTACTTATAAATTAAATTACATTAATATTGATTCAATTTGTAATCTACACATTTTTAATTACTCCTTTTTAAAGATTTTATTAGTTTTTTTTAATCTTTATCAACATGTCAATCATTTTGTTAAGTGACTGAATACATCATTAATATGTTAAATTTAAATTTAACCATTTATTTTAATGCAAAACGATGTATAAATGTATAAATCGAGATGTATATCTCGATCACATATATTTATATAGATATATAAAGTATTATTTTTAAGTGAAATTAAAATTTTGATTATTTGTTTATATTATAATATATATATATATATATAGAAATAAAGCTATGTTATAATAAAGTATATTCCCAAATAATATAGTGATCTAATAGTTTTGTAAAATGCGATGTGCTAAAAAAAATATAAATATATGAAATACAAAAAAATTATTTTCCAGAAATGTTTGTTTGATTGATATAAGATATAATAAAAATCATATTAAAAGTGAATATTTTTAACAAAAAAAACACAAAAATAAACTACTTTTATTTGTATCGCTACTCAATCAATTATTGACGCAATTGTAAACTTGTAATTTTATTATTTAATATTTTTTCAAACTTTTTATTTCTTTCATCAGCATATCAGTCGTAGATCATAATTACTCTATATCCTTTAGTAGTTGTAAAAATAGTTTGCTACCACTTATTACGATAACTGCAGCCTTACGTACTACTCGGTCACCAACTAATTAGTTCAGCGATTGCCAGAGTATGCGCTAATTCTAATTCTAATTCTACGCATCTCCTCGACGGCACCCGATTATCCGCGATTGCGATGCAATCGCCTTATTGTGATGCAATCGCCTTATTGCGACGTGTGTTACTCCGCGTCCTTTATCTAGTCCGTCGGTAGCCGTGGCACCTAGTTATTTATTGCGAGCCGCTATACCGGGCCGTCCGTAAAGGCCGTTTTTAGATTTATAACAGTTTAGTTACTTCTTACCAATGTATGCAAAAGTTTGCAAGAATTATAATGATGACTCTTCTTTTTGTTGTTTTAGATTGTTCTATTGAAACGTTAGTTCGGAACGGGTTTAGATTCATATTTAAGTCGATGGATATTTAACCTGTTGACCCCGGAATGGAATATCAATCCGCGAGCCCACGATGTGTCTTTAATCTAGCAATCTTGTGCACGCTTCAACTTTAAACTACAATTAGATATATATCCAATTAGATATATATACAATTAGATATATATACAATTAGATATATATACAATTAGATATATATACAATTAGATATATATCCAATTAGATATATATACAATTAGATATATATCCTAAATATTATATTATGCGAAGCTGATACAATTCGTATTGTAATTGTCACGCCAATGTGCTGTCCCTTAATAATCGTGTCTCGCCCCGCAGGTTAGATATCCTTGACAAAATGCAGGCCAGCGACGAATTGAACGAAACTCAGGTGCGACAGATACTCTTTGATCTTGAAAGTGCCTACGGAGAATTTACGGATGCCCTTCATAAGGACCACTGAATCCCTCATTGGTTCAGCTTTTAGAAATGACCTCTACTTGTCATCTTGTGATCTTTTAATATATTCTCATCTTCATCTATCTAGTCGTTCCAACATTCTACTACATTTATCCCATATTTTTAAAACTTCATTATTCAGTAATTTTCTATCATTATAATAGCTATCACCTTATTATTACCTACATTTCTCTTTTTGATCTTCCTTCATAACTTTCTTCCTTCATATTGTTATTATTTATTTGATATTTCTGCATAATTTTTCATAACTTATTTGTATCCTAAATTATTATTATGTTCATTATGTTTATAAATACTATATTATCATACCGAATAGAATTAATAATTTATGTGCAATTTTGATAATTACTTTATTATGAGATAAACAACCCAAATACCTGGAATTCCAGATACCTGGATTATGATTTGTAAATATATTTCTTAAGTGATAATTCTTATCTCGTCCTAATTAATTTTGAAATGTCATACCTAACTTTATTTTTCTTTTCTTCAGTTTCATCTTCTCCTTCACTACAGTTGTGTATATAGTATAGAATTAACTCTTAACTTATGTATAACGCCTTGATTAAATATATTGATTGATTTGGGAAATAATTATTGATTAATTGGGATTAATTATTCTTTATTTCTAGTTTATTTTTTGCATACAATATTATTACTTTTATAATCATCAATTATTTATACTTTTGATAGTATTATAAAATAGTATTCTTATTTTATCTTTCTTTTCTAGTTTTAACAGTCTTCACGTATAAACTTTAATTATATTATGATCATTTATATTATTCTCACCATTTACAGAAATGCATTCATCGGACATTAAACTTACATTGTATTATTATTACATTTATTATTATTATTCTGACTAAAATAATAAAATTTATTAATTTATTAATTTGTTGTAATTTCATAACTGAAAGTTATTTACTGTATCATTATTTATATTTTTTCAGATATCTAAATTAATTTTGTTCAATTAATTTATTTATTCAAATAGCTTTAAAATAAAACAATATCGTCTTAACTAGTTGTAGTTTCGATATTTTATATTATTATATTTATAAATTGTCTAGCTAGTAATTTATTAAAATCTGGTACTTTTATTCAATATCAATGATAATATATATATAATTAATCAAAATTGCACAAATAAATACATGAGAATAACCATTTTCATTATATAAATTAGTTGGTATTTGTTATAAAAATTATGCTTACGCTATTTGAATATGTTTTAAGCTGACGGAGTTATTATTCTTACCAAAAAATAACTTGTGATATATTGAAACCACAAACTAAATTATATATTTGTTCACCAAAGTTTGATATATTTATTCATCATCACCATAAAGTGTTACTTTATGATCAAATTTGCATCAAATTCATATTTTTAACTTGGCATTTCTTTTATTTACAACAGTAAATATTGATCATTACTCACCAACCTCCTTTATAAAATATATTTCAGTCTTATTAGTTATGATATAAAATTGTATTCAATAGTATAATTTAATGTAATTTATGATGCAATGAAGAGGTTGATAACAATTACAGTTTTATGAGGATTTGATCTAGAACATTATTTGATTATTTATAGATACTTTATTTTAGAATATTATTTTATAACAATAAACAGATTGGGTGTAAATCATTATCTCTCTTATTAAAACCTTATAAATATTTTATAATTATGATTTGTATGTAAGCAAATAGTATATGTAAATTATACTGAAATGTATTCTTATATATAATTAATGTTTTTCTTATTATAATTATGTGATTTATGATTGATATAAATTATTAATTTTAATTATTAATAAAAAACATGATTTCTTATTTGATGAGTAATTTTCGTATGATACATAAAATATTATGTGGTATCTTTATTTTAGAACAAATGAGAATATGATTAATAGTGTAAAATTAGAAAATATTATAATATGAATTATTACTGAATTGTATGTTATTACATAGTGTATGTGTATTGTGTATAGTGTATGTTTGTATGATATGTTTACAATTCTAATATTTTATTATCAGTCTTCTAATTTTTTAAATTTACTTTATAATATAGTTATAAAAAAGAAATATAAGAAATTCAAATCTATATACTTAATTCTTCAAATAATATTTAAAACGATATGTATAGTTATACATTGAAATTGCAATTAACAAACAGTGAATTTTAATCGCAAATTCAATATTCCCAAACAATAGTATACAAATTGTACTATGAAAATAAATATAACTGAAGTTGAATAAAATGTTATTGTTTTTGATTGGAATATTTATAATACGTTGCTTTTTTTAAAACACATTCAGAGTATTTTCGTAGATATACTGTATAGTATACAGTATATACAGATATATCTAGTATATAGTATACTGTATACCCTTAATGATTCTACATGAAGATAATACTTTTAATAATTTGATTTATTTCGTAATAGTACAGTAGTATAATGCAATAATTAGTGGCATTACATTATAAGCTAGATAAATGAGCTTATATATTGTTTGGTTGTAGTAAAATTTAATATAATTGAAAGTCTATACATTTTAAAAAATATAGAAAAATAACTTTTAATTATTTAACATTTTAATTAATGCTTTTATTTAAATATAGGTAAACAATAGTATATTTATGTTATATTTTTTCAGATATTAAAAGTCAATAATATACATTATGTATTCTATATTATATAATATAATATTAGTTTGTTATATATAATCATTGGTATAAGCTAGGCTATCTGCTAATTTTCTAATAGTCTTTAAATTTATAATACAAATTATGTTAGAATTAAATTTGGATAAATATTATTAGTTATTAAATATAATATAGTTATTACAATATTAATTAACGATAGTAAATGCACATATTTTGTAAAATAATATTTATAACTTTTTTCAAGAAATCATGGCCTTTAACATATATATAGAGGATATGACTATAGTTTACAGATATATACATATATAGAGGCTATAACTTTAACATATATAACTATAAGGATATAAAGGAATATAGAGGAATAAAAACAAAGAGATTGTTGAAACTAAAAATAACAACTCTTTATTAAATTCAAAATGCCAAAATTCTGCAGATATATTTATAAATATGGGGTATTCACCATATCAACTATAGCAAAAAACTACCAGTTTCTAACAAAAGTGGTATAACGAATTTAATTTATTGATCAGTCAATCAGTTAGCGGTAATAATAAATTCGGATTCATGTAACCATAATAAAACAGTTTCTGATATACAAAATACTAAAAACATATATTCAAAATCGAATTCAATTTAAATTATATATATATATATATAGTTATAAATATATATAATTTTAAATTTCTTGCAGTGTTCTAAATATTATAAACTGTGATGTATCTAACAGTCGCCCTTTGTCTAGATGATGTATCTTATAGGTGATATGTATCATATATCTATCCCTCGACTATGTAAGATTACGAGCCTAACCGTATTGTACACCCGTCAATATATTGGCTGCGCATTAAACTATACGACACTCGTATGCGTTATAACTGGCTGACCGATAACTAATAGTGACCAGCCTACTCGAGTACTCTGGTCTATAGAAGGCAAACATGCCGACGCACAATCGCTTAATCGCTGATGTCGATGAAATACGACACCTTGTGTAATCACTTCGATGGAATTCGATTGTCGTGATACCGTAACTATTAATATAAGATAAAGCGTACAATGCAATTCCAAGTCTGTGCAAATTGATGATTTACAGAGTCAAATCGAGACCGAAACAGGAGAATATGCTTACGCCGTTGTAAATTGTGAATGTCGTAGCTGCAATTTGATCATCTTCAAGTCTTTTCGTATTTATACAACTAATAAGTCGGATATTCATATATATATAATATATAGTATATCCTGGTATAGATACATATATGTTTGGTAAATATGTATGTTATTGCTTATTGGTATATAGAACAACGTTTATATATGTACATTTAAATCAAATTTAACTATAGCTAATTAGATCATAGTTATTATTTTAATTGTAATATTTAGTAAACAATTTACCTATTTAAAATTAATGTGTTTGGTATTCTGTGGAAGTGCACAGTTCCACTTTGAGATTTATTAATTAATATATTGGTAGTAACTGATAAAGTATATATAAAGCATATACGCTTTTCATGTATAATATGTTTAGATTGAGTTATTAATTGTAATTAAATGTAAAACACAAATTAATATATATAGTTTGTAAAATAATTAAATTTAAAGTATGCATAAAATGGAATTACCTGGATGATTTTTTAAGATCGTTAAAGTTATACTCGAGACTTGATATATATATAACCTACGTCACTGGATATATACTACCATTTATTTTATTGAAATTGCTGTTTAAGTGTATATATATATATATATATATATATATATAAATAGATTACAAGTTGAGAGAGTTCGAATTAAACTTCATTTTTGAATCCATTATAAATAGCTTGAAAAATATCTAATATGTAATTTAATGGAAGATAAAATAAAACTGAATGGTTTTAAAGTTTTTATTTTATGACAACTTATAAACTTGTTTTATTTCCTTTAACTATTGTTATAACTATTTTATAATTACTATATCTAAGAATTATCTAATTATTTATGTGCATTATCAACTATCATGATATTTTACATATATTTATATATATATATCCATGTGTGTGTATGCGCGCGCGCGTGTGTGTGTGTATGTGAATGTATCGAAGTACTGTTTTATTTATAAATAAGTAATTATTTATAATAATTAATTTATACTATGCATGAATTTCGGATTTGGAAAAATCGCTTCTATTAAAATATGTTAATTGTATGTATTTAATACATTAATATATGTATAGTTTACCATATAACCCTTTCCTAAATCATTTTGACGTTGACTACGTGATATAAAATATGATATAATATTAGTAAAGTATACTCAAGTATTATTTATCATTCATGAATTAATTTCGGTTTTGCAATATTGCTTCATTTGGAGGTTAAAACCGTGTACTTAATATCTAGTAATGGAATGTTGAGCTTCAATTAATTATTGAAATTTTTGTGTATCTCGTAAATTAAAACAGACTATATTTAAATTCATTTTGTATATTTATTTTTAAATGTCACGCTATATAACTAATAGTCTTATATCAGGTTATCTTATTTATTTAAATGCTTTTTCTACTACCGGACTAAAGTTTTGAACTAAAATTAATATATTCTAAAATGTTCTTGTTAATTATAGTACGTCCATTATATGTATAGTATACAAGAAATATAATATAATATTACAATATTTGATATTAATTATTTTAGGATTGAACTATCCAAGTTGATATGAATGTATAGTTTTAATGATTTATATACATACTCATTTATACATATACAAAACAAAAATATACACATACGCAATCAAATGCTCACATACCCATACACACTTCAATAACAATTCATAAACATACTTCAATAACACACTTAATAAAAATAATGATGGCTTAATATATTATTTCGTTTATGCTTATTTGATTTCATACACATAAATATTAACATAATTGTCAAAAATAACAATTATTATAAGTTTACTTATATAAACTTTGATCAGTTATACGAGCATATTGATTGTTTGGATTATAATAATGGTATATATCCTTTCAGCGAAAGTTTTAGTCATTTCTATTCTGTTGTATAAGATTTTGTATATTATAATATTATAATACATCATAAATATATATTGATCGGTATATCGTTGAATTGTACTGAATATAGGGTATTATATATAATATGTTAATATATTATAATCTATAAACTGATATAATAATTTCGAGAATAATCTATATACAACACACATTATACCGAATTATGTATAATTTAATTTAATAATTTGTACTCGAGATTATTTTAAAATAACTAAAAATAAATATAACTAATAATAATATTGCTAAATACATATAGAAAAAATAACTAATTATAATTAGAGAAGTTTATTTAGAGAAGTCATAAAATATGTATTCACAAAAATAATAATAATCATAGATACTAAATAGAATATAATATTATTAATATAATATTATAAGATTTAGCAATAATCAATTTAACATTTATAACCTAGAATGTATTACCTTGGTATTTTAATATACCATGAAATACTATCCTATATCTCTTCATTATTTTTAAATTGCTAATTATGGATACGAAGTTAAAGAAATATACGATTAATCATGTACGGTTAAGATATATTGTGTTCGTAATATGCCAGCTTGATTTGTAATGTGAATATGATGTGATATCATACTTTAATTATACAGGATGATTATTTATAATAAATAGTGTATGATAATTTCGTAATATAAGATTTCATTTATAGCTTTGAAGCAGCCCGAATTTGTTTGTAAAATAATATCCAAGGTCGAAAATAAATAAATGAACAATTATTATCCGGATAAACAATACAAAATCATCTTACAAATAAATATAGCCATATAATCATACCGAAACGTATGCAATAATTCATTAGTTTGGGGTTAATTGCTTTGAATTTGTTTAAGTAACAGCCTGATCTGTTGTACCAATTCGAAACGCCCATTCACATGCCGATGCTGTTCTGACGCAATAAGGGCATCGCAGTAAACGAGTTTTTAGTGAGTTGTTCGCTGGGAACGCTACCCCTGCCGCGATGCCTGTGAGATCTGTGTCGCATAGCGGGCGATACATTACAGTTATCGGAACTTCCACTGCTACTACTATCGCCGCTGCTAACTTCGTCGAAGTCGTCGTCGTGGTCCTCGGCCGGAGAATCGAGGAATCTAACGGTACGCTCCTTAACTGCTACGTTCGAAGGGTTGGATACCATCAACGCAATTTCATTCGATCCGACGTCTGCTGAAGATAACGTTAACGGTCGAGCACCCGAACCGCCGAAGAACTCGGTGAGAGTTTGGGGCGGTGAAGTCGACGGAGAATTGCTAGAGGTCAACTGTTGGTTTTGTTGTTGTTTACGTCGCTGTTGATTGGCTAGTTGGTCGGTGACCGCGTCGAAACCGTTCGACTGTTTCCGATAGGAGTACGTTGACGATGACTTCATATTAAACGAGGCGGAACGTGTGTTCCTCACCACTTTACGAATTTGGGAGCCTCTCCTGCCTTCGTCCAGATAAGGAGTTCGGTTCGAAGGTGGTAGGTTCTCCTCAGATGTCGTTGTCGAAGATGAGGAATCGGAGTCGGATGATGATGAAGAACTCTCCGAATAAGGGGGTGATGCGATACTAGTCGCTCTAGCCAAGTCGCGAGTAGTGGGTACCACCCCGCCGTCTCGTACATAGCGGTAAATATCGTCGATTTGGTCGAATAGCATATCGCACCGTTCGTCTTCTTCTTGTTCTCCTGCTCTGACGTCACAGCTCGCTCGACGATTACGCGTCTCCTCAAAACGTTGCCTCGCGGTTGCCGCTGTCGACGCCCGCCTCGATATCTTGGAACGCGCGTTAGACGCGCCCCTTTCGGCTCGAGGTCCACCGCTGCCGCCTCCTCCACTCGATATCAACGTGTGCAACGAGTTCGCGTACATCTGAATGGTGTGTGTGCAGCGGGCCGCGTACTGCCTGCACTCGGAAGACGCCAGCAGGCGGGCGGGCGTGTAGTTGGCGGCTAGGTGCACGCGTACCAAGCGATCGGAACGCAGCGACATCGGCAGCACGGCGGCGTCGCGTTTCAAAGGTAAACAAAACGCCGTTTCGGCGGTGTAGGCGCACGATAATCTGAAACAGCCGGAGAACTGTTTATCGCCGGGACGTGAGCCGCTCACTAGCCGTACGTGCACCGGGAGGCGAAACTTTTCGAGCAGTTGGCGGACGTCGTGAACGCCAGAGATGTTGGTGGCGCCTGCCACTGGACTTACGGTGCACCGCTGATCGAACGCGAAGAAGACCGTTTGCCCGAGACAATCGCGACACCTCAACATGCGACGACCTACGGATGAGTCACCGGAAGTAACATTGGTGACGCCGTCGATTCGCAGAACTTCGTTCGCTGCTATGGTACGTTGTTTATCGGAGTTTGTAATCTGACCACATTCGTTTGCGAATTGACCTGATTAGATGGTAAGCGTGATTAGTAAGGTTAGATATGGGCATATCGGTTGTATTCGAATAAGAGTTACCTACATTAGTAATCGATTTTGAAATTGGTGCGATAATTTGCATTTTACATTTGCTATATAAGAATGTGTAGGTATCGTAACTCACATTCAAATTGGTTTTATCGATTTTACAAGATGTAGTTAATATAGTGAATCTAGCTAATGCAGCGAATATGGTGAATTTAGAAAATGTAGCCAATGAAATGATTATATTGAATATAGTGAATATAATTAATATAGAGAAACGAGTGTAGTGAAGTTAATACACATAGTGAATAGTGTGAATTTACAATCACTATATTTACTATACTAAATGTAGTTAATTATATAATATAATAATTTCATTACATATAACAAATATTATTAACAGATTATAGAGGTTGCTTCATATACCTATTATTGGATATATATATATATATATATATATATATATATATATATAGTCAACACGGTAACACATGTGCTTTTACACATGTACTTGACCCTTGCATATCAATTTTATCGTGACACGATCTCATTTGCTACTTTATAGCTATTGTCAGCCGGTACATTATACACACCCATACTAGATAATAGTATAGACTATGGCCTAATATATACCAGTGGTTTTAATGACATCCCGAGCTCGTAAAGCCTTACAGAAAGTGCGTGATATATCGCAATATTTTTTTCCCTGAAATTTCCGACTAAATTTCCGACTAAGCATTCAAATGTAATTTATTTAAACCTATCAAAATATTATACTTATAGTTTTATCAATTTAATTGTCTGATTTTGGTTATATAGTTTTATGGTAGAAGAATTTTGTACGAATATCACATCCTCTAAAAATTAATATAAAATAGTTATATACCCATAAGATCGAATATATCCGAAGAGATTTTTTATTTCAGACATGAATTTTAAATGAAAGAATGACTTGCAATAGTTCATCAATAATAGCAAATAATAAATATTTACTAATTAATCACTAACGTAGTTGGCCCTAAGTGTATGCATGCCAATATTCGTATAAGGTTATATAGATATGTAATTCTAATTACAAACATTATAATTAATGTTATTTTTTTATATTAAACTCTTTATACATTTTCGACTATTGCATATAATTATGATATATTCTGAAACTTTAAAAATAATAATGTATTATCTAGTATTACTTATTTTCAAGCATTGACTATAATCGACGTTAGAGTTGATGGGTATATACATTATAATAAAGCTTCTTAACAAACTGTGAGCGAATATTGAAAACCCATTAGATGTATCAATGTACTTGTATTTTGTGGGATCGTCATTTAAATTAAATAAATTGTTTGGTCACGAATCAGTAAATTAGCCGTTATATATATATTTATGTATTCATTGATAATTGTGATAGCACAATGCCAAACCTTTGAGCGGTTCTCGTAACAGGAATTTGCTGGGCGCGCAATGATATAACTCCTCGATGGTGGTCATCGGTTTTACGGCTCGTCCATCCGCGGACAATACCTCAAATAGACCCTCATAACTCATCGGGATCGCGTAGCGTTGCGACGTAGATATTATGCTCGTCTTCTTCGAAAGGTTCTCGCGTATCTATGAATGAAGCGTAAATAAAATGGTTGTATTAGATTATTTATTAAAGAATATCATATTTATATTGGTGAACAAAATATATAAAAATATTAATATTAAACTTGCTACGCTCATATTTAGTGAGAAATATATATTTAATATTATAATGAAATATATCACCGGGTACAGATATGAATTTCCAAATATATACGGCAATGTTTTAAATAGTTACACAATATCCGGTACGAAGCTAAACTTGGAGTATGCCTCGTTATCGTAAAAACGAAATAAAAACTCTCTCTCTCTCTCTCTCTCTAATAAATATGTCCCTGAGTTTTAAAGTGCAATTCGTAGATATTTCACAACCGAAAAGAAAACGATTAATAACGTTTGCCATTGTCTCTACCCGAACGGAACTTTTGTAAAATAGACTAAAGCAGAATATTCGTATGAATATGATGATAAAATTGAAACTGCCCCTGCGATGTATTTCCTATAGTCAATTAACCAATTAAAGAATTAGCTGATTAGAATGCATTACCGTTAGTACCTGTACTAATTTATAGAATACATGAATTGTAGACCGATATATGAAATTGCAAGAGGTCGATTAGAAAACTGACTCCAACGTTTGAAAGAGAAATAATTGTATATTTCGAGCTTAAGACTAGATATAGGTATGCGAGAAAGAAAATATGCTAGACCAAGACTGGAACATGTCTACCGGATATGTTATACGATATGGTTATACTGGTTATCATGCTGGTAAATATAATCCATATATCACAACCCTCCTACACATAAAGATACTGACCTTGATACTTTCAGCTACCACATTACGAATACTGTGTACACTATGTACGTAGATAGGTGTCCTCTCTACAGAACGGCCAGTTTCTTCACATTTAGCAGCCGCTTGAACCGTAACCCCGGGAGCGGAAGATGTTAATCTCACTATGGCCGGTAAATTGCACCTGTGAGTGTGTATGTATATATGCGTTTATATAAGAAAGAATATGTGTAAATATGTGTAAGTATGTGTATATAAATGTCTTAAAATGTTATCCATGAAATATTTGTTTCTTGGTTCTATTCTATCCAAATATTATTGTTATACTAAATACGGCAATAAAGGCTCATCATTAAGTAGTAAGTGGTAAATAATTGTACAGTTTTACAGTTTACACTTGAGGAGAAATATTATTTACAATTGTAGACATATAGAAAAATAGATACGAATGAATATGAATGAATGATATTGTTCATACGAGATTGAATGATAATACAAATTGATAACTTATTAATTCCCATATATACAAAGTACAATTAATATTTTTAAATGTATATATTATTATCCACTTAAAGTGAAGTATATTATTTTATAATAAATCAGTAAACATATAGACAATGAACTAAAACAATTCATATACATCTACTATAGTAGAAACATTTAAATATTGTATTTGTTTTTAAAAAAATCGACTCTAGAATATTGTATTGTCTCAACTACACAGCTATGCAAACTCATATTATATATATATATATATATATATATAGGCTAATATAAAATGCATATTATTATAGCAGCTTCAAAATCGCATATATTCAACATTTATATAAATAAAATAAGTTGTGATGCATCTGTTTAATAAACTCTCGTATGCTATTGATATATCTTGTCTAATTCTCATAAATGTGAAAATGAATTCGTATTATTTCTTGATATTCTTGATATTCCATGTTTATATTTGAAGGAAAATAAAACTACTCGCACGGAATTTGTTTGAAGATTCTTGGAAAAAACGAGAATAGTAAACTTAATTAATTTAGATTAACCAATTTTAATTAACCAATTGGGTTATTATTAAACTACATTAAAATCTATAGATAAATCTTTACTTATCTTATCGACATTATAATATCGATAAGAAAAATCTATATACTATTAAAACATTTCACTATTCAAATTTATGAATAAATGATTAATTTAAGAATAAACATTGCAATAATATTACATTTAATATATATATATATATATATATATATATATATATATATTAAATGTAGATAAAAACGTTATTATATATATACATCTAATTGTATGATATATAGAGATATAACTTATATATATATATATATATATATATATCATTATTTCAACAATAATATTAATTATAAATCAGTTAGTCTAAACATTCATTCTGTTCAGTAGTTAACTTACTAATTATTAACAATAAAGTATTTAAGTGATTGTTGAACCCTAAATAAACCCATTTAATTAAACAAATATTTTAGTTAATATTCGTATAAAATACTATAGTTATCATACACTCTATTATGAGAATAAAACAAAAATCTCCATTAAAAGTATAAAGTTAGATTGGCAGATTTGGCAGTCATTTATATCCTCAAACTAATGGTATCCGATATGCACTACAGTTCGTAGGAACATATATATGGCACAGATGACTAATGACCTATAATAAATGAATAAATAAAGGTTTAAATATAAATTCGTTCATATTATCATTTACGACCAGAAAAAAATCGAAGACGAAGTCGAAGACGATATTTAATACGGAATCACGATGGAATAGTATCGTACAACGTATTAGGTTGACACTAAATGAACAATTAGAAATTACCGATCATCAGTTACATAATTATACAAATAGAATCGCTGTAGTAGAAAAATCACTATATATCGGTACATTTTTTTTTAATTAAATTAAAATACAATTGTGTAAGATTAACCTTAAATAATTACTTTAAAAATGAACATTATTTAATTATTGATAACAAACGTATTTCCAACTATTATTAGAAATTGTTAATGTTACTGATCATTATATAATACATTATGTAATATGTGTTATTTAGTTCCCATTGTTCTCTTTCGTGCGATGAAATAGATAGTTTATGTGGTTATTGTTGATACTGATACCAATATTTATATCACTATTGTCCTAGGAGAGAATTAGCTACGATGGTCAACGGGTTGATAATGTACTAGAGTATTTATCTAGTACATTCGCGCTTAGCTTTTAGTCTTAGCCAAGTTTAAGGTGAATAAGAGTGATTGTTTACGGTAACGACGAATATGAATACTAGAGAATTAAGTATTATTTTCGTTACTGGTCTTTCCGTTAAGTGAAGTGACATAAGAGTAAATTAGCCTTTCTACAATTGCCTATATACTCTAATAGTGCGGATTATATATACACTACTTTATACACTATTTATATATCTACTTCGTTTCAATACTTTTCTTTCGCCTCTATAATACTCTCTACTATCGTCTACATTGCTATATATATATATATATATATATATATATATATATATATATATATATACACGTCTCTACACTCACTTATACAGTCGCCTTCTACACTACCCTATATACTGATATACATACACTGTAGGTATACTGTACGACGTACAGTGTACGTCATACAGTATACTTCGTACACCCTCTAGCTTAACTTTCATATGCATATATCTCCCGCGTCTATGCTAACCTATATCTAACACGTATCTACACTAACATTTACACATCATCTACCTTCCCTTTTACACTAAAATATACACTGCCCTCTACACTTCTCGCAGAACCTATTTCCCCTAACTTCATCTCCTCCAATCTCCTCCATAACTAATACAGATCGACACCCCGTTCCCACGCGTGTCCTCTGATGTTGGCAGACTCTCTACGACCGGGTAGGATGCCTCCCCAATACCGGCAGACGCACGCATCCCAAACAACTCCGCTACGACCCCACTACTCCACACCCCCCACCGTGGTTCCTCTACCCACCGACCCGAATGTCACGCAGGACGCTAACCTTGTGGCCAACGTTTTCAACGCTACCGACGATTCGGAAAACTTCACATTAGAAACGATCGACCCATTAGAACCCGAGCCGCCGGTAGAAGATGACTGGTTTCCTGTACTCGAACTACTCGCGCTTAACGGATTCGTCGTGCTCTTCATGGCCTAGCTGGTATCCTCGTCTTTATCTCCGTGAGATATTAATCTCGAATCGCGTATCGGTGCCGGGTAATGTAAATCTTCTACCTCGCAATTATCGCTTCTTTTCGGGATAGGTTTAACTTATAATCTCGTTGTTTTTGGCACGTCGTATTCTCAATAGTCAGATGGAGATTGTATCTTTAACTCTATCTTATTCGTGAGACTGATGAGTGCGCTGCGCAGACGTAGTGGTTATTTATCGGCCATTACACGGTCCAATGAACACTTCGAATAAACGCCCGCCTGGCTAGGGATGCAGTGACGCTCTATCTATATTTAGATATGAACTGCGTGCGTTATGGCATACGACATTACCGGTTATATTTCGTAATAGTGCACCGAAGGTTTATAGAAGTTGTATTTTTCCGGTCGTTCCAGCTCATGTGATAACTGTTGCATGATTTATACTCGTCTTAGACGAAACAATCAATATTTTAAATTAAACACAAATTTTTTAATCAATCAATAATGTTTGAGTGTATTTTAATGTACTTTTTACAATACTATTAAATTAACAATATTTTTTGTTTTTATAAATATAATATATATATATATATTTATATATATATATATATATATATATATATATATATATATATTTATATATATATATATATATTTCTTACATTTGTCGTTGTCTTAAGATTAATGTAATACAGCATCTACAGTTTTTTGAATAAATTAATGATCCTATCCTACACAAAATAATTAATCATTTATATTATCAGATTATATCAATATATAATTTTAAAATGTATAATTCAATATAAATATTTTATACCATATAGATTTTGAATAGTTATAATAAAATTATAATAACCGGATAATTCCCAAAATAACTTAAACTAGTTTAATAATTCATATATAAAAGAAATAATAAACTACATATGAATTACTAATTATATTATCATTAACCTATAATAACACAATTATTTAAAATATATTTACAACATTTATACAAAATATACAATATATGAAATCGAATAATCATTATATGAGATAACATATATAACTTTCTTCAGTGAGACGATCCGTGACGTCGACGCAAAAAGGTTTAATATATATATCCATATATATATATATATATATATATATATATATATATATATATATATATAATTGATTTTATAATGAACCACTCACTTGATAAAACTCATATATATTATATATATTAATATCTCTATCAATATCTCAATCAATATCTATATTAATATCTATATCAATATCTATGTTAATATCTCTATTAATATCTATATTAATATCTATATTAATATACTATATTAATATCTATATTAATATACTATATTAATATCTATATTAATATCTCTATTAACCTACAATAATAATATTCACTGATCTGGTCACGTTTAAACATATATAATAAAGTGCATTTTGTAATACTATAAATATATACCAACTGCGTAAACGCCTTACTATAACGGTGCTAATTGTATAATATTTTACTAATATTATATCGAAACCAATAAGGCAATATATAATAAACCAAATTAAATCATTAATAAATTGAAAATTATAATTTATACAAAAATAAATAATATTATTTATAAAAAATACCTATAAAAAAGTAAGGTTTTTTAAGGTGCTTTGTATATCGAATACGTGTAAGTCACAAAGTCAAAAATAGAGATTGGCATTTACAAATTAGATAAATAGTTAATAACAACATTTATTGTATGCACATCATTAAAACATTATGCAACAAGCATGTTTTAATCAACAAACGAATAAATCAGTGATATCTACTCATAGTTGAGCCTATAAGTGAGTCAATGTCAATTCAAAAGTCCGGATATGTTTATTTGTTAAATAATATGATTTTGAATAATAATAATTATTCTATAATATTGTTAAAGAATGGCACTTATATCAGAGGTTTATATAAAATACCAGAAATCTCATTTTATATATTAATTAAGAAAAATGTAGATTATAATATAATTAAAATAATACAAAAAAATTTTCTTTTGAATATAATTTTATTTAAAAAATAAACAAAATTAAGTGAGATTAATCAAAATATCGTACACATTATAAATATAACCTTTCTTGTAATATTTATAAATAGTAAAACTAGTATTATTCATAATAAAACTTACAAGAAAATACCAAATAAGGGATCACATTTTCTTTGCGTTATTTAAAAAATGCTAGAATTCATCTACAAATCGATAATAATGATATTTTCGTACTGTAATTATACATGTAGGAACTTTGGTCCTAATTTATCAACTATGGAAACTAAATGTGTATTCTATAAATGTGACTACATATAATTTCATTCAATTATTTAAGTAAAAAACACGTATATTATTAAATTGGAATTGTTTATTTATATATAAATATAATATTTGGACTGTTCTCGTTTGTACGAATTGGATAAAATGCATGTCGCATGCATATGCATTTTAAATTGAGAGATTCAAATAAATAGATATAATATAATAAAAAAGTATTAAAATTAAAATGTATTAATCGTGATTTAATAAATAATAAATGACTAAGACTATGAATTCTACTTTATAGTATATACTGGAAGCAGGATCTAAATGGTACTCGCCGCTATTACGAAACTTATCTTTCTATAGTTATATATAGTCTAAACTGCATGACGTTTGTATATTACCATTTAATGTTAGCATAACTGGGTATGTGGTTATAACTGAAATTATAACTGAAATCTTTGAGAATTCAATTATACATTAATTATATACTAGAAACATGATTATTTAAGTAAAGCTTGAATTTAGTGTACAATTCATTGTACTATTGTGATACATGTAACAATCCACCCCATACAAACACAAACATAGCATTATGAGGGTATTTATTATGTGATAGTAATATATTAATAAAAAGCCTTTGCAAAATCACATTTTCTTATGCAGTGGTATATGTGAGACTGTCGGCGCAGCTATCCATACATCCATTGAATTGAATATAATTGAAAAGTTTATTTATAGTAAGTTAATAGTGGGATAGTTGTCTTTTATGCCATTAGGAAAATCGAGTAATAATAAATTATGCTTGTTTTAAATGACATAATATAAATAAATCATAATAAAACGCATATGAATAGATGTAATAATAATTCATAATTGCTCAGAATAAATGTGTTTTAAATGTATTCTTAAATATATCAGTCTATTACATCATTAGTATTGATAAGGGTAAGTCATTCCAGATAATAGCCATAGAAACATCAGAGCTCCTCTTCTAATAATTATCAGAGCTGAATGTTGGCATTGATATTAGTATTATTTGACATTAGCTGGTGGACATTTGATGTTGATAAAGTTGTATAGTGCGATGCTTTCGAATTTAATGCTGCATAATTAAACAATGATATTCTATACGCCGCGTAATTAATTATATCTAGACAATGAAATGATGGCATTGGTTTAGTTACAATCTTATTGATGGTACCATAATTTTATTCACGAACTTAAATTTGCCAATCATATTACGTCATGTTATTTGCAATATCAATTCCCCAATCTATATTACTTCATCCGACTTAATAAATATATGTAATAGTGTTGCTCTCGATTCATTGTTGGCAGATTATCTTTACAATACAAACAACGTAACATGGTGGTCCGAAACAATCTACGCTACAAAAGACAACGCGTCGTAATAGATGCCGTCGAAACATTATCGATGGTACGGACCAACCTGACTTGTCTAGCTAATTAAATCAATCCACTTACTTCGCTGAGCTTATATTCTCTTGTGCGAGCCGAATAAATGGACGCAAATACTATTCATTTCAATTTGGATTGGAGCCGAAGGGTTGCAGGTTTTCATAACATCGAACGAGACGGAAACGACACTTGAAAAGTTCTGGAAGCGCATAACGTTGTACTGGAATTACGCAGCAACCTACGGTAAAGCCCGTATAAATCTAGAAGATATTCGGCAAAAGCCATGGGTAACAATCGACCATTGTGATGATTTCCGCTATCAACTCGAGAGTGATACACGGTTGATCGAATAACTCATTTGCGAATATCAGCATAATACAGTAAAACATAATTACTCTGCAAAGAAAGCACTAATATCACGAGAACCCGTGTGTCTCTACATACTGAGGTAACATATTTCCGAGTGAAAGAAGCACCCACTTATAAGCAGTAGTAAACTATCTAAATAACTCGTCAAGTTTTGAAACTCTCGTCTAGAGCTCAATAAGAACAAATGTCTAGCGAAAATATATGAGAGTCGTTTGCAGATTCGCAACTCATCACAACAACTCCAGAATTTCAATGCATCTAAATTGCAGATTATCACCACCAGCACAACGACGTCAGATCAGCACAGCAACTGTCATATCCACTAACTCGGCTTAAAACAATCACATGGATACTATATATAGTACTATTACACTATCAATGTCATATACACACAAGTGTCGTTCAGTGATATTCAATGTAGCCAATAAATAAGGCTCCGTAATACTTGTATTGCCATCAATTATAGAGTTCCACATGATTACAATCAATGCAACGACAAAACGTTCGGTAATAATGACTAACTTAACAATAATGTCGCTCGTTATACTGTATAAATAAACAAACGAATTCAACGAACCTACCAGCTCGATATGTGTATATTCACAACTTCATTTAGCGACCCCCGATTACTCAGGATACGAGAAACTATGTCACAAGATAAAGATTAAGATAAATATTACCTGTGATTCTGAAAGAATCGTTTAGGATATTTATAAAGTCAATGTAAGATGAAATGACCATCGTCAATTCAGTTATAATAAAAATAAAGTCATATATTTTAGGATTCTTTCAACAAATTCAGGTTAAATCGTGAATTTAACAACAAGCTAATTCATTGTACGTGTTTTTATAGCGATAACATATTTACTAGTTAAATTCGCAAAAAAACATCACCGAAAAAATTGATATTGCGGAAAAATCTCTGCTACTTTTGAAAACTACCCCTATAGGAATAAGCTAACATTTGATAGCTAAATCACTTTTACCGAAGGATATCAACTATACTGATATGTATATCATAGAATATAACCTTCCCGGTGTATGAAACCAATGGAAGAAAATGACAAAGTACATGTAAGAAATATTTCTACAGATTTATGGCATTCATAAGTGAATCACATGAAGTGACTCATCGACTGAATAATTTATTATACAAATTTCCGAGTACAAATCTATTTATCGTGGTAATCGCAGAGAGGCCGGTTCTAACGATCAGCCTATAATGAATGTATTGAATAAAAATACAAACGAAAATTATCTACCAGCGACGAACCAGGCAAGAGAAAACACAAATGAAAATAATCAACCAACAATTTAAGTACAATATGTAATATCGAATTGTTCTTGTCGTACTCCAAATCGTCTTGACTAATTAATTACGAGTCCTAAATCATATATGACGTTATATAACAATCTAATAATTATTTAATTTTTTAATTTTTCTCACCTATGGTATTCTTATTTATCGACATATGTCCTAAAAGTCTATAATATTATATTGTTATTAATATAGTTCCAGTTAGTTCTATTAATACATATATTCATAAATAATGATCTATATTTAATTATTTATCGCTTGAACATAATTAGTACCGTGGTAGAAAATAGTGTTATCAATAAAAAGTATATTTACAATATATTTGATTTAATGAGATTTTCTCTCTTCACGTATACTATATTGCAACCCTGGAGATTAAATAATGAAATCATTTTATTTAAATTTGTGAAAAAAGAATAAATAATAAATATAAATAATTAAATATTAACTGTATTAAACTATTATATTTATATTAATAAATATCACCTATGTGGTTTTTTTTATATTCATATAACTTGACCTATATAATAGTTTAATATAATTATATATAACCTATATATAATTATTCATTAATTAGATCAATAATAAATTGCCTGTACGTGGTGAATAAACAAAAAAGCATGCCAACAAATCATCCAGGTCATTTCATTGTTTGCAATGCATAATTAACTCGTAAAGGATTTTACAAAAATATTACATTACTTTATTTGCTGGGAGGGTATTTATAAGTAATTGGTATATATAAATAGTAACTTAAAATCAGTTGCATTTTATCTATAGCTTAACTTCCGCTAAAGTTTATTTTTAATCACGCCTATTACTTTCTAATTTAATAATATTCGCTGCCATTCTAATATCGTGTTTTTATAATCTATTTTTAATTTATTAATGTACTGTTATATTAACTATTTGTTCGCATTTAATGTTATGACTCTTTAATAGAGGACAGCCAAGGTCATTTAGGTGGGGTTATTGAACTTTATATTTGCATATGATATAATAATGCCAAATTATTATTTACATCTAAATGTAAAATATATTCATATAGAGAAATATTTCAATAGTGATTTTATATATATATATATATATATATATATATAGGATTATATATACCTATACACAATAAAGCAGATGATGTAACTATTTTGCAATCTAATATAATTATTTTAAATATATAATTCTCAATGTATACTCCTGTAAATGCTAATCAAAAATTAAATCTACAACGTTCTTTAATCATTAAACATTGTCAATAAAATATACTCTGTGCTAATTGAAATCGTGATATTATTATATAATGTAATCTAAGTATTAATAACATTACTAATCTATACATTTATTTTAAAACAATACTTTGTAATTTATTAAATCCCAAATTACATTTATTATAATCCTATTGCGATGATGTATTCGATTATAGCCAGTAATTTACGTAATATTACGAAACAAAGAAATCATTTTTATTAGAAATGTTTGCAAAAAACATAAAACATAAATCATAATGAATATTATCAAGTAGAAAATATAATTATCTTTTTATGTTTATGAAATATAAAACGTATTTCAATGTATCATGATACACTATAATCTTTGTAATATATATATATATATATATATATATATATATATATATATATATGTATATATATATATATATATATATATATATATATATATATATATTGCCAATTATGAAGTCTTTCGATTTATGTAACGAGGCATTGTCATTACATCAAGGCTTGATTTTGTCTCAGAGCTTAATAAATATACTGAGTTAGTTATATAATTAATGTTAAGCTCATTAATATATAGAAAAACATATGTAGTTATTCCTATGTACTGTAGCATATGTGTTTAGTAATGTATAATCATATGATTGTATTATAGCATATAGTGTATACTGTGTATTTTAGTATCGCTGAATATTATCGTCCAAATTATAATAAAATATTATTTAATGCAATATTATATCGTACCAATTATTGAAGGAAACTATTTAGGCAAAATTATATTTTAATAAATGTTATTATTATCTTAACATGAGTTACTTATATGTATACATTGTGATATTCCTATATATATATATATAAATTATTGGTATCTAATAAAGTAAATATATGATAGACTTTAAAAATACATATGATAAAATGCATACAGTGATATATATTTCATAAAATGGACAACAAAACTTAACCAGCACTAAAAGAGATATTAACGTTTCTGATAAATGCAAAATGAAGACAATGTTATTTATGATTAAAATATGCGAATATCATTTAGAGTATACATGTATCATTAGCTAATAAACTCAATTATACAATGATGATATGCAGTAATAGTCGTTATTTCATTTATTCCGTTACACTCTGTGCGAGGACGCATATGTGTAATGAGATAAAGAACGTAATGAGATAATTAACTGATTTAGAGTTTACTCAACGGAAATATATTATTGCAGTCGAGTATAGCTTCCGAATCTCGTAAACTACAATATACATTATTACATATACGATGTACTATGTACATCGTACATAGTACATCGTACATAGTACATCTTACATAGTACATCGTACATAGTACATCTTACATAGTACATCGTACATAGTACATCGTACATAGTACATCGTACATAGTACATCGTACATAGTACATCGTACATAGTACATCGTACATAGTACATCGTACATAGTACATCGTACATAGTACATCGTACATAGTACATCGTACATAGTACATCGTACATAGTACATCGTACATAGTACATCGTACATAGTACATCGTACATAGTACATCGTACATAGTACATCGTACATAGTACATCGTACATAGTACATCGTACATAGTACATCGTACATAGTACATCGTACATAGTACATCGTACATAGTACATCGTACATAGTACATCGTACATAGTACATCGTACATAGTACATCGTACATAGTACATCGTACATAGTACATCGTACATAGTACATCGTACATAGTACATCGTACATAGTACATCGTACATAGTACATCGTACATAGTACATCGTACATAGTACATCGTACATAGTACATCGTACATAGTACATCGTACATAGTACATCGTACATAGTACATCGTACATAGTACATCGTACATAGTACATCGTACATAGTACATCGTACATAGTACATCGTACATAGTACATCGTACATAGTACATCGTACATAGTACATCGTACATAGTACATCGTACATAGTACATCGTACATAGTACATCGTACATAGTACATCGTACATAGTACATCGTACATAGTACATCGTACATAGTACATCGTACATAGTACATCGTACATAGTACATCGTACATAGTACATCGTACATAGTACATCGTACATAGTACATCGTACATAGTACATCGTACATAGTACATCGTACATAGTACATCGTACATAGTACATCGTACATAGTACATCGTACATAGTACATCGTACATAGTACATCGTACATAGTACATCGTACATAGTACATCGTACATAGTACATCGTACATAGTACATCGTACATAGTACATCGTACATAGTACATCGTACATAGTACATCGTACATAGTACATCGTACATAGTACATCGTACATAGTACATCGTACATAGTACATCGTACATAGTACATCGTACATAGTACATCGTACATAGTACATCGTACATAGTACATCGTACATAGTACATCGTACATAGTACATCGTACATAGTACATCGTACATAGTACATCGTACATAGTACATCGTACATAGTACATCGTACATAGTACATCGTACATAGTACATCGTACATAGTACATCGTACATAGTACATCGTACATAGTACATCGTACATAGTACATCGTACATAGTACATCGTACATAGTACATCGTACATAGTACATCGTACATAGTACATCGTACATAGTACATCGTACATAGTACATCGTACATAGTACATCGTACATAGTACATCGTACATAGTACATCGTATACATAGTACATCGTACATAGTACATCGTACATAGTACATCGTACATAGTACATCGTACATAGTACATCGTACATAGTACATCGTACATAGTACATCGTACATAGTACATCGTACATAGTACATCGTACATAGTACATCGTACATAGTACATCGTACATAGTACATCGTACATAGTACATCGTACATAGTACATCGTACATAGTACATCGTACATAGTACATCGTACATAGTACATCGTACGATGTACTATGTACTACTATGTACGATGTAAAGTGTACATATTACTATATATACTATACTGCGTACGCCATACACATATGAGCAGATTTGTTTTTTACTCTAAACTTCGTGTACGTAGGTCATCATTACGTCAGTCATCATTACATAGGTCATCATTACATAGGTCATCATTACGTAGGTCAACATTACGTCAGTCATCATTACATAGGTCATCATTACGTCAGTCATCATTACGTAGGTCATCATTACGTCAGTCATCATTACGTCAGTCATCATTACGTCAGTCATCATTACGTCAGTCATCATGACATAGGTCATCATTACGTCAGTCATCATTACGTCGGTCATCATGACATAGGTCATCATTACGTCAGTCATCATTACGTCAGTCATCATTACGTCAGTCATCATTACGTCAGTCATCATGACATAGGTCATCATTACATAGGTCATCATTACGTAGGTCATCATGACATAGGTCATCATTGCGTAGGTCATCATTACGTCAGTCATCATTACATAGGTCATCATAACGTCAGTCATCATTACGTCAGTCATCATGACATAGGTCATCATTACGTAGGTCATCATTACATCAGTCATCATTACGTCAGTCATCATTACGTCAGTCATCATAACGTCGGTCATCATTACATAGGTCATCATTACGTCAGTCATCATTACATAGGTCATCATAACGTCAGTCATCATTACGTCAGTCATCATTACATAGGTCATCATTACGTCAGTCATCATTACGTCAGTCATCATTACATAGGTCATCATTACGTCGGTCATCATTACATCAGTCATCATTACATAGGTCATCATTACGTCAGTCATCATTACATAGGTCATCATAACGTCGGTCATCATTACGTAGGTCATCATTACGTCAGTCATCATTACGTCAGTCATCATTACGTCAGTCATCATGACATAGGTCATCATTACGTCAGTCATCATTACGTCGGTCATCATTACATAGGTCATCATTACGTAGGTCATCATGACATAGGTCATCATTACGTCAGTCATCATTACGTCGGTCATCATTACATAGGTCATCATTACGTCAGTCATCATTACATAGGTCATCATAACGTCAGTCATCATTACGTCAGTCATCATGACATAGGTCATCATTACGTAGGTCATCATTACATCAGTCATCATTACGTCAGTCATCATTACGTCAGTCATCATGACATAGGTCATCATTACATAGGTCATCATTACGTAGGTCATCATGACATAGGTCATCATTGCGTAGGTCATCATTACGTCAGTCATCATTACATAGGTCATCATTACGTCAGTCATCATTACATAGGTCATCATAACGTCGGTCATCATTACGTAGGTCATCATTACGTCAGTCATCATTACGTCAGTCATCATTACGTCAGTCATCATTACGTCAGTCATCATGACATAGGTCATCATTACGTCAGTCATCATTACGTCGGTCATCATTACATAGGTCATCATTACGTAGGTCATCATGACATAGGTCATCATTGCGTAGGTCATCATTACGTCAGTCATCATTACGTCGGTCATCATTACATAGGTCATCATTACGTAGGTCATCATTACATCAGTCATCATTACATAGGTCATCATTACGTCAGTCATCATTACGTCAGTCATCATTACGTCAGTCATCATTACGTCAGTCATTATGACATAGGTCATCATTACGTCAGTCATCATTACGTCGGTCATCATTACATAGGTCATCATTACGTAGGTCATCATTACATCAGTCATCATTACATAGGTCATCATTACGTAGGTCATCATTACATCAGTCATCATTACATAGGTCATCATTACGTCAGTCATCATTACGTCAGTCATCATTACATCAGTCATCATGACATAGGTCATCATTACGTCAGTCATCATTACGTCGGTCATCATTACATAGGTCATCATTACGTAGGTCATCATGACATAGGTCATCATTGCGTAGGTCATCATTACGTCAGTCATCATTACGTCGGTCATCATTACATAGGTCATCATTACGTAGGTCATCATTACATCAGTCATCATTACATAGGTCATCATTACGTCAGTCATCATTACGTCAGTCATCATTACGTCAGTCATCATGACATAGGTCATCATTACGTCAGTCATCATTACGTCGGTCATCATTACATAGGTCATCATTACGTAGGTCATCATTACATCAGTCATCATTACATAGGTCATCATTACGTAGGTCATCATTACATCAGTCATCATTACATAGGTCATCATTACGTCAGTCATCATTACGTCAGTCATCATTACGTCAGTCATCATTACGTCAGTCATCATGACATAGGTCATCATTACGTCAGTCATCATTACGTCGGTCATCATTACATAGGTCATCATTACGTAGGTCATCATTACATCAGTCATCATTACATAGGTTATCATTACGTAGGTCATCATTACGTCAGTCATCATTACATAGGTCATCATTACGTCAGTCATCATTACGTCGGTCATCATTACATAGGTCATCATTACGTAGGTCATCATGACATAGGTCATCATTGCGTAGGTCATCATTACGTCAGTCATCATTACATAGGTCATCATAACGTCAGTCATCATTACGTCAGTCATCATGACATAGGTCATCATTACGTCAGTCATCATTACGTCGGTCATCATTACATAGGTCATCATTACGTCGGTCATCATTACGTAGGTCATCATTACGTCAGTCATCATTACGTCAGTCATCATTACGTTAGTCATCATGACATAGGTCATCATTACGTCAGTCATCATTACATAGGTCATCATAACGTCGGTCATCATTACGTAGGTCATCATTACGTCAGTCATCATTACGTCAGTCATCATTACGTCAGTCATCATGACATAGGTCATCATTACGTCAGTCATCATTATGTCGGTCATCATTACATAGGTCATCATTACGTAGGTCATCATGACATAGGTCATCATTGCGTAGGTCATCATTACGTCAGTCATCATTACATAGGTCATCATAACGTCAGTCATCATTACGTCGGTCATCATTACATAGGCCATCATTACGTCAGTCATCATTACATAGGTCATCATTACATAGGTCATCATTACGTCAGTCATCATTACGTCGGTCAGCATTACATAGGTCATCATTACATAGGTCATCATAACGTCGGTCATCATTACATAGGTCATCATAACGTCGGTCATCATTACATAGGTCATCATTACATAGGTCATCATTACATCAGTCATCATTACATAGGTCATCATTACGTCAGTCATCATTACATAGGTCATCATAACGTCGGTCATCATTACGTAGGTCATCATTACGTCAGTCATCATTACGTCGGTCATCTTTACGTAGGTCATCATTACGTCAGTCATCATTACATAGGTCATCATAACGTCGGTCATCATTACGTAGGTCATCATTACGTCAGTCATCATTACATAGGTCATCATAACGTCGGTCATCATTACGTAGGTCATCATTACGTCAGTCATCATTACATAGGTCATCATAACGTCGGTCATCATTACGTAGGTCATCATTACGTCAGTCATCATTACGTCAGTCATCATGACATAGGTCATCATTACGTCAGTCATCATTACGTCGGTCATCATTACATAGGTCATCATAACGTCGGTCATCATTACATAGGTCATCATTACATAGGTCATCATTACATCAGTCATCATTACATAGGTCATCATTACGTCAGTCATCATTACATAGGTCATCATAACGTCGGTCATCATTACGTAGGTCATCATTACGTCAGTCATCATTACGTCGGTCATCTTTACGTAGGTCATCATTACGTCAGTCATCATTACATAGGTCATCATAACGTCGGTCATCATTACGTAGGTCATCATTACGTCAGTCATCATTACGTCGGTCATCTTTACGTAGGTCATCATTACGTCAGTCATCATTACATAGGTCATCATAACGTCGGTCATCATTACGTAGGTCATCATTACGTCAGTCATCATTACATAGGTCATCATAACGTCAGTCATCATTACGTAGGTCATCATTACGTCAGTCATCATTACATAGGTCATCATAACGTCGGTCATCATTACATAGGTCATCATTACGTCAGTCATCATTGCAAATATATAGTATGCGATTAAGTACGTAAACGAGTTATTTCGATATCAGTTTAATATTACATAGCTTCCCGTTATACTATATATAAACATGGTGCATTAGCTCCCTATCTAAACCAAACCACACCTTACCACAAGTGACTCTGTCGTGCCAACTATATCATGTACTACCCATGATGTCTACTCTGACTCTCGAATAACATGAACGCTATAATTAACGATCACATATGCGTCTTCATTCCTACGCCCAATATACATTAACCACGCCCACTACTCACTAACCACGCCTATTATTCATTAACCACGCCTACTATTCATTAACCACGCCTACTATTCATTAAGCAAATCAACTTTTCGTAAACTGTACTCTATAACGTACGGACATAGTATGCAGTGGCAAATATTAATGTAACTCACAATGCATCGCGAGCCAAGGAAAAGTCACCGTTTTTATGCCACTAGAAGTATATTTACTACCGTTATTTATTGTCTTACTCATTAGGTTCGCCTATACGTATCAACAAAATATATATAAATTATATAATGAACTGACAACACTCCTGTTTCATTTCCTGAAACAATAAGCCATTTATTAGATGTGCTTTTAGAACATCAATGGCGATATGATACGATCGAGGACTCGCAATAACCTATCTTCTATAACCATAATTATTGCACCATAGGCGGATCGAATACAGAATAGATAACGCGTATATACCGTACATTCATTACACCGCGATCAATTGGAATGTTTAATTCATCGCTATTTTTTGTTTACTCGAATTCAAACTATAACTCAAATCCAGCTAACAAAATAATAATAATTAATTAGTAATAGTTGGCAAAATAACTTATTAATCTGATAATATATTAGTATGCCTAGAGTAGTTAATGTATCCGGTTCTAACCGATGAACGGAAGTATTATGAATTGTACTCGCAATATGGTTTACATTAATACGATAGTATAGTGGAACCCATACTGACCTACAATATAATACTTGCACTTTGGTCTCGGTATTTAGTAGCCCACGAATGTCCTGATTGGAGAACAAACATTTTACAAAAACGAATATGTTACATATTATTCTATACAGATTCCATATGAATGTAGTTTGTATTTCAATAATCTGCTCTTGATTGTGAAACTACCATTAAAAATCGTAACATATTGACAATTATTATTAACATATTAATTCATGAATTATATATGCAGATATAAAAAAAAGAATGAAAATTTATATATTTTTTTTAAAGTATTTTAATTCGCTTTTTCTAACTTTCTAACCTTCTTAATAGTTTTAGAATGTTATATTTGTACTCTTATACTCTTTTATTCCTCATCATTATTAATAAATAAATTACTTTTAATTTTGTTACTTTGCTTTTAGAAATTTTTGCATTTATTATAATTATTTATAACTTAAATTTGTGATATAACAATTTTAGATTTTTATTATTTGATTGTACAAAAATTAATTTGTATTGTAATAGTGTAAAATGTAGTGGGTTTATTTGATTTTGATTTGTATATATTCTTAATAGCCAATATTACCAATCTTGGAAATATTGGTTAATAGTTTAAACCCGAGTTTAAACATTTTAAATTTTATTTTTATTATTTGATACCTATTTATCATTTTTATGGGTCATTATCTAGATAAGAAGCTTTGCTTTAATGATTACCCAGATGTAAAAACCAAATAATAATAATATTAATAATTGATTTAACAAATATAATAAAATAAGTTACAATGGTCTAAAATAATATATAATTCATACTTTTATTTATTTACTTGCCCAAAGTTTTATGATTCAATTGTTAATTTTTCAAATACAAATTTGAATTGAAAATTTGAAATTATATATTGTAAATAATTTAACATTGTAAAGCTTAACTTATAATATTTATTTATTCTAAACTTATATTAGATTATTATAAAATAGTAAATATTGTTGATAAAATATTATTTATAAAATAACAATATTTTATGTATTTTACGTATTTAGCATTATTGGATTTAGGCCTATATAAGGCTTAGATATATAATTTTCAAAATTATAAATATATGGACTTATAAGATAATCTTGGACGACATTGTAAATTCGGATTCATTATATTTTCTATAGGAGAAATATATAGAATACAATTGTTTTAATTATTATTTTTAAATCTTTAAAATAAATTCCCTTCATCATATTGAATATAGTTAAAAATAGTTATATTTAATTTTAAGAATATTTAAAATGTATATAATAGTGAATGAAAGTAGAAAATAAAAATGATATCTTATGTTATAATCCACATTCATAGATTTTACATTTTTATTACATTAACCTTCTTAAAAAACGTAAATAAATTAATGTCAATGATCCACAATGCATAATAATCTTAGATTTACAATTATAAATCTATGATACTAATCCATATTACGACAGTATTATTTAGGGCAAGTCAATCATAATATGGTACATATTTAAATCTTATTCATACGTGACTAACATATCACATAAAGTAATATAGTATTTATTAAAATATTCAAATTTAATATATATATATATATATATATGTATATATATATATATATATATATATATATATATATATATATTAAATTTGAATATTTAAATTAACGATATATTATTTCTCATTTTAATTATTAGTTTATTTATTTTTTTAATATAATGTATAATGTAAAAAATGCAATAATACAAATTGCATACATATGTAGAAATATGTTATATATGAGATCATACTATCATGATTATGTATCATAATTTGAACTAATTAAAAATAAATATATTTTAAATTGTTGACCCATTAAATAATCACGCAATTGTTACAAATTATATATTAATTGACATAGTAATTAGTAATTTTATTTGTGATATATAATTTATAATTTTTAAACAAACAATTTTTATATTTTTTAAATCATAATATTTACAATTCTTGATTGAATGCTATTTTGCGTGTAATTGATAGGTAGAAATACATGCTTAAGAATGTAGGCCATTTGATAGAAGTAATATTACTATATAGTGTACAAAATGTTCTTTATCTTAATAAATACCTAATATCTTCATATGCATATATGGTTCATATATGTACACAGTAAGATATTTGTATCCAGATCATTTTAATTTTTTTTGTCATATAACAAAAATGAAAATATATATTATTTGCATCACAAAGATACTATGTTTATATTTTATCTAAAATAATTATATAAGATTGTATAATAATTACATCATCTACCCAACCCATGAAAGCAGATTATGTAACTATTATAAATTATTTATTAATTTTAATTTAAAATAAAATATAATATATATAATATAATTAAATATATATATTAAATATAATTATAATATAATTTAATATAATTTAAATACAAATAAAAAATATTTTCTATTTTATTATATAACTAAAAAAAATTAAAATAACACGGATAGTTTCTTAAGAAGATACGATATGTTGTAACTATTATAAAATCTTATATAATTATTTTAATTAACAAATAAACATAATATATGTTTAATGTAAATCAATTATATTTTCTCTTTTATTATATAACAAAACATCTAAAATAGCACGGACGGTTATTTGGGTAGTATCTAGTATACATAGTACATTTTAGAATTATATAAATGTAGTATTAAGTATTAAGTATGTAAGTATACTGAGTTAAATGTATGTACGAATATTATATGTACGAATATTCTAAATATAGAAATACCCGAGATAGTAAACAGCCAATAATAGTAAGATACGAATATTCTAAATATAGAAATACCCGAGATAGTAAACAGCCAATAATAGTAAGATAATTAAAACGATAAATGTAAATAATTATGATCCTGGATTATGATGATAATAAAGAATTATAAATGTATAAAAACGAATTATATGTTTTCATACACAAGAAACTAGATACTGTAACTATTATGCAATCCTATATATTTATTTAAAATAAAAAATAAACAATATCCCAAAAACTATCTTGGTAATTTTACTTATTTTATTTATAATAAAAGTGAAAATATGTGTTGTATTAAAATAGATTGTTTATTTTTTTTAAATTATTATTTAAGAATGTTTAACAGTTACATAATATGGTTTCCTGGGTAACAATCCAGGTAATATAGATTAATTTTTTTCATTGCATAATTTCATTTATATTATTTGTTATTTTTGTGAAAACATTAAAGTATTTTACAAAATATTGCACCACTCTGTTTGCTGGACAGCTAAGCCTCCAGGTAATATAATTGTCGGCATTGCAGAATTTATTTATATTAATTTTATTTTGTCAGCAAATCAAAGAATTTTTAAATAATATATATAACTGGGTAGTTAAATCTACGGACCTATATTAACGTGCGTAATATAAAAGTTGAATATTATTTGAGAAAGTGAATTTGAACGCATTTTCCTTCAATATATATGTTTTATCATAAATTGGTTTAGGCGCATATTTGGAGGTATTGATTAAAATAAGGCTTTTTATGCTTTATATGATCGTATTTAGAAAAATATCTATATAGTTTATAATATAAACTGATTCATTCATTTATAAATTCTATTTTTAAAGCAATGCATTTGTAATTACAATTTAGTCGTAATAAGTAAAATAAATGATATAGGTAAATCATGTAATTAGTTGAAAAGTTGACATAAATATAATCAATCTGCAGATATGTATATAATAAGTGTTTACTTTAAGATAATATGAAGATTTTTTAAATATAGTACAACTTATTCTATAAAAGCCATTATATCTCAACACGGTAATGTTATACACTTATAATAAGTTTTATTTTGCTTTAAAATTATAATTTATTTACTAGTCCTAAT
Source organism: Osedax frankpressi (assembly GCA_964035775.1). Lineage (NCBI taxonomy): Eukaryota > Metazoa > Annelida > Polychaeta > Sabellida > Siboglinidae > Osedax > Osedax frankpressi. Next base: position 16,444,631 of record OZ038312.1, on the reverse strand, counting down.
ATTAAATATATTTAAATTACATTATTCAAAAATAGAACATAATAATTTATTTATTATTACTAAAGTAAATATTCATTTCATTAATTTGTCATCACTTATAAATGTCAACAATTATTCGAAGTAGTCTGTGAGTTTTTTTCGAGCAATTCTCTTATGCAATAATTCTAATAATATAAATGCGAGTAAATCATGAATTATTTTTAAAATTGGATTCATATCCATTGTTATTAATAGAAATTTAGCAACGTTTCGTGGAAAGGATACAAATACTGCACTTAAGTAAACAACAAAGAGTTCTTCAGAGAGTTTAGGATTATATATATATATATATATATATATATATATATATATATATATTTATATCTATTTATATATATATATATATATATATATATATATCTGATAATATTGAAACAAAGTTATAGTATACTGAATGAAGCAAAAAAGATATTAAACCGCACAATATTACAAACGATAATCTGGCCGGTAATCCGATATGAACAAAATAAAAAATTAGACGAGTTCAATCAAGACAACAATACAAATGTCGAAAATTTAAATGAATTAAATATGTCACAAGAATCTAAGAGATATATAGAAAATTCAAGAAAAGCAGTTCTCAAAATATGTTTTCGCATAAACCAAAACTATAGTGATTTTTGAAATACTTTAAAAGAGTTTTCGAATCCTGTTAATAACTACAGGCAGCGAATATTGATTGAAATATTTTAAATAAGGATGGAGAGGATATGTTAATTAGAGCTCCTTCTAAATAAGAAATAAGCTAAAAATAACAAATACAGCCCAACAAAAAGATAAGATTGGATATATCCATCTGAAACTACTAAACAATAAAGCAATATTTATTGAGGCAGTATTTGATACATACCACCCTTAACAAACTCTTTGAATTACTTCCCTTGCTTAGCCATGCATACAATATGCTAAGAGACGTATACACTGATACTATATGTCAATATAATGAGTTTGAGGTGAAACCGACTTGTGGAGTAAAGCGGAATGATTTTATATCCCCGATAATTTATAACTTAGCTTCAGAATCAATTATTAGAAAAGCTGAGGAATCAAATCGCTGTAAAATATGCGAAAACACAGCATAAATTACCGCTTATGCAGATGATTTGTCTATTCTCGCATAACCATTCTCGGATATGAATACCATTCTATAAAGTATAAGGAAAGTAGTTGCTAATATAGGTGTACAGTTTAACCCACACAAATATTCCAGGATATCATTCAGTAAAGCTATAATTGAAAGAAGAATATTCAGGATAGAAGAAACATTGAAGAAAAGGTTACCAGGAACGATTCTTAGGAATCCCGATTGGTTCAAAGCTCTTATTCAAGATTATCTCAAACATTCCTATTCTTTTACCCAATTAGCAGACTCTAGTTTAGCACCATTGTAAAAAATTGAAGTTCTGCGAAGTCATTTACTCACTTCACTTTATCATGAATTGACAAACTCTTCGGGTAATAATTAGATGCCTATTCGATTTGGAGAAATACGTTAAAAAAATTCTACGACATAAGATAAATTCACCTGAAAATGTTACAACTCCCTTTTTTACGCGGATTTATAAACATCGATTGTCTTGGGATTGGAAAACTGAGTCAGGAGGCTGAGGTATGGGCAAATTTGGTCCAGCTCCTATTTTCTAGAGATAAATATATAACCATGATAGCGAAGCATCAACTAACAAAATGATTAGTTCCGCTATTGGGAATATTATCAGCATTCCGTACATAATTATTATCTTATGTACATTTGTTACGAGATGATGACAATGAGACATCAAAAAAATTCAAGGAATCATCACAACATTCTTGATTCATTATAAAATAATTACGATGATAGTCATACTTCAGAGGACGAATTAAAACCACATATCATTATTAATCATAACATGTACATAACTCTACATGTATTATTGATTTTAGATTACCCTTCAACTCAATTTCTATCAAAGAATCGGCAGAAAAAAGGTAAATTGAGAAATTCTCACACCTGGATTACACAATAACATTCTGTGTAGGATTGTTAGGCTCATGGTAACCCGATAATGGCTGACACCATAAAGGCTGAAATTAAAGGATCTGGAAATCTGCTGTCCAAATTCATTAACACGTTTTTTTTTGTTTGTTCCCCGTTTTTGTATATAGGCGAATTATATATATATATATATATATTTATATATTTATACATTAAAATTTAATAACTAAATTATAAGATAAAAAAGTGTATAATATCCAGAATATATAATAAAAAAGACTAGAATAAAAAGATTAAAATAGTAACAATCTAAAGGTTATAGCCGGTATACCGAGTAATTAGAAAATAAAGTACCCACTTTATTTTTTATATTTGGTGGATTCTAATTTGAATTGTTTCCAAATTTGTACTGGAATCTTCAACTTTTCTTTATCAGTGTTAGAATACTCGGAAATGGAATTTTCGATAAAAAATAAGATAACAAATAAAAAATGTCTATATTTAGAGATATTTTGTTGATTGAAAATTTCATGCGCGAAAAGATTAATAAAATTGTGTAATGTCAGTTTTGTTCATATATGTATTAATCTATACATTTAGCATAACACCCGTATAGTTCATAGCTCACTATTATATAATACTATCGAGCCATAAGAATAGCTTAAATGTCACCGATGAGCATTGGTGTTTTCTTGGTCAAATACCTCAATATATATATATATATATATATGTATACGTTTAAACGCATGTCTAAATTATGTGCAGAGATAGGCACCTTTTCTATGATAAAGGTATTGCTAAATATATCGCGGACAGGTCCATTCCTGTATATATAGTATCTGATTGTTGTTTCAATGCACTGATTTCGTATATTGAATTTAATAATTGTACTTATTGAGAGATTGGCCTTATATATGTATATGTATATATATATATATATATATATATATATATATATATATATATATACATATCTTTTTTCCTGTTCAAAATTGTTTATCATATTGGGTAGCTTTCTCCGGGAGTACATTTCTAGTATCATTCACAATAATTGAGCATATTCGTAAATTTAAATCACAATTGTGATTTAAATTTGAATATGAACTATTTTCAGTGATATAGCTGTTGTGATATAGCCTATTGTGATAACCTATTGTGATATAACCTATTGTGATATAGCCTATTGTGATATAGCCTATTGGCTAATGAAATTAACTATTTGACCTTATCAGTGCAGATATAATCTATAAAAGTAGTTGCATTAAGGATATTTATGCGGCTAGAGTCACGAGTGTACAATGTACAGTGTACATTGTACAGTGTACACTGTACACTCGTACACTGTACACTGTACAGCTCCATATATTAGCTCATTTACTATTGTAGGGTAGTATCTATTAAATAACTCCATGTCCTTGTTACTTTTATGTAGTTCTTTCTAAATAGATGATTAGTGATTCAAAATGGTTTGAGAACTGAGTTGCATTCAATGCGTTATGCATGCATCAACTGAGTATCGAACTTACGGCATGGGATATTATAAGATGAAGTAATTGGAGCTCTGTACTGTAGTCAATTTACACTTTTCGAAATGAATAAAGTATTTAACTAATTGTGAGAGAAAAATAATTGACATAGAATAAATAGTGTATAGTCGATAATAAGAGTATAAAAGTATACAAATTATTATAACGCTAAAGATAATATTTGAAAAGTTATAAATAATATTATAAAAATAATATTTCAAATAAATGTAGTTAATTATAACATAATAATATAATAAGATGCAAAATCTCACTATTAATGTGTTATACTGAAATGCCTTCTGGTCAATAAAATAACTAAATATACTACAGCCAACCATAGCTTCAAATATAACTACTGGGTAATCAGTGATTACTAATCACTAAGTATTGTATTGTTGTATATAGAATTTAATTTATACAAAGTTGTGAGTATTTTTGAGGTAGTCAATGTTATTATATAACTGTTAACGTGTATTTTATATATAACATATATAAATGTATTTATATAATGTATTTAGATTACATTTTTTTATTGTGAAAATATCTTTCATACCATATTTATCTTATTTTCAATGCTGTAATAGTTATATATGATATTGCAATATGACAAATATATAAAACATAACATTCGCCACATATTAAAAATATTAATAAGTATATTTAAATAATATTATATTAATTATAAAATATATAATAACTGGTTAAATAATAAATAGATTTAACAAGAAGATATATAATAACAAATAAATTGTCAAAAGCTAATATAAACTAAAATAATAGTGGTGCACCTTTCATAAATGACGTGCATTTAAATTGTTCAATTAGTGCACTCATTTAGTGAGTATTATATTATTGTATAATGGGTAAGTATATTTTTATGTTTGCTTCTTATATATTCTGTATTTCAAGATTCGACAGAATTCAAAACAAATAGAACTACATATCAGATTTTTCGTTATTTTTATCAATTACACATTTTTCTATATTATGAAGTTTAATGGTAACATCTGATATATAAGTTGTGTACGTAATACGTAGATTCTATTCTAATACTACAGCTAGAGATAACATATTATCTGAGAGCAATTTTAGATCAGTTAGAATTTAGCATAATCTATAGATTCTGGTTCATAATCACATATTAATATATAAGTATATATTAATATATAAGTATATATTAATATATAAGTAATAACTTTATATATTGAACCAGGTTTTGTTATTTAGCCATTAGTTAGATTTACAGCATTTATTCTAAGACTATTAATAAATAGCAAGAATAATAGCTACATTTAGTAACTATTTTTCTATTCAAAAATATAATCTTCTAAGCATTACTTCAAATCTCAACGGAATGAATTGACAAGAATTATGTCTATTTCAACACGTTCCAAGAAATTCTGTTCACGAAATTATATTCCTAGGAAGCACCGAATATGAAAATAATTTATTTAAATCCTAGTCGTATAAAGCAACTAATAAAGTAATTACTAATTCAAAATAGTTGATTAAATATAAATTAATAATTTCATTTAAATTTAAATATAGATCACATAATCTAAACTATATTCTAGTTATTTTTTATTATCTTAAATGCATGTAAAACCTGATAACATATTGTACATTATATGTAATTATTATAACCTATATAACCTTTACGATAATAATCTGTCAATAGTATTTAGATCATAAAGTAGTTCAGATTAAACTAATTTAAAACTAATTTAATATATTTCTTGCAGATTTAACCTCATAACAAATTAATTTATTAACATATTTTTTAATTTAAAGTTTTTAGGGAATGCATGTATATATATATATATTTACATGTATGGGATATTTACATGTAGTGTAAATATCCCATATAGTGGATATTTACATGGTAGTTTACATGTAGTACATGGATTACAATCTATTATGGCTGATTTATACTGTAATAGAAGGAAGTAATAATTCTAAAATTCTGAAAAATTGATAAAGGATATATTTTAAAACTTTACATAAATAGTATTTTGTGTTATTTAAATTGGTTTATTTTAAATTATTGAAAATTAATAATTTTAACTTACATAATTATTTTATGAATTATAGGTATAGTAGTTATGTAGACTAGATTGACCATTTATTTTAGTAATTTAATGTAATAAACTTTATGTTTTATTATTTTTTTTCTTTTTAAACCCAGTAAATTTTAAATAATAAATAATAATTATTATTAAAATCATATACGAATACAAATATAAGGCTAATATTAATAATTGTTATATTTTGTATGCGAATAAGACTCTATTCTAATGAATTATAATATTTTACTAATATTAAAATAGAGCATTTTCGTTATATATAATCTAATATTAGTTTAATATATACTATCAAGTTGTTATTAGTGTATCATAAATGATTTGGTTATATTTAAGTATATTTAAGTATACTGATTATATGAAGTATTCTAGATTCGATGACACTATTGTTATTTACCTAAATCTGAAGAATGTGAAAGCATTGCCATTTTCCATCGTTTAGAGTATTGTGTATTTTAAATTAATAAATTATTATTAATTACATAAATAAATAAATAGCGTACAAAATTCGTAATTACGCGGGAGACTTCTGACAATAAACGTCCATTATAAATAAGAGTGTTATCATTATCATTATAATAAAGTTAGTCGGTATTGCTACATGCATTGCTACATAACATATAAACAGATACACGATAACAAAATTATGGTACAGAAGAAATAAAAATACTTGATTTTTATAATGTATCTCAATTAAGGTATATGATTTAAAAATCAATTAGAATATGCATTGATTCATTTTAAAAGTACACCGGTACTATTTGATGGGTACAGGAGTTTGGACATTTAAAATTTTATAGCGAGTAACATAATACTATATTCCTTATGTATAATATAAAATACGTATGCGTATATAATATATAAATTAAACTAATTACAAATATAATTATAATAAACTCAAAACATATCATTTTTGTATTTTAATTACATATGTAAAAAAGTACGTTTAATTAGGGTACACGAATACGCTTTAATTAGGGTATATGAATACGCTTTAATTAAGGTACATGAATACGCTGTAATTAGGGTATATGAATACGTTTTAATTAAGATACATGCATACTCTTTAATTAGGGTACACGAATACGCTTTAATTAGGGTATATGAATACGCTTTAATAGGGGTACATGAATACGCTTTAATTAAGGTACATGAATACGCTGTAATTAGGGTATATGAATACGTTTTAATTAAGATACATGCATACTCTTTAATTAGGGTACACGAATACGCTTTAATTAGGGTACATGAATATGCTTTAATTAGGGTATATGAATACGCTTTAATAGGGGTACATTAATACGCTTTAATTAGGGTACATGAATACGCTTTAATTAAGGTACATGAATACGCTGTAATTAGGGTATATGAATACGTTTTAATTAAGATACATGCATACTCTTTAATTAGGGTACACGAATACGCTTTAATTAGGGTACATGAATACGCTTTAATTAGGGTACATGAATACGTTTTAATTAGGGTACATGAATACTCTTTAATTAGGGTACATGAATACGCTTTAATTAGGGTACATGAATACGCTTTAATTAGGGTACATGAATACGTTTTAATTAGGGTACATGAATACTCTTTAATTAGGGTACATGAATACGCTTTAATTAGGGTACATGAATACGCTTTAATTAGGGTACATGAATACGTTTTAATTAGGGTATGCGCATTTGATTTAGGGTACATATGGTTACATCGTTTTTAAAAAATTAGGGTACAAGAGCTATATTTTTATTGTAAAATTTGTTTTATTTCATATGTAGCGTAATTAGGGTACTTCTATACGGAAATGGTATATACCCTAATTCGATGCCTATATATCCTTTTACAGTGTAGTGATTTCCACTAAATATATTATTTCGGATTTAAATGAGAACTTTTATTTGATCTTGTATCCTTGTATATTATTTTATATTTATTGATAATAAGTTAACTTAAATATTATACAAACCACAATAAATAAATTTATGTTAAGAATCAAATGTAAAAATAATAAACTTATTATTGTTTTATTTAAAATAATCATCAATTCCATTATTTCTGATCCGCTTATTAATTTTCTCTAGAATTTCTTTATTCTCTAGATTTTTCTCGGCCAAGTGCTTCTGTTTAGCAGACATCGGCGAGGTGTTACCTGCGTTATCATCGATATGGCCTTTATAGCCGCATCTACAAGGAAGGCCGTCTTGGTGTACCGTTAGACCCAGTATGACTTTCGAGTTTCTGGCGCTTTCGCATTTCTCTGTAGTTTCTTTTTTACCGGATTTTCTAGTTAATATGCGAATCGCTTTACGGAACATATTTTCGTTATTTTTCTTCTGTCTTTTATTTTCTAGTTTTTCGCGCAATATCTGCAACTTTAACATCGACTTCATCTCGTCATCGGCAGCGCTATTGGTTCGATCTTTATCGTTCTTGGCATGTTCTTGGTTTTTATCTTTATCTGCGCATATCAACTTCTTTTTATCGTTTGACTTGCTTAGAAACCCAGAATTCATGTATGAGTATCCATTGGTGACCAATATTACTATTGCTAACTTTAAAAGCATTCGTATGCGATGAGATATGCACTGAAATATCAACAGATTCTTTTAGCAATATCCAGTAGGTGATTTGTTGTTCCTTAAATATGACATTTCATTTATTATGTGTTCATTTGAGTTATGTTTAGTTTTTATTGAATTAGTAATATTTATTTTTAAATTCGATTTTAAATGATTTTATTTTTTAACATAATTATAATTTAACATTTTATTATTGCTATTAACATTAGATTTTAACTAACACACACATCAATATCTATTTACATGTACATACACATATCATTAACACTCATATATGAGTAAACTCATGAAAATTGTATTATTTTATTATTGCTATTAATATAAGATTTAAACTAAACAATATATACGTATTTACAAGTTTAAATACACACCTTTACTCTCACTTAATATAAATACTCTCACTTATATATATATATATATTTATTTACATTTATTTATATAACTAATATGATTACAATACTATTTTTCTTCAGTTTTATATTGTTATATTTGATTACTAAATAATATTTTGTGATATAATCATATTTCCTGAATATGCATTACAATCGCAACATGTGTAATTTTGTTATAAATAGACACTTATTAAATAATTTAAATGATTAGCATTATAATAATGTATAATGGCATATTCTATTACTTTATTCTGGATCCATTATTGAGACTACTTTAATTAAGTCTTTCAATTTATATTTTTGTAGTAGATGTTGGTTTCCTATTATATTAATATTTTAATTAAAAATTAGATATAATAAAGAATTATACATGTAATTATCCATAATTATATATTGATAAATATAATAATTAGCTTATAATATATTATATTAAATTACATTATGTGATATACTCATCTATACAAAATAAATAAGTTATTCTAATTAGGATTATTCTATCAATTAATTTAAATGATATATATAAATAACTATATATGACTTATTATCTCTGTAAAATTAATTTATAATAATTTTGTAATAATTATTACAATATATTTATTTTACATTTTACCACTTTATTTTACACTTAAAATGATTATACTTACTATTATTTATCATTGTCATGTGCAACTTATATTTTGATATCTGTTTAGTTATACTATGCATATATTATTATATTTGCTAAATTATAGTAAATTTGTTACTACTTTATATGTATACTATAGGTATATTTATAGATATTAATATTATGATGGGCATCCTTAATACTAACATATACAACATACAAAATATATTTTGATATATAAATTTAAAAAATAAAATGGATATTATAATAAATTTATGATTAAATGGGAATATTATTGGAAAAAAACGCCACCAGGTGGATTCGAACCACCAACCTTTCGGTTAACAGCCGAACGCGCTAGCCAATTGCGCCATGGAGGCGAATTTATAAATTTCAATAATTATTGAACTTATAAGTTCAATAATTATTGCAATTTATACATATATATATGTTAATAAATTTATAAAACATATTAAAATTATATATCTTTGATCACCAACTTAATATTATTAATAACCGATATTATCCATAAGAAAGTAAATCTTAAAATGTGCTTTAATTTAAAATCTAATTTTAATTTATCAAATAATTATTATCAAAGCTCTCTATATATCACGGGGGGTTTTGATACTATCGCTAGTAACCACCTTAGATTCCTATGTGTGGATTAATAGCTACTCATATCCGTAATGTATACATATATATATATATATATATATATATATATATATATATATACATATATATATAGCATACATATATTTATAACCTATACATATAAGTATACTTATTAGGTATATGCAGACGTATTAGAACATATATAAATAATCTAATATACTATTATTTCAGATCTCAGCATGCATTTCTTGCTTCGTGCTAAGTTCTTTGTAGACAATCTAGGGGTCATATATAATCTACATAGGCTCATATATCTTATATGTTTAATACACATTGCGTATATGAATGTATGTATATAAACAAGTAATATTTATTCTATGGGTGTGCAGTTCATATCGAACTTAATGAGAGTGTATAATTATACAATATTTACCCATTGTCTCACTGACAATGAATCTTTAGTTATGAAATAAATATAATTATATCGAATTCGTTTCATTGACTTACTCTTATAACTAGTTATGAGTAAGTATTACGAAAACATTTAATAAGAAAAAGTTTTAATAAATGTATAAACAAGACAATTAGAAAACAAATCGACAGAGATTCGTAATTTAACTTGAAATTGTTTCCATTTTCTAGAGGCAATATCGTTATAAACAACGGAAATACCAACATCTACATTGTTTTGTAATATAAGTATGGATAATTAGTTAGTTAGTAAATTCTACTAACTAACTGCGTTTGCCCTAACATACAAGTATTTCTCTTAATAAATATCCATCTGTTAAGATGGCATACTTCGCTTGAATAAATATATTTAAGATATCTTCGTAACATTATGTTTACCTTGCCACCCATCCTATCGCCAGGTCGAGTAAAATGTTAAATATTTGTTATCGGTGTGTTGAGGTTGGATAGATGATAGTTTCGTCCAGGTTTCATTTAGGCCTATAATGTCGTGAGAATGTTCAATAATTGCATCGAAGATAGGTAAATGTGTTTTTTACGTATTATCTGAGGTTTATTAAAAGAAGTATTGGTTTGTTTCTAGTTATATCTATTAAAATACGCCTGTTTCCAGCTATTACAAATATAATGGGGTTTTAATGGTTGACTTTTTCAGTTATTCGAAGCACTATTCATATATCGAAATTGATATGAATTGTTATTTTTATTAAATAGAAAATATATTTTTTTAGTTAAGTATATTATTATTGTTTGCGAACCGATATATATATATATATATATATATATATATATATATATATCTATATATATATATATATATATATATATATATATATATATATATATATGGGTTATAGTACGGTATATGTGTGCTTGTTGGTATTGAATTAATATTACTAGTGCTAAAGTTAAAACTGATTTAGTAAGTATTTTGTGATTTTATATGTGCTTGTAATTATTAACGCTTTTTAGAAAGAAGAAAAATTCAATATAAATCTTAGGATTTGTTTGCTATGTAAAGTAGGCCATCGTTCATCGTTATGACGGAGTAATAGGTATATGTATCGGGTATCGCAAACATTAAAAGTACCAGTCATTGAAGTTAGAGTAGTAGGCTGCATTTGTTATAGGTAAAAAGAAGTATTTAGATAATAACGTATATTTGCAATTTTCCATTGGTAGGAAATGGGTAATTGTTTATGTAAAAGTTGTTGCATTTATAAAATATAATAACAACATTATTATTTTACACTGGCATACACGTACTTCAAGGAATATACAATGTACAGTGTACATTGTACAATGTACATTGTACACTATAAACTGAAGTCACTGTGGATAGGAATAATTAAAGCAATTCAACAATATATATATATTATACGTATATATTAGCATTGCATTTTTAGGCCAGTTGCAAACGATAATAATGGTATTTGCAGGTAGCTGTTCAGTGTACAGTGTATCGTGTACACTGTACATTGTACAGTGTACAGCTGTACAGTGTACAGCTACTGAGTAAACCTCAATGACAACTATACTTTGCATGAAAAGGAGTGTCTTTGTTCAGGTTGAATACACAATATTGATGTAGAAGTAATAATAAATGTTGTAATTAAGTGGTTATATGAATGGTTATGTTACCGAAACCTGATCCTGTATCAGGAGAGAATAATTATTAATCAAAATCTAGAAAAAATAGTATTCAAGACAATTTTTAATGACATATAATATTAAATTTATCAAAATACTCAAAAATTATATTCATTACAAATATTCTACAATATTATATCTTTATTGGTCTGTACACAACCTTAAAAAATGTATAGTCTAATATATAATTTTAACCTCGTTACTTTCTGTTGTATATTATGAATGATGTATTTAATATGTGTAATATTAATCATAATTGTTTGATTAAATTAGTTAACTAGAAAAAATGCTAGTTATTAACCGCCATTTTGATGAATATATATTCACACCATAATAATATATAATCCAGTCTTCGCAACTATTAAGTATTTAATTGAATCCATTTGTAAGGTCATATATTTTATATACGAGCCCAATGATCTAATGATAAACATTATATTCTGTAAGAATATTCCAATACAAATCATGAAAGGTTTCATATATTTAGTAACCTAGATATTTGTTTCATGTTGGATATTTTCTATTAGATTAAATATCATCAATTGTCATGTATTCTCTATTACTAGGTAATATTGATAGTCAATACTCAATATATTAAATATAAAATCCTCTTTTTATTTATAAGTATTAAATATTATAGTATCGCCATCTATGTCTATTATTATAATAAATTATTTCTTTTCTACATTTGAACTCTTGGGTCATACTGCAGAATAAAAGTTTCCATTTGAAGACATTTCAGTTTTCTTCCGTTATTGTGTATTATATTACATAATTATATTCGAAGACTAAAGGTAATTTCTTATAACTATATTCAATAATCATTAGTAAATTAATTATGAATAATATTCTATGTTTACTTTTATATTTCGTAATATAAATCAGTAATATTAAAAGCATTGATTTTATTCGAACTCATGTTATTTCACAATATTTGTGATATGGCTCATTTTTGAATTTATGATAATAATATATATATAAATATATATATATATAAATATATATTATTTTACAATGCTACAGTAGCATATAATATGGTATATTCGGTTATTTATTTTATTGTAATTGAATTTGAAATGTTTTCGATGTAATAATTATAATAATTTAATGATTCATATTCTTGTAATAGTAATTATATTAATATATCACATTTGATAAATAATTGGTTATACTTATATATACAACGATTTTTTGAATGTATTCATAATATTAACATATATTATTTATATACTTATAATAATAATATTTTGGTAAATTCAAATAAATATTTTAAATAATTAATTAATAATTAATATTTAAAAAAAATTTCTATAAAATCCTAATTTTTACATTTGTTTTTAAGATGTATTTTAATAAATTACTTCTATATAATTGTTTTAATAAAATATCTTTTTGTATTCTTGTTGCTTGATAGCCAAGTTTTATAGTGGATAAATAAATGTTTTCGTTGTTATTCTGTCTTAGACGCATACATATCTTATATTTATTTACAAAAATCAAACTACACTTAATGACCCATTAATTAGTATTTATATGGTTAAAATACTGAGTGTAATATGATTTATTTAAAATATAATTTTGTATTATATAACTTCTATTAAATAAATATCCTTTCACATAATCATACATATTTATTAATAATTATAGTTAAATATTCTAATGAACAACTATGGTTATTGTATGCAGAATCATTTTTAATTTTGATTTTTTTAAATATACTTTTCAATTATATATTTATAATATAAATAGTTTAATATATTACCAGTTAACATATTGATGTAATAGTTTTGTAAAATTTTGTCATGTTTAGATAAATAAAAAATAATATAAAATAAATTATGTTAAACAATTAAATTACCTGGATTACGAATCCATCCAAGAAACCGGATGATATAACTACGTTTTATATGATTATTTTAAATACCAAATATACATAATAGATTTATAATACAAATAAAATATATTTTCACTTTTATTTTATAATAAAAAAGTAATAATAATAGTAATTACTGGAATTAATAACAAGAAATTAATAGTAAAAATGCAGGTAACTTCATTTAAAATTTTTTTTTAACCAATGAAAGGATTTTATGAAACTATAACATAACCCTGTTTACCATTTAGTTTACTAGAAATATCAAATATGAACTATTTTATTTAGATATTTAAAATTTTGATAATTCATTAATTTATAATTGATTAAATAAATAAATCTTAAATTAAATAAGAAATAATAATTTATTTTATAATAAATAAAGAAAACTATTATATTTTACATGCATTTGCAAACTAAAATTTAAAATGCATTCTTATTATAATACCAATTATCGGAAAAATGCTGAAAAAGTAAAGATAGTTTTACCCGATTCAAGCCTTAAAAAATTAGATACAGTTATACCATTATCTGAAATTCTTAAGCCAAAATGTGAACCTCATCGCTACAATAAAGTCAGTAAACCACTCGCGAAGTCATTTAGTCATTTAGTTATTTAGTCATTTAGTCATTTAGTCTCCCATTTTCTAGTTGAATAATAAAATATATTATGTGTATTTAAATTAAGTGCATACAAAATATCATTATATGTTTTTTATATTCCTATAGGTTTTACACATACAAAATTATCTTTATATTTAATATAATCTATATATAAATATATTTACAGATTTCTATTTATAATATGTTATATTATATCTATTTATATATAATGAATAATAGATATCTCAATATATTTGCATATTCCCAATACTAATGATATTTTATCATATTATACATAGTGCAAACTAAATTACCTTGATATATTATGTGTGATATCCAGATTAATATAATCAATTGTTTCCTTCTAATGGCCTGTGCCAATTGTCTCATGAATCTATTTATGTTTATAATAAACTAAATCATATTCAAGCCAAGTTTCTGTATTGAGAGGAGCCGATTAGGATTCTGATTATGTAATTATAAAGTATATATTCTGAAAAATCACAATGCTGAGCATAAACAACCATATATTATATAATGCATTTAATCTTTAATGTTACATAATAAAATGCTTTTTTTGTGTATCATTTATTATTTCACAATTTATAGCATTTTACATTCTAAATTTAAGGCATTTAATTTTTAATACTAGAGTTATGTTTTATATGTTATTATTTGTTATATTATATATACATTACTACTATATAATATTTTGAAAACTATTTATTGATTTTATATTTAATCATTATGTTATTTATATATTTTTTTATTGTATATATTACTTATACAAAAGTCAAACATCTCATACTTTTTGTATACAATAAGTTGGTTCACACCAAAATCAATATTTTCACACCAAAAAAAGAGCAGAATTATGCACATGATTAATGGCATTCTTACCAAAAAACGTTTGCAAGTATCAATCAATCATATCTATGATTAATTTGGGTATTAATATTTGACTGTCTTTGTTTATTGTTAATTTATTGTTTATTAAATTTGTAAGTTTAAAAATAAAATATTTATAAGGAGAAAGTTATTAACAATTAAAAAATATTATAACTTTAATAAAAGACGCACTGTTTGACCATATAACTGGTTCCAAAATTAAAAAAATAGAATAAGAATTCAATTTTGAATTACTTATTAGATTTTCTCTAACTAAATTGATTAACTGCAATTTCATATTATTTGATATTTTCAAATAATATATTATTTTATTTAAATTCTGTTGTTTTATTCAGCAGTTGTTTATGTTCAACTCTAAAAACTCGGGGATTAAGTTTACATCCCACTAAAGTAGAAACCTCTTCAACTCAGTGTGGAGTGTGGAATATAGCCGAGTATTTCTAACCTTGTTTGTGGCGCTATATTGGCGCTCAGCTCATAGATTCTATTAAAGTAATCATTTTTGGTGGACAATCTTTTGATAAAACTTCTTGAAAAATATACGATTAATTTATTATATTCTATAGTATATTAGATTGTGTAAATAGATTATTTCATTATATTAGATATTTAAAAAGTTATAACAGATTAAAATATTGAAATATGTAAATGAACATTTTTGAAATTTAAAATATCCACCCAAATTCTTCCCAAAGTCACCTTGTTGTTTTCATTTCATTTTAAATGAAATTAGAAATAACAAACTTGGAATTACTCTAAATTATTTGATATATACTACGCATTTTATGAATTATATTAATCATAACATATATATTAACACAAATATTTCAAATTATGTTTATATATATTATATACTGAATATTTATAATTATTGAAATAAATGTATAATAAAGTCATTTAATATAAATAAAATATAATTATTATTATAAAAGTTTATATATACATGAAAAGTATCTAAATTATACAATTTTATTGTTATTACATTTTTATATATTATCATATTTATATAGTTATAAGAAATCTATGAATTCCATATACTGCGATAACAGTTATTAGTGGTATTTTCAATGTTTACAGAACTGGGATCAATTAACATTTCACTTTCACTCCGCAGATGGCGCAAATGTTGGGCGTAAACCCTGCACAGGGCTCCGGAGGCAAGCTTCCTCAGGCTCACAGTTGGTCGAGTTGGGCTTCTGGTCTCACTACGATGACCGAGGGCTCGTTTGAACAGCAAATGGCCGCAGCATTTGCTGCCACCCACCTCGAGTCTATGTGCGAACTCGACATAGACTCTCAACCTCACATTCATCGAATGACTGGAATTGTTTGCACCATCGGTTAGATGCATTTTCTTTATGTTGGATAATAATAATTATGTTATAGATGATTATATATGAATATATTATATTGTATTTATAATGTAACTTACAATCTTTCTTTATGAGGAATTTAGTTAACTCGAAGTGTTAATTTCCTCTAATAATCATTTTTGTTAAGGTTTTCTGGTGTTAAACATAACTATCCAGTTAATTGTGTGTATTATGCCTACTTAAGTTCAACTACATTTGATTCCCATTTGAAACCAACTCGACACCTTATTTTCCTATAACATTATAAACCTAAACTACCAGGACCCGCTTCAAGAGATCCAGAGATCCTTCTGTCCATGATGAATGCTGGCATGAGTATTGCTCGGATGAATTTCTCTCATGGAACTTATGATGTTAGTTTCTCTTAACATCTTGTGTTTTATACAACTTTAGAACTATTTACAGATTTGTCTATAGATCTACAACTATATACAACTATATATAACTATATATATATATATATAATTACTACTTCATTTAGAATTATAAAGTACAATCTGGTAATCTGCTCTACTACATTTCTACTTCTTCAATCTATTTTCATGTACAAATTGAATATGTATATTACAAAATTCTACTCCTATCAATTCTACTCTACCACCCACCAAGTAAAGTTTTTGAGTTCTAGTCCTAGTGACTTTAGTTATAATAAAATAATTTATCAAACATAATTTAATTTATATTATAACAATTATTAATGTAATAATAAATAATAGTATAAAAAAATAATAAAAACTAGCAAATATTAATATTTTATTAATAAATCAATATATTTGATTTATAACTACCTAGTAGAGTGGAGTAGGGTAGAGTAGAGTAGAGATGAGTAGAGATAAGTAGAGATGAGTAGAGATGAGTAGAGATGAGTAGAGATGAGTAGAGATGATTAGAGATAAGTAGAGTAGACTGGTGAAAAGAGTACAGTTAGTAATGTTGGGTAGTGCAAGCATAGTCATATACATATAATAGTAATTACTTATTATTTACAATTAGTTATATCAATTAAATTATGCATTAATAATATATTAGATATTTATTCACCATGTGATTTTATATCATGTAGTATTTTAAATTATTTACATTTTTAATAGAATACTGTCAATATTTCATATGAAACATAATTTGTATTTTTTAATCACTTTGATTCTAATTTAAAACTATATCATTTTTGTAACTACCAAAATATGCCAACTGCTTATACATTGAACAACCCTCTATCTTGACCTACTTTTCCATATAATATATATATATATATATATATATATATATATAATAAATACCTTCTTTATCTACTTGATATCCGATACAAATACTTATTTAATTATAAAAATATTCTAATTGAAAAAATCTCATTTGAAGTGCACCAATAGAGGACTATTCCAAACCCACACTTCATCAGATACAACCAAGTGATAAATAATGGTTTACTTGGTTGTAAGTCCCACACCCTACTGCACCCTATTTCACCCTACTGAACCCTACTGAACCCTACTGCACCCTACTGAACCCTACTGCACCCTACTGCACCCTACTTCACCCTACTTCACCCTACTTCACCCTACTTCACCCTACTTCACCATACTTCACCCTACTTCACCCTACTTCACCCTACTTCACCCTACTTCACCCTACTGCACCCTACTGCACCATAATACACTCTACTTCACCCTACTTCACCCTACTGCACCCTACTTCACCATACTACACTCTACTTCACCATATTACACTCTACTTCACCCTACTTCACCCTACTTCACCCTACTGCACCCTACTGCACCCTACTTCACCCTACTGCACCATAATACACTCTACTTCACCCTACTTCACCCTACTGCACCCTACTTCACCATACTACACTCTACTTCACCATATTACACTCTACTTCACCCTACTTCACCCTACTTCACCCTACTGCACCCTACTTCACCCTACTGCACCCTACTTCACTCTACTTCACCCTACTGCACCCTACTGCACTCTACCGCACCATACTTCACCCTACTTCACCCTACTACTCCCTACTTCACCCTACTACTCCCTACTGCTCCCTACTTCACCCTACTTCACTGTACATACTTCACATTCATGTTACAAAAGAATCACCTCAACTTATGTTACAATTACACTTCTAGTTATTATATAATTATCTCCTGTCTGACCTGGTGACTCATTACTCTATTGTGATTTATCACATTATTATTTATGTTCTCGGAAATAAAATATCTCTTTTAATCAGTTTTTAATCAGCTTTTAACATTGAATACATTTATCAACTATGGATATATAAAGTTTAAAATATATTATAAACTATATTACAAATGATATTAAACTTTAATTGGGTTTTTGTTAGAAACTCTACTAAACAAAAGTACCTTGGATTTGCAGACATTTGATTGTTTAGATATTGACAAAAAATGTTTGTAAAAGTTATTCCTAAGTTATTCCATTTCAAATTATTTCTAATTCAAATAAAACATATTCTCTTCTCTTCCATGTATTTGAAAAATTGATGGTTGTTTAATTATAAACAACTCTTCAACATTGTTAATATGTTATATAATAATTGTTTCTGTATAGTCAACAATTATAGAAAAAGGGATTGTACTTTTTAATTGATTCTCATTATACTTGAATAGTATGATTAACACATTTTCTAGAAAATATAGAAAATCTATGTACTTTATTCAAAAAAGGCTTACAATTTATTATTAGAATATATTTAGATACAATATTGTTGTGGAGTAATCATTACTGTCACAATGGCTAATCTCTATGTATATTTACAAACCTTGCTCATCTTTTTATTGTTTGTGTCGTTTAATTATTGTTCTCTGGATCATCGTATTATCTCTTGATATAAATAAAATAAAGTAAAATAATAAATATAAAATGTTTATCATTTTACTTTCTATTTAATACTACCTATTAAACAACAGTCTCTAGACTCGTCAATATTATATATATATATATATATATATACCAAATACCTCCATTTACACCCTCTTTCTAAACACCATTCCATAACTAGCATCTATACAACTTTTCAACATCTTTTTATACCCCTCTTTATACCCCTTTACACCTTTACACCATTTCTGAAAGATACTTTTTTTATGCCTTTTCACATCCTCTCTATAACCCTCTTGAAACATTCTTTAAACCATCTTTTAAACCCAAACTCCTCTTCAAAACTCTTAAAAAACTTTAGACCCCTTACTTTTTAGTACCACAGGGAAACAATTAAACGTGTCAAGGAAGTAGCTGCGAAGAAAGGGCGACCATTAGCCATAGCCCTGGATACCAAAGGTCCTGAAATCAGAACAGGAATATTGAAAGCTGTTAGTTTAACAATATAATGAACAATTTATAGTTTTCCTGAAAGTAATTAGCGATGTAAATGAAATAATTTAGATAAATATTATATAAATTTTATCTTTTAAATTTAAAAATATGTTCTATAATATTTATTGAACTTTGCTTTAGGTTTACATATATTAATAAATACATACATCCTCAATAACTCGCAGGGAGTGAATGCTGAAATTGAGTTAATTGGAGGCACAACTGTCTACGTAACCACGGACAACAAATATAAGGAAATCGTCGACAACAGCTTTATTTGGGTAGATTATAACAACATAGCAAATGTGTTGAATGTAGGAAAGCGTATTTACATCGACGATGGTCTGATTTCTTTGATTGTCCGAGAAATTGCCGGTTTGTAATTTATTAAATCTCTTCCTCTTCCCGATAATAATATTAATATTATAAAATTGTATACATTTGTATTATATTCCTATGTAAACTATGTATTCTAATGTTTATATTTGGTAACTATTATAAAAACAATATTAATGGTTTGTATGTGAGTTTTTTATATTGATTGATTGGTGCAGTACATATTAACAACTTTACTCCTCGTGCTATTTGTAATAGCAAGTAATGCTCCTTTGTTTATATATATTAATCTCTAGTAATTCTATTAACTTCAAACTGATATTAATTACTACCTCTTAACCTCTCATTAAATACAGACCCCACTACCTCTCATTAAATGATGTTATTTCTAGGGGATATGGTGCGATGTGAAGTTGAAAATGGAGGAAATCTTGGCTCTAAGAAGGGATGTAATCTTCCCGGTACTCCAGTTGACTTGCCTGCTGTCAGTAAGAAGGACAAGGAAGACATTGCATTCGGAGTTGAAATGGGGGTCAGTATGTAAGATTTACATACTATACGCAGATAGGATATTATTTTCATTTAACACATAATTATCTTTACACACTGATTTCACTTTATTCAATGCCGATTGTGTATCATCCATTTATTGTACATTCGGGTCTAATCAGGTGATGTACGAAAAGCTTATTGCGTATGTATTGTTTTCAGGTGGATATCATCTTTGCTTCGTTCATCAGAAGTGGAGACGGCGTCAGGACTATTCGTAATGTCCTAGGAGAGCAGGGGAAGGGAATTAAGATCATTTCTAAGATTGAGAATCATGAAGGAGTTAAGAGGTTCTATATGACTTAAGATTTTATTTAATATGAATCATTATCTTCGACTATCTACACTTTAAATAATTACTTACATTTTAATTTATCTCATAATTCTTCCATTCCACCTTTAACCCCATTTTACACCTATTTCATTTCAATGTAGAAGAATATGGATTTATAATATATAATAGTTAATGAATTAACTAAAAAAAATTACACTTAAAATAATAAATAATTTTCTAATGACAAATTTATTATTTTATAAATCTATTTACATTATGTAAATATAATCTATAATATATATGTAATAATAATTTATCAAAAATAAAAAGTGTTAGTAATTTTATTAGTAAAATAACATATTTTGAGAAATTGCATTTAAAGTTTACTATTAAATTTCTTCGAAATTATTAATTTTTAAATATAAAGAATGTTTTTTTTTTTTGCATTACAAATATATTTGATTTTTATTTAATATAATTATATAATAGTTACGTCATCTGGTTTATTGTGTTTAACTTATAGCATCACTATTTCCATAGCTCTTATATAATTGCAACTATAACTCCTCCCATACTCCTGCTATAATTTCTTCGATAACTTATCCAATAGATTTGATGAGATTCTAGAAGCCTCCGATGGTATTATGGTTGCCAGGGGTGACCTTGGCATTGAGATCCCAACTGAGAAGGTTTTCCTAGCCCAGAAGATGATGATTGGACGATGCAATCGTGCTGGTAAACCAGTAATCTGCGCTACTCAGGTTATGTCTATAATGGTGATACTAATCTACCAGATAATATAGATCATTTTTATTCAAAATTATAATTTTAATTAATAATATTGTATAACTTAAAAACTAAAATGATCAGAGTTATGACCTTAATTCACCGATAATACAGATGCTCGAGTCGATGGTGAAGAAACCACGTCCCACTAGGGCTGAAGCCAGCGATGTAGCCAATGCAGTTATTGATGGAGCCGATTGTATAATGTTATCTGGAGAAACAGCTAAAGGAAATTATCCCGTAGAGAGTGTGCAGATGATGCATGCTGTTAGTTCTATATTATGTTGTAATATGTAAATTCCATCTCTACGACTTGCAAAACATAATTTATATATCCTTGAAAGTAATTTCAGATCTCTTAAATCTCAAATGAAATAATTTTCTTAAGAATTTATTTATAGAAATTTATAGTTGATTAAATTTGTTTATTGCTCTAGAAATATTTTCTTTTGTCATCTACATCTACATTAATTGAATACACCTATTATATAGTATATTATATCATTTTAAATATTTAATTATAGAGATATTTAATTAACGACTGCTAAATAGTTGATATTATTTTCATTGTTAATTGAATAATATTTAGCATACATTTAATTTCGCAATTTAAAATTCATATCCTAAAATAATAATATACTAAAATATTTTACTTATTCAATGTTTCTTTTAAAATTATTTATATTTCAGATATTATAAAAAGTTTTATGATGGAATATTTATGATTTTAAATAAAAAATATATATAATATAATATTCTAAATACTTTAAATTGAATAATATAATGATTTAAAACCAATCTAATTGTTTGTTTATTTTATGTATGAAGCAAATTGAATATTTTCAGAAATTCCCGTTTATGTATAAAATATTGATTCTATAAATGAAAATGAACTTTAACATAATTAACTAATTAAATTATTAGGGTGATAATAATGCCAAATGCCTCTAATAATACCTCATCATTCTCTCCTCTTTAGATTGCCCGCGAGGCAGAAGCTGCAATCTACCACAAGCAACTGTTTGAGGAGTTACGAATGTTGACTCCTAGACCTACCGACGTAACTCACACCACTGCTCTGGCCGCTGTAGAAGCTGCTGTGAATGCAATGGCAGCTTGCATTGTTGTGATTACATCGTCGGGCAGATCTGCTTATCTGATGGCAGCTTATCGACCTCGTTGTCCTATTATGGCCATCACACGCGACGAACAAACTGCTCGTCAGATGCATCTTTACCGCGGTATTGTGCCTATTCACTACAAGGGTCAGTTACACGTATCGACATACTTATTATTTGTTCCCGCATTCCATATTTGCTTTCGTAGTGAGTAGAACAATATTATATTAAATGTATTGAATCAATTCTACATATTTTTAATGGAAAAATGATATTTGTATCATTAATTACACATTGTAAAATCTCTTGCATTATTTGCTGTATCAAAATGATATCCGATATTCACCATATTATATAAAGTGAACTCTCATTAAGTATTCTCCTTTAAATCAAATTTCATTTGTTAATTTGTCTAAAGAATCCCATGCCCGCGAATGGGTGGAAGACATGGATCGTCGCATTAACTTTGCTGTGGATGTGGCCTGGGGTCGTGGCATTGTTAGGGCTGGTGCTGCTGTTGTTGTGGTTACTGGGTGGAGATCGGGATCTGGCTTCACCAACACCATTCGTGTAATTCGCATTCCGGGTTTGTCAACACAACTTTTTATGAATGTCATTATATTTTTATAATTGATATTTATTTAGAAAGGAATTTATTTGAAGATGTAAAAGCTCGTTCATTCGATAAAAAATGGGATTCCTTAAATAATATCAAATATTAATGGTACCTTTAAAATATCATTATACATATATAGTAAATAATACATAATAACTATCTATTTATTTTATTGTTATATTTCATAATATATTATACATGATGATATACAAAATATAGAATATATTATTATTAGGAGGACCTGGAGGTGCCAATACTGCTGCAGCTGGAGGCGGAGTTCGCAAGATGACTATGTTAGAATCTACAAAAGAAGAATTTAGTTCTACTGCTACAAAATCCACTACTGAAACGAAAGTTACTTTCAACTAATGTGTTAATTAGTTTTTTGTTTTTTTTTGTTATTTGAATATTGTAAATAAATAATAGAAATTTATTTATTTTCATTTTTTGATATTAAAACTTAATTCATTTACAACTTGAAGTCATTTACTAAAATGCTCTTGAAAACCGGCTATATAATTTTTGCACGGTATTATTTATTCGGTATTACAAATTTTTCAATGCATTATTTATTATCGTAAAATACTCTATGATTTATTAATATTTTCTACAGACAAGTTGACTTATTATTATGTAAAATTTAAAAGTATTCAATATAAAATACTAATAAAATAATAAAATATAATATTGAAATAGCTCTAATAATAAATAGAAATTTTGATAAATCCTATAATAAATTACATATATTAAATACGTAATATTATATATTGTAAATAAAAAATATATATTAAATAATATTATTAATTCCTAAAAAAAAATTAAAATCAATATAGATTGTATAAATAAATAATGTATAAAATATAAATAATATACATATAAAAAATATATATACAAGTATACAAATATACAAGTTAAATTATCATCAATATAATTAATTATAAAAGTTATATAATGAACATTTTAATAATTTTTTTATTTTAAACTATACTATACATAAGTATACTTTTCTTATGTAGATATTAATAATTATATATTACAAGTTAACTTATTATTGAAGTCATTGAAATTATATTTAATAATTTTAAAAAAATTAATAAAATAAACAATAATTAATTAGACAATGATTAATTAACCAATATTTAACTAAACAAAACTATAGCAAAATATTGGATTTTGAGTATATGTGCATATTTATTAAATATAATAAAAAATAATATTTACAATAAATATATAAAAAATCAAATATATACAAAAGTAAATATATATAAAGTCGACACATAACCTTCAATAATATAAAGTTGTAAAATATAATTATATATATACAGAAGTACTTATGGAAGTGATATTTATTATAACAATTGTTTCTCTCTCACAGTGAAACATTACATAATTTAAAATGAAATAGTTTTAATTTAATAATCTGACATAAGATGATTACATAATATTATAAGTAAATCCTTCTTCTGTCGTCCAATTGTTCTTCTTAACCGGAATAAATATGAATTTTCAAGCAGTATCCCGTGATGCTATCACATAGAGCATAGACTTTGATGCCATGTTTCGCTGGTTCAGCTGACATATACTGTGTGAAAGATAGCCGCCAATTGAAACTCATCATTCCTTCATCGATAGATACGTGTTTTCCAGGTTTAAAACTCTCTCCAAAGGTGTTGTTTACCGTATTGATAAACTTGCGAACATTTATAGGTAAAATATTAAAAATTGAAATACATTTTTGTTAGTTATGATTAATTAATCTTAAGTTAGGAGATTATTTTGTAATAGAATTACAGCAACCTGCATATGCAAATATTTAGATATTTGCAGGTATCTATCTTTGGAAATTCTTTTTGCCATAAACGGGTTATAAGTTTTCTTCCATATTCCAATAATGTATTACTTAGGCTAGACAAACTATTCATGTAAACCGTTGAACCTAGGTAAAAGATTATTTCAATGTTTTATATATGTGTATATAATTAAAAATTTAATAACCTTTATTGCTAGCATATTCATTAGTGCCCATCACTAAATCTGTAATGAAAGTGGATCCTAGTAAATGTAATAGTATCATCATCGGTTCAAGTCCAAACATATTTGCACTTGGTCCAGTCACTTCCATAAATTCATTTTCTTTGCAATCAGGAATAAATTAACTTCAACCATTTGGTAGAAATTAATCATTTACCTGAAATATTCAATATTTTATTACAATAAATATAATATATTATAGAATATATAAATATGATTATATATAATAATAAACATGTTTCTAAAATACAATATTATAATATAAAACCAAGTGTATACTAACTCTTTCCATTGCATTGCATTGCAAACCTTCTCCTACCTGATCGTGTACGCGATGAACATGGTTGCTATATATTTATTAAAATTATATATACATAATATAAATGAATTCAATATATATGATATAATATGAATGAATTTATTCACTGTTAGTTATGGAATATGTTTGAATAATATATTATAAAATAGAAACCGAGATATCAGCACCATCATTTCATCGGATATATTAGGATCAAATATCTCCTAAATTTAATTTATGAAATTAACATTAGCAACCCAAAATGACAAAATGATCTCATAATTTGAAATATAATATGATAAAATTATATGTATTTGAAGAGTATTTATATTAATCAATATATATGTAGTACATATTTAGCTACAATTAGGTAATAATAAATAATCTATATACTTATTTTAGACAAAATAATAAACTATATCGATAATAAAATATAAATTAAAAAAAAATAATATACATTTTATAAAAGTGTTTTATATTTTATTGATTATATTATATAGAATTATATTTCGAAATTGTAAATTATTATAAATAATATACTAACAGGTATACTAATATCAGATGCTGTAGAACTTTCCAAATTCATAAACATATCTAAAGCTTGTAATGCCGTATAAAGTGTTTAATCCATTTTAAAAACAATTGAGTAGACTCTAACGTCAATTAAAACTAATTTTAACACATTACTATTTATCATATAGTCTATTATAATTTTTATATTCTAATTGAGTTATATTTGTAAATAACAATGCATTCAAAAGTTTAGAATTTATAATCTTATAAATTGTAAGAAAACATTATTATTAATATAACACTAATTTATTCATTTAATATTATTTCTAAAATTTATTTTCTATATGTTTTATAACTTTTAATTACGCATATAAATATAATCAGATTAAGGTAGTTTTAATAAAATTAAATATCAATCTTATAAAGTAATATCATTTTATTAAATAATACTTTATTATAAAAGCTCAATTTTACATTTATTTACGCATCAAAATTTAATTGATGCTATTGTCTATTGGGTTTTCAGCACAATTACGTTAATGTATATAGGGTTTAAATGATATATAAATATTGAATAAAAGTAATTATCTCGAATGCCAAATATTGAAATAAAAATTATTAATTTTCGTAATAATAATTTCATTGTCAATTTTACATGTCAAAACAAAATAGATTACTTTATAGGTATTTGATATGAATGTTCTGGTATCGCATGAAATACTTCAACTACGTGGATTATTTTTATAATTAAGATATTAAGTAATAAATATGAGAAACCACTCAGCAATCGGTCACTAACAATCAACAACAACACAATAGTGTTTAGCATTATAACTATAAATAATATGATATGTTATTGATATCATTTTCAATACTTTAGGAAAATATATTAATACTGTTTATTCATATTCATATTCAACATGTTTCTTGGATCTGTTCTTTTTTTTCCTGCCTTTAGTTCCAAACTCTGGATTAACTGAAGGTAAATCTTTTGTGGTAAGATCAATATGTAAAGCATGTCCAGTAGATTTCACGTGACGAAATAGTAGATTACGAGTTTTAAAAGATTTGGTGCAAATTCTGCACTTTAATTGATCCTGCATAAATATTAATAAAATGATTAAATAATTAAATAAAAAGTTAAATAATTTTGTAATAAAATAAAAACCATCTTATCAGCATCAGCATAATTTTCATCTTCTTCATCATCATCACTAGATAAACTCTTTATCTTTGACACAGATGTGTTGTTTTTATTGAAACTTCTCAAGCTATTTAATAATTTTGGTATAAATAAAATATATAATAAGATTATTAAATATAATGAAATTTTTCATGATAGTTAATATATATATAATGTGGATAATATAATTTCTTTAATTTATTTTAGTGGTTACATCGATGTAAATTTGAATAAATAACCACTAGAATACTCAGTAAACAATCTAGGTGATTATATTTATATAAAAAATGCATAACGTAAATATTATGTTATGTATTTTTTTAAATGTTAAATTTTTTTAAAAATATTTTATAATATAAATTAAATCATTCTCAGACAAATTTTGATAGTACAAAACTCTTTTCAAACAATACTAGATATCTTTAAAATAGAATAACCTAATATCTTTATCATTTCTCAATTGTTTACTAATTGCCAATTCTTCTCTGAAATGATCATTTTTTACTTATATTTATTATACAATATTAATAAAATTTGAACTTATTGACTTTCTTTTTACTAACAATTTTTCTAATTCTCCATGTTTAATTTTTGATAGTTCTTCCTAAATTGATAATATTCAGTTAAATAAATATACTGATACTATAATATAGTAAAATATTACATTCAATACTAACTAATTTTTGTTTTTGTTTTATATTTTGTTTTTCTCGCTTTTTACTTTTTTTTGACTGCCTAAATAATGAAATAATAAATATCATTTGAATAATAACTTTATTCTCAACTAAACATTTAAACTATATATGAACTAACACATTTATAGAATACTTACTTTACTTTCTGATCACTAGTTTGATCAATTTCTTGCGAGACATCATCGCCATTAAGACGAGAATTTAATTCCGCATTGAAGTCATTCTGGTCATCTTCTAATAAGATTTCTGTTTTCATAATAGCTTTATTCTCCTTATGCTTCCTGGATTTCTCATGATTGATAAATCTGCAACAACCGAATACAATTAAATATGGTGTTAACTCTTCTGAAATGCATTTCTTGTAGACTGGGTGCTTTTACACTTGCCGAAATGTGACGTATTTTCGTGGAAATGTTTGAATCAGAAATTCTTATAAGGAAAACAAGGATATATTTTATTTATAAAATCAACTTTAACCCCAAACAATAACAAATACATTTTCATGGTTTACATATTAAATATTAGGATTTAATGATTATGAATGTTTTTAAATTTCAAAATAACTATATGGAGTATAGAAAATTACCCAAGACAACATTATCTAAATATAAAATTTTAAAAGGAAGATACTTTAAATTTATTAATGACATTCTTTTTATATCTATTGCAGTAATTTATATTATTAGGATACTACAAGAGGTGAGTTGTTTTATAACAACTAATTATTTGAGATAGAAAATAATCATCATTTTTTCTGATCATAATATAAATAATCATCATCATTTCTGTATTAGTATTTCTTAAAATATATTATTATTGAAAAGCTTTGTTTTGGCATAAACTTCTATTCGGTCTTTGATTTCCACAGAAAAAATCAAACATGTTTGATTTAGATTTTGTTTTCAATTCCGTGGAATCAAAAAATTCCTCAAAAATGTGGCCAGTAAAAGCACCTTTTTACGTTATAAAAGTTTTCATAATAAATATGAAGCTAATCGCAACTATTATAATTATTTTATGAAATATAATAAAAGCTAGACTATTACAATGCCATATTTAACATTGATAAATAATGAATATTCAATAATGATTGAAATTGTATACATTTATATTATACTAAAAATATACTGAAAATTAATGGAAAACTAATAACGGCATTATTTACAATAGTTAATTAAAAAAAATTATGTAAAATATGTTTACATATGAAATATTAAAATAATTAAATACGAATAAATAATATTGGACCATTTCAAGAGAAATTAAGCAATTAAAAAAAATGATATAAACCTAAATAGGGAAAATCATACACGATGATTAATTCTATGATTAATTAACAATATTATCAAAAACGATTATAATTATTAATACAAACGCTTTTTCAGATTTAAAAACTTTTGCACATGCAATACACAAAAGATCCGTGAAGTAGTTCTCATCATCGGAACCTATCTCTTCAGCACTGTGATCGTCTGTGAATCATCAATATAAAACTAATGAGAAAAATATAGCATAATTATGTAATAGAGTTATTATAGATATTTAGATAAAGTTATTACCAAACTGTTTGGAAATTTTGATTTCCAATTTTTTAAGATCCTCTTCAATAATTGAATTTGAACTCCATTGGGTTTCTTTGTAGTCCACCAACTGTCTATTATTAATAATAATTTATTATGATTAGTAATTCAGTAGTCTATTTTACAAATGACGATTCTTTTGAATAATTTCAAGGAAATCGAATATGATATCTTCAAATATAAGATTTATATTAAATTTCTGATGAAATGTGTTGGTTTGTTTCTAAAGAAGGTGGTTGAAGAATAATATGCTTTTCTAAATATGAAAGTTATTCATTATATATAAATCTGATAAATAATAATTACATATTTTATGCAGTGACATTCTTATTTTTTATCTTAAAAGTTGACTTGTAAATTGTTATCCAATTTTTTAAAAAGAACATAATTTTAAATTTATAGATTAAATTTAACATTAATTTTACAATTCCTTTTTATATGATATGATTACATGAAGATTAAAATTATTCACATACTGATTTAATTGATATTCAATTAAATAATATATACTTTTCAAATAATATATAAGAATTGTTTTTCTTATAAATATTTTTGTATTAAATATAATTATTATAGATTCACATCTTTACAAATATAGCATCTGTTTAATTTTTTTTAATTATTATAAAAACATATTTTATGATGCAAACAATTATTAATATTTATCAAAATATTCATCATATGAAATAGGAGTATCATTTTAGGAAGTTAGGCGAGTGTCTAGTCATAAGAATAGAAAAGAGGTAAGAAAGTTAGCAGATGACATCAGTAAAACTATATGTAATATATTTTAGTAATAAATTAGTAAAAACTAATTTATTTACCTCTAAATATTAATTTAATAATAAATATAATAAATTTGGTAATTAAACTCATATTTTTTCATAGAAGATTGAATCTGGAAATTAAGATTACTAATTATATTTTGATTGTTTACTGATATATCAAATAATAATCTAAACAATAGTTTACCTTATTATATAGTATACTATATTTTATAATTCATTAAATATTTTACGAGAAGTGCTTCTAAATATGCTTAAATTAATTATTATAACATATTATACAATTTTTCAGATTAATTATCGCATAAAAAGATACTACAAATTAAATACAATCACTTAACATATTTATACTGCCAAGTACGTAAGTATTTTGTGAGGTTGATAATTTCATATTATAATTGATTTTTACATGTAATTTCCTATCGACATAATATTAATAATTTCATATTTATTTATAATCGAAGTAGTAGCATGTTTTTTAAATAATAATATTAATTATTAATAATGAGTATTCATAGTAAATTTTATATTAATTTAATAATATTATGCCCTTTTTGTATTCTTGTTAAAATTAATTTATATTTTAATAATTAACTATAGATGATTTTATACATATTAAAATAAATACAAAGTTAAAAACATATACTTATAGATTTATATTAGCTGAATAGAATTTTAAAAATAAATCAGATATTGATCGAAAGCTTTGGTTTGTGATCTATGCCTAATTTATAATGTTACTATAATGTTTCTAATTACTAACTCTGCTCTTTCCCGTAAATGTTTAGCTCTGTTATCGAGTGTCAAGTGTTTAACTTCAAATGCTCTATTTTCAAGTCTTGCCTATTTATATTATGCATTATTTTTTATTTACAAATTAATTAAAATAATTTACATACAATTTTAGCAGATAACAGAAAATCTTAATTAATACGAACTCTATAAATTTGTAGTCTTTCATCTCTTTTTTTGACAAATGATACGAGTGCCTAAAAATATAAATAAATGAACTAAGAAATGATACAATTAATTGTTAGTAAAATTTGGTAAAACTACTTACACACATGATTCATTATTAACCTATAGAAGTTACACAAATAAGAATATAAATGTAATTAATCAAAAGATAATATACACATAAGATACAAAGATACATAAACTTTAATAACATTGATCTACTTGTTGAAATAATTGACCTAACATACAATTTATTTAAGGTAATTGACATCCTTTAGAATATCACGTAATTTATAGGAAATTATTTTTTTATTATGCCTTAAATTTTTTAATTCATTTAACTTAATATTTCTAAGTTTAAATTAATTGAATAAATACTGGAATTTCTGATTGTGATATATAAAACTATATTAAAAATGGTTAATATTGAAATTTACAATGAAATATTTTTAATAATTGTAGGTGATAATCATTCTTCAATTATTTCAAAAATATAAATTTTAAAAAATGGTATTAATTTTTATAATATACCAAACTGATACTAATAATATTACTTAATAATTATTAATATAATCAACTATTATAACAACAATATTTTGATAAAAATAAGTATTCAATATTAAAAACCTATATTCACTTACACCATGAGATATATATAATATGTTTAAATTCGTTTATATTTAAGTTATCATTAAATATTATAGATAATAAAATAAATGTCACATATTAAAGGATATTTACCATCATTTATATGCAATGTTAATTTAAGACAATTAGTAAAATGTTACATACTAGATTTGTTATTTCTCAGATAAAAACCCTGATTTGCAAATTGCGCTCTCTCTTTGATTTATCACGTTTCTTGCGATTTTCAGATTCCATTGCCCTACGGATATAACGAGAGGCTGCCTGTTTCAACTCATGTACATCCGACCAATCATAAGATCTTAATGTAATGTACGTATCCCAGTAGGAATAAAATTGACCAACTGTCTGAAAAACATCATTTAATTATAAAATCTTTCCCAGAAAGAATAATTTGCATGTAATAATGTGATCTAGGTATCATATTATATAATATATTTATTAAAATATATAATAGTTTAATTAATTATCACAAGATCGTTAGATACTCTAAAATAAAGATATTATATTTATAGTATATTAACATCTTCATATGTACTTCCTGAATCACCAAAATTTGGAATGATAAAATTATCATCATTCTTATTCCTGTATTGTAGATCTTGTTCAGCAATGGATTCAAATAATTTTCTATAAATTGTATAAAATCCCTGCAGATCAAAAAGATTAATTAATTTTATTTCATATTTTCATTATCTTAAAATACGAACATTACTTTCATCACTAAAATCTTCATAACAAGAACTCATAAAAAATGGGTATATGTTAATAGTATCGTCTTCGTAATCACTAAAGACACCTTGCCCTGCAATGTCAGTTATTTGATATAAATGATATGAGAAATATAAACAATAAATAAAAATACCACAATAATATTGATTAACCTCCGCGAAGAATGGAAGTCCTATACTTATCATACCAAGCTCGTTCGTGGGGATCACTCAACACTTTGTAGGCTTCTTGTAACTGATGAAACTCTTTCGTACATTCTTCAATTCTTTCAGGGTTTTTGTCTGGGTGTTTTAAGTAATTAATTAAGACAAAGCAGTAATTTTTACAACTACAATAGATCTAATGGTAGGTAATTTGTATTATATTCTCAAATCTTTCTATATTTAAAATAAAAAAGTACTTCTTAATCAATACACAATATACTCTAGCACTATATCTACAACTGGACTCCAGGTTGTGCCAAGATTTGTAATACAATACGCATATGTAAAATATTATAATAAATACATTTTTTAAAAGTACTAATACATTATTGTAAAATAAAAAATTTATTTTTTTCCATTAGTATATTTTTTATATTTTATATTATTATGAATTACAACAATTAATCTACATGTATTAATATATATATATATATATAAATAATAATATTAATTATAATATATGCCAAAAAATAGCAATATTATACAAAATAAATAAGGATTATTTATTTTGTATAATATTATTTTTAAATATACATTATATATACCTAATTACTTATATTAACATTATATTTTATATAAATATTTTAAACATTATACTTTAGAGAATAAAAAGCTTTCTATATTATCTAGTGAATATTTGTTATAAAAATGAATATTTATCATAGAAAAATTATGATATATATGGCATGAATAAACATAAAAATGCTGGGCAAACGGGATATGTGAAATAAAATAGCTCATGATGTAAAGGGCTAAATAGTATATACATTATTTATATGTGAAATTACAACATGAAGTAATATAGAGTAGATATAGTCTGATATTCAATAGAATTGTTTTATTGTGTTATGAATTTATCTAGTTCATATACTCAAAAATAACAAATAGTTAATCATATATGAATAAATTTCATAAAAATTATAAAATAAAAATATATAATTTAAAAAAATTGCTATAAATACTATTTCATTATTTTCATAAATATAGCGATGTATATCATTAATAAAAATCAAATGATTCTATTCAGTGATTTCTGGTTATTGCAAATTATAACGATTTTTAATCGGGTCAGTTCCCATATCTGATACTAAAGTAAAACATCGGCATTTACGTGTTTTTAAATATGCTTATTTTAAAAATTCCACGCGCCCGTCAAATATAATTATGTGTGTAACAATTAGATTCAATATTAAATTAAATATATTTTATTTATTTACCTGGATGACAACGCAGTGCTAATTTTCGATATGCTTTCTTGATTTCATCATCTTCAGCTTTAAGGTCAAGGTTTAAAATATCGTAATGACAGCGCATTATAACAATATTTTTATATTAAATTAAAAATATAAAAACATATTATAAATATTATTAATCGACAGGATATTATTGTAAGTTATTATAATTATATATTTTTTATAAATTCTTAAATATTCTAAAATAAAGTATCTGTGTTATTATTTAATCGAACATGGCTTATTTTAAATGTATATGTGTAAGTTACTAAACAGTTTAAATTAAGTTAAGTAATAATTTATATACAATGAAATGACCAAAGATACTAATAGTTGTCATTGGTAACATAAATATAAAATAATTTTTGATATATATAATTTTATATTCTTTTAAAGAGGTTTTAATCTGATATTAATATTCCATTAATATATCATAATAATTATATAGTATACCTCACATATAAAATGATCTGTGCTATGTTATATATATTTAAATAACAATGTTCCATTTAATCTTTTAAATTTATATGATTTTAATAATCACTATTGTAATGTTAATATTTATTTTAATAATAAATGTTAATAATATTTAATTTAATATTTAATATTTAATGATAACATATAATTTCCTAAATAATATTTATACTTATACATCTATGATTTCTAAATATAAAGTATTTTTTCCAATTAAATAGAAGGAGATAAAAAATAGCTGGACAAAATAATATATTACCCATAATATAAATACATTATTTCGGGGATATTACATCTTTGAAATTGTTTTTTGATATTTCAAATGATTTCTACCTTGGTCAACATAAAATCAGTTTTATCCGATGTGTTATAGTTTTTAGTGTTTGTGAATAAGTATAACTCGCGTTCACTTTATTCACGATTAATAATCAACATTCAGAATACATTTTTTTGACTTATATGGATTTACTTTGCATCCGTGCAAGTTAATTTTAGTACCATGCATTACTCAAGAGTAAAAATGTACACAATTGTATAGAAATTGGTCCAATATTCACCAAACTACAAAACTTTTCGTTTTTCACGTTTTCTTAAAAATTACTAGCAAATAATAAAATTCATAGTTACACGCAAATCTAATCTAACAACTTATTTGAATACAGTAACATTTATTTATTTATATACAATATTCCTAAATAATGTTATAGTATAATATATTTAGAAATAGGATATCTAAGATGGTTAATAGAACTGACCATTTAAGTAATAATGAAGTAATTTTTGAAATAATTAAACATTAAATTAAATAATAGAAATTTAATACATAATACAAATTATATGCAAATAATAATATCTATTTATTACTTAATCTAACATTTAAACTATTTATTCATAGTAGAGTAATTAATATATATATATATATAATACTTATATTCATTAGTAATGTATTTTATTAAGTATATTATGTATATAAAGTTTATATAAATAAAATAGATTATAGATTATTAAACTAATAACTATTAACACACAATTTATTTAAAATTCAAAAATTCAAATATAATTCTTATAATTCAATGATATCTATAGTTTTATCTTAACATAATTTTGTTAAGATAAAAGTGTAGTGCAAATATATGTAATATAACATTGTATCATACATATAATATATATATATATATATATATATATATATATATATATATATATATTATCAGTATATACCATTTATTAAATAAACGTATTAAATTTAATAAATATTTATGTATATAATAATAATTATTATTAAATAATTATATTATAATTTATATATACCAAGTAGATATTATCTAGTATATAAGATTTTAAATACACATCTAATTAAATATACATGTTATACATGAAACATTAACAATTATTTGTAGTATCATTTTTATTTATGTATTACATATTATTTGATATTTAATAAATACTTATAATAATTATAATACTAAGTTAATATGATCTGTTATATACTAATAATATATAAACTAGGAATCATTTTAACAAATGTATTCAAAAAATGTAAACATACAATAATTTTAAAATAAATAAATTATTAAAAAATATATAAACATTTATTATGTAAAATATATGAATTTAAATTATTCATTTACCAAGTCATTGAGATTATTACTGTTCATTTATATTCACTGAATCTCAAAAGCTCATTTACATTTTGCAAGGACCCAACTCAGAGATCACAATTTTGTTTGATTTCAACTCCCTTTTCAGATAAATCATTAACTGATTAGTTTATTTATAGTCATATTATAATTCCATTTATATATTGATCATAATTTAACTCGCTGGCTTAATAATTTCCATGAATTTCCAATATATAAAATATTTGTTTATTAAATTCTATTAATTTGTTTATTTATTATTCATTTCAAATCATTATTTTTTAATAAACATACAATTATACATATAAGTAACTATAAGTAACACATTTTAAAACCTGTATACTTTTAATATGTGATCTATCAACAGATTCAGAAATATTTGTTGTGATTGCAAATTGTTTCTGTCTTCTAATGTTTTCATTATTTATGATTTGTGTCGTATCGTGTATTTGTATTGTATTGTAATGTATCGTATTGTATCGTAGTTACTATCATTATCACTATTTAAGTTGCTCTCTTCATCAAAATCTCAATCATTACTATTATAATCATCACCGTTATCACTTACATTAGTATTACTTTCACCGCTACTATCACTATCACCACCACCAACATCTCCAGAACTACTACAATATCCACCATCACCATTACCACAACCACCACTTCTACCATCACTACTACTACTACCATTACCACCACCACCACCATTAATTAGAATATATTTCCTTTTTAATATAATTTAATATAATGTATGCATATAATTTAGGTATTTAATGTAGACATTTAATGTAGACATTTTATGTAGATATTTAAGGTAGACATTTAATGTAGACATTTAATGTAGACATTTAATGCAGACATTTAATGTAGACATTTAATGTAGACATTTAATGTAGACATTTAATGTAGACATTTAATGTAGACATTTAATGTAGACATTTAATGTAGACATTTAATGTAGACATTTAATGTAGACATTTAATGTAGACATTTAATGTAGACATTTAATGTAGACATTTAATGTAGACATTTAATGTAGACATTTAATGTAGACATTTAATGTAGACATTTAATGTAGACATTTAATGTAGACATTTAATGTAGACATTTAATGTAGACATTTAATGTAGACATTTAATGTAGACATTTAATGTAGACATTTAATGTAGACATTTAATGTAGACATTTAATGTAGACATTTAATGTAGACATTTAATGTAGACATTTAATGTAGACATTTAATGTAGACATTTAATGTAGACATTTAATGTAGACATTTAATGTAGACATTTAATGTAGACATTTAATGTAGACATTTAATGTAGACATTTAATGTAGACATTTAATGTAGACATTTAATGTAGACATTTAATGTAGACATTTAATGTAGACATTTAATGTAGACATTTAATGTAGACATTTAATGTAGACATTTAATGTAGACATTTAATGTAGACATTTAATGTAGACATTTAATGTAGACATTTAATGTAGACATTTAATGTAGACATTTAATGTAGACATTTAATGTAGACATTTAATGTAGACATTTAATGTAGACATGTTGTATCCTTGCATTGAAAGTATAACTTCTAAAATAGGACTTTTGACGCCTGTTGACGCGATGTCTGCCGCTACTTCGAAGAGGACACGTGGCGCCACCACAGAGAAACCGATGACGCGTAACGATGACTCACCTCCAGCCGGACAAGACGCCCGCACGCAATCTGAGGCCGGTACAACTCCAGGAGTACCTCCGGGCGAATCCGAACCATTTACGTCTCCCGAATACGAACCCGGTAAGACTTTGTGGTATTGCTCTTAACGTATTTGGGTTCATATTTCCGACAAAGTTTTTATATCTGGGTAGATATTGGGAGCTTAGTTTGTATTATATATATTTATATAAAATATATATTATATATTTATATATAATATATATTTATATATATTATATATAATTTTATATTTGTATATAAAATATATAATCAATAATGTGCCTCTGAAAATAAAAATATTAAAAAAACTTTAATTTGCATACTTCCATTAATAACAACATTAATGTATTTGCATCTGCCTATTAGTAACAACATTAATGTATTTGCATCTGCCTATTAGTAACAACATTAATGTATTTGCATCTGCCTATTAGTAACAACATTAATGTATTTGCATCTGCCTATTAGTAACAACATTAATGTATTTGAATCTGCCTATTAGTAACAACATTAATGTATTTGCATCTGCCCATTAGTAACAACATTAATGTATTTGCATCTGCCTATTAGTAACAACATTAATGTATTTGAATCTGCCTATTAGTAACAACATTAATGTATTTGCATCTGCCCATTAGTAACAACATTAATGTATTTGCATCTGCCTATTAGTAACAACATTAATGTATTTGCATCTGCCTATTAGTAACAACATTAATGTATTTGCATCTGCCTATTAGTAACAACATTAATGTATTTGCATATGCCTATTAGTAACAATATTAATGTATTTGCATCTGTCTATTAGTAACAACATTAATGTATTTGCATCTGCCCATTAGTAACAACATTAATGTATTTGCATCTGCCTATTAGTAACAACATTAATGTATTTGCATCTGCCTATTAGTAACAACATTAATGTATTTGCATCTGCCCATTAGTAACAACATTAATGTATTTGCATCTGCCTATTAGTAACAACATTAATGTATTTGCATCTGTCTATTAGTAACAACATTAATGTATTTGCATCTGCCCATTAGTAACAACATTAATGTATTTGCATCTGCCTATTAGTAACAACATTAATGTATTTGCATCTGTCTATTAGTAACAACATTAATGTATTTGCATCTGCCCATTAGTAACAACATTAATGTATTTGCATCTGCCTATTAGTAACAACATTAATGTATTTGCATCTGCCTATTAGTAACAACATTAATGTATTTGCATCTGCCTATTAGTAACAACATTAATGTATTTGCATCTTCCTATTAGTAACAACATTAATGTATTTGCATCTGCCTATTAGTAACAACATTAATGTATTTGCATCTGCCTATTAGTAACAACATTAATGTATTTGCATCTGCCTATAGGTAACAACATTAATGTATTTGCATCTGCCTATTAGTAACAACATTAATGCATTTGCATCTGCCTATTAGTAACAACATTAGTGCATACGCAGAAGATTTAATAGATTCCAACGGCACTCCGACAAGTTTACGATCAGAAAATGTGTCCACTGAACGTTCGATTCTCACTTCGATCATCATCGATAGGTTTCTATTGCAGACGTCAAATTTGCACTTGTGGCAATAAGCTCCAGATACTGTTCCATGCGAAACTTTACCGCTACTGAGTACGATATCTTACGCATGATTACATAGCATTATATAACCTTCATCTTCATCGTAATTTGGCTGTATGTATATACTCCGGATCAGCAATATACCCGTTTGAGAGTTATGTATTATAGTGAAATATAGTATCAATCATAATAGTGAAATCATATTAAAATAAAGATATTTAATTAGATTATTTTTTACATATTATTATATTAAATATATTATTCGAATTTGGGTTGATATTATTATTTTTATTATATAATCATTATTGATCAAAAATCATAAAATTTTCTATGCAATTAAAAAAATTCTTTTATTATTTTGCAGTTATTAATTTCCCGTATGTTCCTATGATATAAAAGAGCTTATGTACCGTATGTATTAGTTATATAAAGTTTAGAAATGAATTCAAACGGTGACATTTCTAATTACCCTATAACAAGACAACCTTGACATTATTTAGTTATGAGGGAGAAATGAAGAAGGGAGTATACGAGGGTTTAGGAGAGGCTTACTTCCAAATGGGACATCACTACAAGGTTTAATATATGATGAATTGTTTTAGTATGGTTATAGTTCGTATTATTCTTCTAATTCAATAGATAATTGGGTAATTTTCATATTAATTTATATTCTTAGATTTATAGATTTTGAACTGCGAATATTGAAATAATGTAAATTCCATTTACTTAAAATGACAACAATATTTGCAATTATTCTTCAGCAATAGAAAAAGAAATAGAAACTAAATAGAAAAACTAAAATAGAAACTAAAATAGAAACTAAAATAGAAACTAATGCGTATTTTAATCACCAGGGAGAGTTTGTTGACGGTCGTATGCATGGCATTGGGAAATATACATGGAGCAACCAAGTCATATATCAGGTCTACTTTTAGGTACAATGGTAGTCTGGATATGTGCGGAGTGGAGTGAGTGGTGTGAGTAGATGTGTGTGATGTGATGTGGATGTGTGTGGTCTGGTGCGGATGTGTGTGGAGTGGTGTGAGTGGATGTGTATAGTGTGGTGTGGAATGTGTGGTGTGATGGATGTGGTGTGAGTGAGTTGATGTGTTGTGGTGTGAGTGAGTATCCCAGTACGGGTGAGTATTTTAGTGCGTTTGGGTGCTACTATGTGCGGTGGTGTGATTATGTGAGGAGTTATTAGTGGATTAGTGTATGTGCGGGTTTAAGTGCGCGTGTGTAAATATGCGATTGTTCGCGGGTGTGCGGGTTTGTGAGCGCGGTGGAGCGGGTGCGGATGTGCGGGTTGGAATACGACAATACACTCTATACGTAACTGTACTTTGCATGACTTTCACAGGGTGAGTTTAACAAAGGCAATATCACCGGCAAGGGGATGTACACCTGGCCAGACAAGAGGTTAATAACATAACAACTTCTCTATGAATTGTCGCCGGCAGCTTATCCTTGGCATATGATAATATCAAAAATATGCATCTATGATAGAAGTTCTACTACATAAATAATGATATTTAATTTAATTTGTAATTTAATGTAATATATTGATCTGGTTACATCATCTGGTTACATCATCTGGTTACACCATCTGGTTACACCATCTAGTTACATCATCTGGTTACACCATCTGGTTACACAATATGGTTACATCATCTGGTTACACCATATGGTTACACTATCTGGTTACACTATCTGGTTACATCATCTAGTTACATCATCTGGTTACATCATCTGGTTACATCATCTGGTTACATCATCTGGTTACATCATCTGGTTACATCATCTGGTTACATCATCTGGGTACATCATCTGGTTACATCATCTGGTTACATCATCTGGTTACATCATCTGGTTACATCATCTAGTTACATCATCTGGTTACATCATCTGGTTACATCATCTGGTTACATCATCTGGTTACATCATCTGGTTACATCATCATAATATTATGCACTCAAAGTACTTCCTTCAATTTGTAGTTAAATTTGTAGTTTAAAAGTTAATGTTCTCTTCTCCGGGCTGTTCTGCCTCCACACCCCACATCTTACCTCCCCACCCACATCGCATCTTATCGCATACCCCTAGCGGACGCCCTACACAACTATTAGTATAGATTCCACCATACAGAACATATCTCTGCAACCAGGTATGGGGACCGAGCTCCTAACTCTACTCACCAAACTTCACGCTGCCTCCCACACTCGATCATCCCCACCAACCCACCCCTACCAACCCTCTCACGCATCCATCCCCACCGGAAACAGCACCTACGAGGGCGAGGTCTACGACGGTTACCGACATGGTTACGGTGTCTATCGTCGTCACGGTTCGCTGATCACCTACGCCGGTGATTGGAGACGCGGCCGACGCCATGGCAAAGGTCGCATCGACTACCAGACCCCGGCGCTAACTGCCGCCACTATTGACGATAACGGCGAGAGCGACACCGGTGGCGACAACGGTGGCGACAACGGTGGCGCCGTTACTCGCGGCGTCGTTTGTTCGTACTACGACGGTGACTGGTGCGATGACATCAAGCATGGCTACGGTTAGGTCGACCCTTTGACCCCTCCCGTTCACGCAGTCCGTTCTCTACAACCCTAGCTTACCACTGTATCCTAACCATTATACCCTAACCGTTCTCCACCGTTTTCTACGTCTCTGGTATTCACTCATATCTGTTTTAAAAATGCAAACTCCGACCAACAACTCCGACCCTCGGCTTGACCCCAAACTCTGACCCCCGCTCTCTACCATCGCGTACGCCAGGTGTCCGCCAGTACTGCAACGGAAGCATTTACGAAGGAATGTGGTACCGTAATATTCGACACGGTAAAGGAAAGATGAAATGGTTCGAATCCAATGAGATGTACGATGGGAAATGGGACCACGGTACACAGGTTTCCGCTCGATGGGGTTTCATTGTAGTGGGGGCGATAATGAAAACCTAGTGTTTCCTTAGTAACTAGTGAACGTATGCCATCACAAATACCTTAACATATGTAATCGCTAAACCATCCGACTTGTCGTTTATTTGTAATCGCGGACTTCACCAATCAATCACTACGCCTCTAACCACACCTCTAACCACGCCTCTAACCACGCCTCTAACCACACCTCTAACCACGCCTCTAACCACACTTATAACCACACCTCTAACCACGCCTCTAACCACGCCTCTAACCACGTCTCTAATCACTCCTCTAACCACGCCTATAACCACGTCTCTAATCACTCCTCTAACCACGCCTATAACCATGCCTATAACCACTCCTCTAGTCAAACATTCACAAACTTTTACACTAAACTCTTACAACTAAAACGCCGTCTTACCGAAACCAGCCTTTACTCTAGTTGTTATACCCAGGTACAGATTAGCCCCAACTCCAACCCCACTCTCAACGCCACCTCTCAACACGTTAGCCACACATTAGCACGCCTAATAAGGCCCCGCCCACATCAGAACGGGTATGGAGTGTACACTTGGTTCTTACGTCGAGTGGACGTTGGTTCTCAGTACCCGATGCGAAATCGTTACGAAGGAGACTTCGTAGACTGTCGTCGCCATGGATACGGCGTGTTTAGTTACGCGAACGGATCTCGCTATCAAGGGCAATGGCACCATAACAAGAAGCATGGCGAGGTCGGTCTACTACGTATCATGGAATAGATAGATAAGGGGGAGTGAGAG
The DNA here is from genome assembly GCA_964035775.1 of Osedax frankpressi. Classification (NCBI taxonomy): domain Eukaryota; kingdom Metazoa; phylum Annelida; class Polychaeta; order Sabellida; family Siboglinidae; genus Osedax; species Osedax frankpressi. The sequence continues at coordinate 16,400,922 of OZ038312.1, read as the reverse complement.
GGGGAGTGAGAGGGGGAGCGAGAGGGGGAGCGAGAGGGGGAGTGAGAGGGGGAGTGAGAGGGGGAGTGAGAGGGGGAGTGAGAGGGGGAGTGAGAGGGGGAGTGAGAGGAGGAGTGAGAGGGGGAGTGAGAGGGGGAGTGAGAGGGGGAGTGATAGGGGGAGTGAGAGGGGGAGCGAGAGGGGGAGCGAGAGGGGGAGTTAGAGGGGGAGTGAGAGGGGGAGTGAGAGAGGGAGTGAGAGGGGGAGTGAGAGGGGGAGTGAGAGGGGGAGTGAGAGGGGGAATGAGAGGGGGAGTGAGAGTGGGAGTGAGAGGGGGAGTGAGAGTGGGAGTGAGAGGGGGAGTGAGAGTGGGAGTGAGAGGGGGAGTGAGAGTGGGAGTGAGAGGGGGAGTGAGAGGGGGAGTGAGAGGGGGAGTGAAAGGGGGAGTGAGATGGGGAGTGAGGGGGGAGTGAGAGGGGGAGTGAGAGTGGGAGTGAGAGTGGGAGAAGTATAAGGAGAGGACGAGGGAGGTGCTGATACATAAATACAATATACATTTAAATCAATTATGAAATTTCGCTTCAAATTCTAGTTTATAAAATTTGATTAAATATATAAATATATATATATATATATATATATATATATATATATATTATATATATATTTATTGCAATATCTATATAATATCTCTATAGTAGATTACATCTATATCATATTTATAGTTTTTAATATGTTATTGCATATCACTTGATTACAAAAACTATAACTTGTATATTTCAGGGTAAATTCATATTCAAAAATGGCCGTGTGTACGAAGGCTTATTTGAAAACGACCACATTAAAGATTTTCCGAGCTTCGAGGTGACCGCATCGGTCACTCCCGACCTCACTTCAATTAAAACTCGGACACCACGCACTTGTGGTTTGTTATTGTAAGATCTGTACGTTTATTGATTTTGTTTGATACAAAACTGAATATTGTGTTCGATTAATATGGTTGTAATTTGTTTGATTTAATCAACAAAATATACAGTCGAGGTTTTTATTTAAGGAGAGTGAACTTCTCTCATCTCCACCCATACGGTCCCTATTACTACCCATACCATCCCACTAATACCCATACTGCCCCTATCATACTCACCACCACCCCACTAATAACCATAACAAGTCTATCAACCCATCGCCCCTGTCAGTCCCATCCCTCAATTACACTTACAACCCCATCGTCCCCGCCACCACCGTCACCCAATAACCCCATCAATCCCACTACTCCATCATCTCCACAACTCCATCACCCCCTACATCCATCCCACCTCCAATTCCTCTTCAGAACGGATGTCGATACATAGCAACGAGAGCCGCAACACATACGGACCAAGTTTCCAGCCAGACTTTGATAACCTACTTTATCACTTCCCCCTGGACAGTCGTATGGAAGAAGCAACGCAGGTGGTCAATGCGTCCGCGACGCTCATCACTAGAATACAATTAGCCCTCCTTCCTCCCGATCGTAATCCAGTCACCCACCGACACGCGAAACTTCCCACCCGCTAAGCCCCGCCCACCGCCGCCCGTTGCCGACTACAAGCCCCGCCCCCTCGCAGGCGATCTACGTGATTATGCGTCACGTGACGCCACTCCACAAGATCTACAACTACTACGCCGGTCTGGGTCTGGCCTCCAGTGCCGACAATACCCACGTTATGACTAGAATGCAACAATGGCGTTTCCTCAAAGACTGTCGCCTGCACCACTACGCTAATACCCTTGCCGATATGGACCGTATCATCGGTAAGTTGCGTAACATTTCGCTCCTCTCGCCCGTTATCTTGTCCGCTTTATATTTTTAGCTTATTAGTCGATTTTAAGTCATGCATATTTTTCTCGGATATTATAAAATATTTAATGATATAAGACAATACGTAGAATATAACTGTATCTATGATTGGTGAGTGTTTATATAATATACATTCTTTTGGTTAATATTCGAACACGAATCGCAATAATTGTTCTCAACTTATAGATGATGACTATATTATTAACTTATCTTAAAAAGCTATCATTATTACATAAGACGTGAATATTAAAAACGAAATTTATAATTTGTTGGATTTCTGTGATTATATTTTATTAGATGTAGTGTCCGAAATAAGTTATTTTCATTAAAAAAATTAATTTAAAATAAGCTTCATTATTAGTTAATTATTAGTTAATTATTAGTTAATTATTAGTTAATTATTAATTAATTATTAGTTAATTATTAGTTAATTATTAATTATTATTAATGAAGATTTAACAAAGCTAAGGAGTAAATAACTTTAAGCTTTTAATCATGAATTGAAATTGTAGCGTATTTGTCATAATTGTAGTTTAAGTATTTACTTTTATTTACTATAAATTAACAAATTCAATTTCTAATTAATTCTCTATTTCATTTTCTACCTTATTATTTAATTCATGTTTTATTCATTCCATATTCCAAACACTACTTAAATTGTAATATGTTATCTTATCACCTGAACAGCTCCTTGTTGCGATAAAGATAATTACACTCTTCATGATCCTTACAAACCGATTCTATTCCGTGAATTCACAAACTCACTGGTAACTATTGGTTACCATATCTTTCATGAAGAACACAGGTTCAACTTAATTTCAACTTAAATTTTATAAATTTCAACATAAATCTATCTCCCTCTCCCTCTCCCTCTCCCTCTCCCTCTCCCTCTCCCTCTCCCTCTCCCTCTCCCTCTCCCTCTCCCTCTCCCTCTCCCTCTCCCTCTCCCTCTCCCTCTCCCTCTCCCTCTCCCTCTCCCTCTCCCTCTCCCTCTCCCACTCCCTCTCCCTCTCCCTCTCCCTCTCCCTCTCCCTCTCCCTCTCCCTCTCCCTCTCCCTCTCCCTCTCCCTCTCCCTCTCCCTCTCCCTCTCCCTCTCCCTGTCCCTCTCCCTGTCCCTGTCCCTGTCCCTGTCCCTGTCCCTCTCCCTCTCCCTCTCCCTCTCCCTCTCCCTCTTCCTATCCCTATCCCTATCCCTCTCCTTATCCTTATAAATATTAACCTTCCTACAATCCTAGTGGTCCTATTCCAGTATTAGCTTGGTGTGTTTCACGGCTTTTTAATGAAAACATTCTAAAGTATGCATGTTCAGTTCAAGGTTATCTAGGAAACTTTATATATATATATATATATATATATATATATATATATATATATATATGTATGTGTGTGTGTATGTCTAAATTAATGTGTACATGAACACTCCTGATACATTCTATTAAAGAAATTCCATTTATCAGTTGAAATTAATTTAAGAATTCTCTACACTAATGCGATTCTACTTTTCAGGATTCCTGTATACAGATAATAGGAAGACCTTAGTGATCATGGACCACATGTCAGAGGCTTATAAAGTCTACCAGAGTATTTGTCGACCTCGTCTGGTGTGTATTTCGAATGGTAACCATGACAACTTCACAAAGCTCATAGTAAAGTGTACATTTTTATAAATAATTTCCTCGGTAAATATATTCACTTTAGTTTGTAAAAAGTGAGAATATTATATTTACAAATGTAATTCTTACTACAATATTGTTAATTATATTATCTAGAATTTCTTTAATCTATGACTCACTCAGCGATGTATCATCACTAAAACCAATACATTCCTTTTAATTGTGCAAAGATCATAAGTTATGTTACCACCTATTTATAATATATTAGAATACGCCCATACAGCCCTTAGCGTTACCCCTCACGCCCCTCACGCCCCTCACGCCCCTCACGCCCCTCACGCCCCTCACGCCCCTCACGCCACTCACGCCCCTCACGCCCCTCACGCCCCTCACGCCCCTCACGCCCCTCACGCCCCTCACGCCACTCACGCCCCTCACGCCCCTCACGCCCCTCACGCCCCTCACGCCACGCCCACATGCTACATCATCCGCTTCGCTTGCAGAAGGAGCCGTACGAGGACATCATGAAGATGCGCGAACTACTCTGGATCCTCAAGGACGTGGAGATGATTAACATTGACCTATCTGCGACTGCAATTGTGCAGATTCTAGGCCGAGATGACCCCAAAGTTAACCCCGACGATGTCGTAGATCTCGAACTAGAGGTTAGTAATAGTGCTTAGACGGATTTGCATACAATTTAAGTATTACCTTACCTTACCGTTATTCCCATCCTATTCAATTTGATGAGACATCTGACACATACTATTTATATCATCCCCATGGAGGCACGCACCTCACCACACATCCCCACACACCTCTCATACCCCATAACAACTCCCTCACCTCCCCCACACACCTCTCACACCTCCTCTCATACCACCTATTATACCCCACACCTCTCCACACCTCCCCACATACCTTCACACTCCATAACAACTCCCTCATCACACCTCATCACACCTCACCACAACCTCTCACACACCACTAACACTACCTCACACCTCC
>OZ038312.1:16342549-16392549 GCA_964035775.1 Osedax frankpressi | reverse complement strand
CCTGACTGACTGACTGACTGACTGACTGACTGACTGACTACTAACTGACGGACTGACTTACTGACTGACTGACTGACTGACTAACTGACTGACTGACTGACTACTGACTAATTGACTGACTGACTGACTACTAACTGACAGACTGACTGACTGACTGACTGACTGACTGACTGACTGACTGACTGACTGACTGACTGACTGACTGACTGACTGACTGACTGACTGACTGACTGACTGACTGACTGACTGACTGACTAACTGACTGACTGACTGACTGACTGACTGACTGACTGACTGACTGACTGACTACTAACTGACACTCTGACTGACACTCTGACTGACACTCTGAATGACACTCTGACTGACACTCTGACTGACTGACTAACTGACTGACTGTCTGACTGACTGACTGACTACTAACTGACAGACTGACTGTCTGTCTGACTGACTACTAACTGACAGACTGACTTACTGACTGACTGACTGACTACTAACTGACACTCTGACTGACACTTTGACTGACTGACTGACTCCCTCACTGACTGACTGACTGACTAACTGACTGACTGTCTGACTGACTGTCTGACTGACTGTCTGACTGACTGTCTGACTGACTGTCTGACTGACTATCTGACTGACTGACTACTGACTGACTGGCTGTCTGACTGACTGGCTGACTAACTAACTGACTGACTCATAGACTGACTTACTGACTGACCCACTGACTGACTGACTGACTGACTGACTGACTGACTGACTGACTGACTGACTGACTGACTGACTGACTGACTGACTGACTGACTGACAGACTGACTTATTGACTGACCCACTGACTGACTTACTGACTGACCCACTGACTGACTGACCTACTGACTCACTGACTGACTCGCTCACTCACTCACTGACCTACCACTCACTCACTTACTCGTCTATTCGCTTATTCACTCACTCGCTAAATATTGTAAAAGCAATATTATTATGGTCATGGTTGAGTGATCACAAGATAATCTTTCTCTCTACCAGTTTGAATACAACCGCATTGGTATTCAATATCTAGCTATCACAACAGATGTAATAACGCTTCCTAATAGTAATCTTATAATACCTAGTTACCATTTTTAACTAAACTAACCTAATATATAGTTCTACGCAGTCTCGGATAATTTAATAATTAATAAACAAGGTTTGTTTTTATATGTATTGTTTATTTTATATAGCACTATATATATTATGATAAAGTATACTACATATATTAATATATAAATGTTAGTATATAATATTATTATACACTATAATATATTAAATTATTTAAAATTTCATAATATATTTATATAAACTATATTATCATAATAAATATGAACATGGGATCGAATTAGAATATTATTATATTGCATATCTATATTTTACTAAATATTAAATATTAACGTATTAATGATATATTAAGGTATTATCTATTATATATGATCTCGTATATTATCTATAACAGCTGGTTGCTTTGTTTGTTACTGTTCTATACCCTGTTATACACTTGTTACCCTCTATACACTGTAATTATATATTTATATATCACTGATACCATGATTATATCATATCATATCTACTCAACACTAGCTACTTTCCTCCGTGCACTACATGCAGAGTGGGCGTGGCTTCACTACCTAACACTAGCTACTTTCCTCCGTGCACTACATGCAGAATGGGCGTGGCTTCACTACTCAACACTAGCTACTTCCCTCCGTACACTACATGCAGAGTGGGCGTGGCTTCACTACCTAACACAAGCTACTTCCTTCCGTACACTACATGCAGAGTGGGCGTGGCTTCACTACCTAACACTAGCTACTTCCTTCCGTACACTACATGCAGAGTGGGCGTGGCTTCACTGCCTAACACTAGCTACTTCCCTCCGTACACTACATGCAGAGTGGGCGTGGCTTCACTACCTAACACTAGCTACTTCCTTCCGTACACTACATGCAGAGTGGGCGTGGCTTCACTACCTAACACTAGCTACTTCCCTCCGTACACTACATGCAGAGTGGGCGTGGCTTCACTACCTAACACTATCTACTTCCCTCCGTACACTACATGCAGAGTGGGCGTGGCTTCACTGCCTAACACTAGCTACTTCCCTCCGTACACTACATGCAGAGTGGGCGTGGCTTCACTACCTAACACTAGCTACTTCCTTCCGTACACTACATGCAGAGTGGGCGTGGCTTCACTACCTAACACTAGCTACTTTCCTCCGTACACTACATGCAGAGTGGGCGTGGCTTCACTACCTAACACAAGCTACTTCCCTCCGTACACTACATGCAGAATGGGCGTGGCTTCACTACTCAACACTAGCTACTTCCCTCCGTACACTACGTGCAGAGTGGGCGTGGCTTCACTACCTAACACTAGCTACTTCCCTCCGTACACTACGTGCAGAGTGGGCGTGGCTTCACTACCTAACGCTAGCTACTTCCCTCCGTACACTACATGCAGAGTGGGCGTGGCTTCACTACCTAACACTAGCTACTTCCCTCCGTACACTACATGCAGAGTGGGCGTGGCTTCACTACCTAACACTAGCTACTTCCCTCCGTACACTACGTGCAGAGTGGGCGTGGCTTCACTACCTAACGCTAGCTACTTCCCTCCGTACACTACATGCAGAGTGGGCGTGGCTTCACTACCTAACACTAGCTACTTCCCTCCGTACACTACATGCAGAGTGGGCGTGGCTTTATTAGTCCTATACATATGTATTGCTCACTTCGGTTACCTCGTGTATACACATACACAAGTGTATACACGTACAGTGTACGTCGTACAGTGTACGTTGTACACCCTTTAACCGAGGCTATTCATTATATAAATATCCTGCAGGCATCCATTATATAAGCTCAACATTCCGTGAATTGTTTTCGTGTGTTGCGTAATCAATCTTAATCAAACACGTGACAATTATAATTACAATATTATCACTATTATATTAACTATTATATTAACCAGTAAGTTGTATCCTGTTCTCTAGATACAAACTACTTCGTACCCAGTATTATCTACATTAGATGCAATCTACTATGTACCCAGTACTATCTACATTATATACTACTATTATATGCCAAGTGTTGAGTATCTACCCCGAGTACCCATTTAATGTATACAATTTTCAGATTTCTTATGATAAACCTACGCGTTACGAAAGTCAGTTATTCATGAAATATGCGTCCTTACATATTTCTATTGTTATGTCTAGTGGACGTGGTGTTGCGTGGGGTGATTAGTATAGAAGTTGGGGCCAAGTGTAGTGACCATTACATGTTTCTATTATATACCGTTATATACATACATTTCATAAATATGTTATTGATTTCCAACAAAAAACTTATATTTTAGAACATATATATATGTACTATTTATATATATATATATATATATATATATTCGTATATATAAATATATATAAATATCTTGTATGTATTTGTAATAACACAAGAAATAAGTTAATGGATATTTAAAAATAAATTTAATTTATTATTTTTTCTTAAATAATATGATTATATTCATCTCCATCCCATTATGCGTGTGCATGTGAGTATGCGTGTGCATGTGTATATGCGTGTGCATGTGTGTGTATGCGTGTGTATGTGTGCGTATGTGAGTATACGAGTGTGTATGTTAGTGTATGTGTGCATGCATGTGTATGCGTGTGTGTATATAAGTGGATTGAATTAACTTATTGCATTTGAAGAGTTTTTTTAATTTCATGGCCTTGTTGAATTTCTCCAGATGTGTTCGTGAACACAACGCTAACGAGACACATTTTGTCATCAAGAAAAGTTCCTTATTGGGTTGTAAATCATTGTAGAAAACTCATTTGCAGAAAAGTTAACATACGATGGTTTTACGTAAATATCGCTCGTAAATCTGCTATATAGTCGTTTAGTAGCAATTATCGGATTATTACTACGCGTCGCGACCTCTACACCACCCCTACGTTTTAAGTTTACTATTGCCTCATTACGAAACTATTTCTATATTGTTTGCAACGCCGAAATGTAGAAGACGATCACGTGTCAATAACATATATAATGAATGCACACACGTATAGGCTTACAAATATTGGCAACCTCGATAAGACTATATATTTTATTTGTACACATTTCACATATCTCATTATCGATGACGTCAGTTCCCGCTAAAGCATTTAAATATGTTCATAGAGATTCACAGAGTCCCAACATCCTGCACGATATGGAACCTCCTCGCCAAAACACCAGCATTTAAAATTTGTACAAATTTGGCACAAAGCTTACTTCGAGCTTCGTTGCCATTTCGTGGAGCAACTGATACGCTGCGTGGTAGGAATTCTAAGAAAATCCTTTGCATGAATCATAGACATGTCTTAAATGAGTGCCCGAACACTGGTATATTTGAATATTAATTCATTTTCTAAATGCGAGAATTTAAGACCAAATATAGCTTTTCAAATCGATGTTTTCAACGATATAATAGATATATTGTTATTTTGATGAAGTAGAAACATCAACAATGCCACAGTATGTTATAAATTAGTATATTAGCATATATGCCAATATGTTGTTACTTAGATTAGCTAATGATCAGGAGAAAATAATATTTATTTGAAATCAACTTCAAATTCCTCAAACTATAAAAGGATCACATTGTATAAAGTATAAATCTACAGATTTACTTTCCGAATTTGTTTAGTCGTTTTAATTCCAACATTTAACCGTATTTTAATATTGTATTGCATATATTTGGAGGAGTTCTTTTCATACCAGGAAAGTTGGTGAAGTGAAACTGAAAACTATCTATGGATAGCCAAAATCCTGTCTGAGTCGAATTAATTCATAACTTCTATATATTATCAAAAGAATTATTATTTTAGTCCGAGATTTAAACTACTAACAAACTACTTACCAGCGTGCCCCGTAGTCACAACACCGCTGAAGAATTTATACACATATAGAGTTAATATAATGATTATAAACTTATGTTAACCCGTTAACGTGTATTAATTGCAACACATTTGAATGCGCTCAAAGCTATGACGTCGACAACAATTAATACTTCTGTATATTGCATTTTAATAACACCCTACTGAACTATACTTTAACTATACGTATTTGTGTATTTACACCTAACAGGTTTCGGAATCAATAGTCGATCATAATTCGTCTTTACAATGAATTGGTAATATAATCGATTACAGGCCGATCTAACAATCGATCTATTGTCTCCATTGCGTTGAATACTCTAATACTCGTAATTATATACCGTTCACTGTATAGCACTCACATCACATACCGCACACCTCAAGTTTTGATTTAAATCTGTCATAATTTTGGTGATTAACAGTTCATGTATGTTGAAACACGGTTCTGTTTTTAAATAATCTTTTATTTATCAATTGTCCGACAATTTTAGCTAATTATATAATTATATTAAATGCTTGACCCTCTTTCTCTCTGCCTCTCTCTGCTTCTTTCTACCTCTATCTGCCTCTATCTACCTATCTCTGCATCTCCCTACCTCTATCTGCCTCTATCTACCTCTCTCTGCATCTCCCTACCTCTATCTGCCTCTATCTACCTATCTCTGCATCCCTCTACCTATATCTGCATCTCTCTACCTCTCTCAGCATCTCTCCGATTCTTTCTGGCCCTCTCTGTCTCTCTCTGTATATCTCCACTCCCATCCCCTCCCCTCCCCTCCCCTCCCTTATCCTCCCCTCTCTTCCCCTCTATCTGCTTCTCTCATCCCCTCTGCCCCTATATGGCCCTCTCTGACTCTCTCTATCCCTCTGTCTCTTACTGTCTCTCTATATATCTCCTATCCCCTCCTCTCCCCTCTCCTCCCCTATCCTCCCCTCCTCTCTCCTCCCCTCCTCTCTCCCCTCTCCTCCCCGTCTCTCTCCCCTCTCCTCCCCAAGCCTCCCCTCTCCTCCCTCTCTGTCCCTCTCCTCCCCTCCCTGTCCCTTCTGTCTCTCTGTATATCTCTCTCCTCCCCTCTCCTCACCTCTCCTCCCCAATCCTCCCCTCCCATCCCCCTTCTGTCTCTTTCTGCCTCTCTCTGTATATCTCTCCTCTCGCCTCTCCTCCCCTCTCTGTCCCTCTCTGCCTCTCTCTGCATATCTCTACCCTCCCATCTCCTTCCCTCTTCCACCCTATCCTCCCCTCTCCTCCCCTCTATGTCCCTCTCTGCCTCTCTCTGTATATCTCTCCCCTATCCTCTCCTCCCTTCTCCTCCCCAAGCCTCCCCTCTTCTCCCATATCTGTCCCTTTCTGCCTCTCTCTGTATATATCTCCCCTCCCCTCTCCTCCCATCTCCACCCCTATTCTCCCCTCTCCTCCCCTCTCTGTCCCACTCTGCATCTCTATGTATATCTCTCTACTCTCCTCTCCTCCCCTCTCCTCCCCAAGCCTCCCCTCTCCTCCCCTCTCTGTCCTTCTCTCTGTATATCTCTCCCCTCTCCTCCCCAAGCCTCCCCTCTCCTCCCATATCTGCCCCTATCTGCCCTTATCTGCCTCCCTATGTCTCTCTCTAAATAATCATGCGTGTAATAATACATTTACGTTACTTTATTATCATTACGTTTAATAATATTTAATAATATTTCCGATGAAGGAATTACGTCAAAGAGACGTGACTCATCGCTAGCTATGACGTCATTTCTTGCTCGCTTGTAACCGATCGATTATCCTAGCCCTGACCACTGTGGTCTATAGTACTATGATAATGACAATGACAAATTTACCATTTCGTTTATATACATTTAGAAATATATTGTGAATCAATTACCACTTTGCAGGAACACGGCATATTGTAAACACACATTACATTAAGCCCATGTAGAATAGATTATATTATTCTGTTGGTCAAATATAGTTTAACATTCATATATATATATATATATATATATATATATATATATATATATATATATATATATATAACATTCATATCTCCAAAAATCTGTTTACGTTGCATAATTTCTTATATATTATTTTTTATATTTATTGTCATCGAAATATTTTACAAATATTTTACTGCGTTAATTTCTGTTTGTTTTCTACTGAAACATCAATTTCTATTTTAAAACATTACATCAGGGCGTTAGCTTTCATTTATGTAAGTCTGGGTCTGGGTGTAGTATGGGCGTTGCATATGACGAGCTCTATGGCTATAGAAAGCTCACTAGATTACACATTGATTATATCTGTTGGAGGCTAATTGCTTGCCTGCCTACATTGCGTATTTAGCAATTCTACTATATTATGAATAGGGCTACGTGTTCGCCTATACAACACGTACGTTGTACGTTGTTTTCGCTGCATTGCAAACCAAACATCATAAACATGTCCGCCGTCTCGCTTCGGTGAATACTTAATGAGAATCAACTTTGGCTCATGAGTCACGTGTTGCATAACGATGGCGTGCGTTACTAGTTTCGTAATAACCTGCGCTATTGACTTTCACCAAGCGCTTGTATAAGTTAACGACGATTTTAGCGGACTCGTTATTGATTAAGTTTTAGCACCGTCTGCATATATTGGTACTATCTATCCGGTACTATCTATCCGGTACAATGTTTATTCAGTTTTACCTGTAACCCCATGGGTTTGGGTCTAGCATGGGTCTAGCATGGGTCTAGCATGGGTCTAGCACTATCTCATTGTCTTTCCCGACAATGTATGTCTTCAGAATAGCAATACAACTGTTGCGATAGCCTAGATTATCCCAATAACCCTAGATTATCCCAATAACCCTAGATTATCCCAATAACCCTAGATTATCCCAATAACCCTAGATTATCCCAATAACCCTAGATTCTACCAATAACCCTAGATTATCCCAATAACCCTATATTATCCCAATAACCCTAGTTATCCCAATAACCCTAGATTATCCCAATAACCCTAAATTATCCCAATAACCCTAGATTATCCCAATAACCCTAAATTATCCCAATAACCTTAGATTATCCCAATAACCCTAAATTATCCCAATAACCCTAGATTATCCCAATAACCCTAGATTATCCCAATAACCCTAAATTATCCCAATAACCCTAGATTATCCCAATAACCCTAGATTATACAAATATCCCTAGATTATCCCAATAACCCTATATTATCCCAATAACCCTAGATTATACCAATATCCCTAGATTATCCCAATAACCCTAGAGTATCCCAATAACCTTAGATTATACCAATAACCCTAGATTATCCCAATAACCCTATATTATCCCAATAACCCTATATTATCCCAATAACCCTATATTATCCCAATATCCCTAGATTATCCCAATAACCCTAGAGTATCCCAATAACCTTAGATTATACCAATAACCTTAGATTATACCAATAACCCTAGATTATACCAATATCTCTAGATTATCCAAATAACCCTATATTATCCCAATAACCCTAAATTATCCCAATAACCCTATATTATCCCAATAACCCTAAATTATCCCAATAACCCTAGATTATCCCAATAACCCTAGATTATACCAATATCCCTAGATTATCCCAATAACCCTAGATTATCCCAATAACCATATATTATACCAATAACCCTAGCTTATACCAATAAACCTAGATTATCCCAATAACCCTAAATTATCCCAATAACCTCTGACCTCTAACTATGTGTACGACATCACATACTAGATATAAGTGTATATATGATTGTCACGTATCAATTATTTTATATTATGTTTATTGCGTGTACAAAAACAACAATAAGTTAAATTGAATATGAAAACAACGAAAACCTTAGTTCAATTACCATAAGTATCTTCACGTACTTGCAATTATGTTTAACCCTAGCGAGAAGAATCGTCAATTGCATTGTGTAAATCTACGTATGCTACATAACACAGTAATACCGTTATGTCACAGGAATTAAACAAATTTCCGATTTTCTGGAATTTTATGTATTTGCATGCAATCTGATATAATCTGACGTAATACTCTTACCTTATATAACCACTAATCGGATAGTGAACAGGTTTGCAATTCAAGTGATATCGAACTCATTTCCGATATATATATATATATATATATATATATATATATATATATATATATATATATATGTATGTATGTATGTATGTATGTATATATATATATATATATATATATATATATATATATATATATATATATATATACAGCTTATACATTATACAGCTGATACCTAACTACACTATTATTTACTATAATACTACAATACTAGTGTACTCTAATACTCTCTTCATTACCACCATAGCCACGTACTATCGTAACCACGTACCCCCTTATAAGTATCTATGCGATTCTAATGTTTATTTAGTATATAATATTCCACATTCATAATACATTTCACAATGTTAACCAGTGATTGATTTATATATCATCTTTACGATTAATCACTCTTTCTTCTTTGAAGTTAGCCTGATTTAACTTGTATTCAACTTATATCAAATATATTATCTACTACTATAAATATATATATATTTTTACCCAATAAAATAAATGATGTAACTATTATATAATCTTATATAATTATATTAAATAAAAAAATATATAATATATTTGTAATGCAAATAAAATATGTTTTCACTATTAATATAAAACAAAAAAAACTAAAATGACCTGAATAGTTTCCTGGTGATACAATAAATAATCCAGGTAATTTCACTTTTTGCATTTCTTAATTTTTGCTATTTTATCCAATATTTTTTGTAACACTTGTTTACCGGACAAGTATTACGTGAAAGTATTATCGACGATTAATATAAATATGCTATTGATTATATTGACATTTATATTATGATAAAATATAAATTATAAAAAAATCGAATCGAAATTTTACTAAAACAATACATAATAATTAAAAAGTGAAATTTATAAATATTACTTTATTTGTGTTAATTGACGATGATAAGTATATAACCTAATTTATAATACCTCTCCTTATAGTATTATTATTGTATCTTATAAATTGTTATCTGAAATAGGATAATAACCAACTGATACTATGACAAATCGCTTTGTAAACCACAAAAGTGCACGTATAAAAGAATTAATTAACGAATAAAGAATGATTTAATTATTTCTATATATACATTTTTGGATCAAACCCAGCAAACAGAATGCTGTAATAGTTTTTTTAAATCTTATGTGTCCACAAAAATAAAAAATAATATAAAAGAAATTATACAATGCAAAAAATTAAAATACCTGGATTGTTTGCTGGGAATTCTATATTTAGATTTCAATCTTAACTTTAAAACTAAATTCATAGTATTATTTATATATATATATATATAGTATATATATATATATATATATATATATATATATATATATATATATATATATATATATAGATATCTATACATAGAAAAAGTAAATATTTGTAGCTTACAATTCGATAATGATATTTCTCCTACCCACAGCTTCCGCCAATAATGACGCAACCATTCGTTCCTTTGCGTCAAGTCACCTCGAGAGAGAAGTCTGAAGCCGCGCGAATTTCCAGAAAATCTTGTCCCTCCCCTTTTGCAGGTTCCCGCCTCTCGCACCGAGAATCCCTGTCCGAATTACAGGAACGCGCACGTCTCAGCGTCACATCCGGTTCTCTGACCAGCCCCGTGAGCGCCGGCAGCAGTGGAGGTCGTCTCAAGGGATTACGTAAGGCCAATCGTATTTCCGACCATGCCTTGGAATCCGCGTGCCTCGACACGCAAACGACTGCGATGTGCGGCGTTGGCGTGGATGCGTGTCATGGTGCAGTTGGTCATTCCTTGCGCCGGACCACCAGCGTCCAGTACTTGTCCTGCCGAGACCTACCCACCATTGGATACCGGGGTATGTCTTCGAAGAGCATTCGCGGTCGCCTCTCGCTCGCCTCTTCGGTGGTGGACTTACGCCACGCCTCCCTTTCGCCGGACCACGCCTCTATTTCGCCGGAACCCGCCCCTATTTCACATGCCCACGCCCCTAGTACGCCGGACCACTCCCCTATTTCACCGGACCGCGCCCATTCCCAAGCATCTATGGATACTCACCACTTTCAGAATGATGCGTGCCCCGTAAAATTAAAAACAGATACGCCCCCTTCAAAAACAGATACGCCCCCTTCAAAAGTAGACACGCCTATTTCGCCATTACACCTCTGTACGCCCTCATCACGTTTAGAATATGTTTTGATCTCGTCGTCCGACCAACCTCCTGATACATTACCTCCTCCTCCTCCTCCTCCCACTATAACATATTCTAGGATACACACCACACCATCCACCACACTACCCACTATACCATCCACCACACCACTCGTTACACTTCCCACTACACCTTCCATTATACCACCTACTATACCACCCATTACACCACCTACTTTACCACCAACTACACCTCCCACCACACCAAAACCTACACCGCCATCTTCAGAATATACTACACCACCCACTATACCACCCACTACATCACCCACTATACCACCCACTATACCACCCACTATACCACCCACTACATCACCCACTACATCACCCACTACAATACCCATTATACCACTCACTATACCACCCACTATACCACCCACCATACCACCCACCATACCAACCACTACATCACCCACTACATCACCCACTACAATACCCGCTACACCACCCACTATACCACCCACTATACCACCCACTACATCACCCACTACACCAACCACTATACTACTCACTATACCACCCACTATACCACCCACTATACCACCCACTATACCACCCACTATACTACCCACTACAATACCCGCTACACCAACCACTATACCACCAATTATACCACCCACTACACCACCCACTACGCCACCCACTACACCTACCACCATATCACTTACTATTCCTCTCGATACAACACCCGCCATAACACCCGCCACAACACCCGCCACAATACCCGCCACAACACCCGCCACAAAACCAATCACAACACCCGCCTTACAACCCGTTAAACCACCAATTATGCTACCCACCAAACCCTCTATTGTCCAATCAACTACTATCGATCATCAAAGAACAACAGCAATGCGAACTCTCTCTGGTCCTCCACTACCCCCTAAATGCAAGAAACCCGTGCCCAAAATACCGCTACCACCATCAGTTACTCTCGTACCGGATATGACCCTTTCAGATATCTCCCTGACTACGGTGAATACACCTCATGTATTTAAATGTGACAGTCCTCCAGCTTTACCACCAAAATGTAAGAAAGCATATACTTGCGTTTCTAATGCAATGCTTAATCGCCACGGGGACACGCCTCTTCTCTATAATGGCACGCCTCTTCACCACGACGACACGCCTCTTCACCACGACGACACGCCTACTCGCCACGACGACACGCCTACTCGCCACGACGACACGCCTCTTCACCACGACGACACGCCTACTCGCCACGACGATACGCCTCTTCACCACGACGACACGCCTACTCGCCACGACGACACGCCTCTTCACCACGACGACACGCCTACTCGCCACGACGACACGCCTACTCGCCACGACGACACGCCTACTCGCTACTCCGAGGAACCCATTTCGTTTGGCGCGCTGCCGGTCAACGAGTACGTCGGCGAACGCGCCACTTCGACGCCCCTGCGACGCCCGCAACCGCCTCTATCTCCCGACGTCGGGTACGCTTCCCTACCGGACGTCGAGGACACTCGTCTCGCCGAGGTCACCACTCGAGGTCGTGCCGACGTCGTCGGCCGGCCGCTTGACCTCGACTACCTGCTCGCCAATCTCGAAGAGACCGACCTCGATAATTCAGACGACAATTATGCGGATCTCATTACGGACCCGGACACCGATACTACTTCCGGGAACCACTCGGAACGTATACGTGACCGATGTAATGATAAAGTGAACACCGATGAAGGTAAACATATCATTGTAAGCGACGTTCTTATGCATAAATTAACACCGATTTACGCAATTAAAGCCGAGAACATGGAAGCAATGGGTACGCACGCAATGGATGCGAATATATCGGATGAAACGGTGTCCGATGTGGAAATAATGAAACTGGAAGCAATCGACGTCGATACGATAGAATCTGAAGTAACAGACTCAAAATTAAATGATTCAATTGAACCGGAAGTAGCTAAAATACAAGCGACTGAAAAGAAGTTAACGAATCGTAAAGTAATCGAAACCGAAGTAATTAACTCTGTACCAAATAACGTATCCGGGGTAGATGTCGCCGAAGATGTAAAACACGGCATCGCCTCCATGATGCGTTTATTTAGTAACGGATCGCCTCAAAGTCTTGCGGAGTTGGCGGAGCAAGCGTCCTTTAAGCTGACCGCTCCTTTAAGCCTGCGACCAATTTCACCTCTGCCGGTACCACTCGTATCGCCCCGAGGTACGCCTCCTACCATGCCCCACGCTACGCCCCCCATTACGCCCCCAGCCACGCCTCCGGTAACTCCGAGCATATCTGTGGGCGGGGACTCGTTCCACGACGACGACGACGACGACGACGACGAGAATATAATTCTTGAAGCGGAAGTATCTCGACTTCAAAACCTACAAAAACAATACGTAGCCCCGGATGTTTATATGCCGGAAGGTGAGGCGGGCGTCTGCGAGGCGGGCGTCGCCGCTGACGACTTCGTACCGGAACTCGAACGCCTCGAGTCTTTCGAGATGCGAGCACTTGACGAATTTCGCGAGTTCGCCAAGTCCATGGAGTCGTTAACCGACCATTTCGACGGTGCGCCGTTGACCATATTTCCTGCCGACCCAATTAGCGGAGGGAATTCCGAAAGCATTCCCACCGTTGACATCGAGTCTACCCTCGACGCCGATCGAGTCTCCGTAGCGGATTACTCGGATTACGAAGAGATCGCCGTCGACGAAGCCAGCGATAACGATGCGTTTTTAGAGATAGATGAGCCGTTCGTATCCGCTAGTGGAATGGTCGACGAAACCGCTCCTCCAATTCCGGTAACATCGGATCCCGATTCATTGGCGCTGTTCAAATTGTCCACCTCTGAAAACGGTGAAAATCCTGAGTCAAATCACGTTCACGAAACCTCTCCCGTTACACCCGATGCCAACGTGAACGTCCACGCCAATCGAACCCCCAGCACACCGCTCGATTCTCATATGACAAGTCGCGTCCGTTGCTCGTCCCCTACACAAATCGAAACTCCTAGAGCTAACCACGCCCATTCTTCTTCACCCATACCATACGATACTCATGTAGCTAACCAGACTCATCGCTCTTCTGACACGCTACTCGACACTAATCAAGATAACCACGCCCATCGTGCATCCCCCTCTCTTTCGGATGCTTTCAAATCGAAAGTAGCTCTCTACATGAACTCGACGAATAAATATTACTCTGAACGTCTCAGGGACACAGTGAACGAAGAATTGGAGACGAGGTGTTCAAGATCATCTGGTTAGCTATGATATTATATAATGTTCTATGATATTATATAATGTTCTATGATATTATATAATGTTCTATGATATTATATAATGTTCTATGATATTATATAATGTTCTATAGTGTTCTATAGTATAGTATTGCGTGCTATAGTGTTTTATAATGTTCTATAATGTTCTATAATGTTCTATAATGTTCTATAATGTTCTATAGTGTTCTATAGTGTTCTATAATGTTCTATAGTGTTCTATAATGTTCTATAATATTTTATATTTTATATGTTTTATGTTTTATAGTTTTTATATGTTTTATATATTTTATATGTTTAATATGTTTAATATGTTTAATATGTTTAATATGTTTAATATGTTTAATATGTTTAATATGTTTAATATGTTTAATATGTTTAATATGTTTAATATGTTTAATATGTTTAATATGTTTAATATGTTTAATATGTTTAATATGTTTAATATGTTTAATATGTTTAATATGTTTAATATGTTTAATATGTTTAATATGTTTAATATGTTTAATATGTTTAATATGTTTAATATGTTTAATATGTTTTATATGTTTTATATGTTTTATATGTTTTATATGTTTATAACGTTTTATAACGTTTTATAATGTTTTATAGTGTTTTATAATAATTTATGATATTCTATAACATTCTAGATATAGTCTATACTCTGTATGCTGATCTACAGCGTTTTATGTTCATTTGGATGTCTAACTAGTCGAAATCTTATGAAATATTTTATATGATCTGTATTTTTAATAATTAATTTTAATATTGGCGCACGGTAAACAAAGTGATATAATATTTGAATAAATTCCTTTAATGTGTTTCACAATTTTTAGTTTGACAATATATGATCCCAAGAATCCAGACGATGTAATTATTATAAATTATTAAGTAATTATTTTTAATAAAAAAAAAGCTAATATATTGTAAGCATAAATAAAATATATTTAAATATATTTTATCAAAAAATGAAAAATATCTGTTTTTTAGGCACGTCAATATTCTGGAATATAAATGATTACAAATTTTTTTAAAAACATTTTATAAATATAAAATCACTAATACCCTAATACCCCTTTGTACATTATACATTGTACACTATACATTGTACAATGTACATTGTACATTGTACAATGTACAGTGTGTAATGTACAATGTACATTATAATTATACATTATACATTATACATTGTATATTATATATTGTACATTGTATATTATACATTGTACACTATACATTGTACATTGTATATTGTACATTGTACATTATACATTGTACATTATACATTGTACATTATACATTGTACATTATACATTGTATATTGTACATTGTACACTATACATTGTACATTATACATTATACACTATACATTGTACACTATTACATTGTACACTATACATTTTACACTATACATTGTACACTATACATTGTACACTATATATTGTACACTATACATTGTACACTATACATTGTACACTATACATTGTACACTATACATTGTACACTATACATTGTACACTATACATTGTACACTATATATTGTACACTATACATTGTACACTATACATTGTACACTATACATTGTACACTATACATTGTACACTATACATTGTACACTATACATTGTACACTATACATTGTACACTATACATTGTACACTATACATTGTACACTATACATTGTACACTATACATTGTACACTATACATTGTACACTATACATTGTACACTATACATTGTACACTATACATTGTACACTATACATTGTACACTATACATTGTACACTATACATTGTACACTATACATTGTACACTATACATTGTACACTATACATTGTACACTATACATTGTACACTATACATTGTACACTATACATTGTACACTATACATTGTACACTATACATTGTACACTATACATTGTACACTATACATTGTACACTATACATTGTACACTATACATTGTACACTATACATTGTACACTATACATTGTACACTATACATTGTACACTATACATTGTACACTATACATTGTATATCGTACAATAATATCTATATGTTATCGTTACTTGATGAACAACCTTTACCTTATTATTGCATATTCAAATGAGCTCCTTTAATTTACGAGTAATTTACCCAAGTTTTTATGAATGAACTCGCTGGTAACTGAAGATATCACACTTGTTGAGGTAATAAGTAATTTAAAGCAAAATAAACCAGGTGAAATCAATATTATATAATATAATATAATTATTTAAAAAAAAACATATATATAATATATTTATAATGCAAATACAATATATTTTAACTTATATTATATAATAAAAAACTAAAATGACCTGGATATTTTTATGGGTATTTATTAAATATTTTATCACTAACAATTTAAGTTACAAGCTTTGTATTTAAATAACTAACCACATTACAATTTATCAACAACCAATTGTTAGTCGAAATCGTTTATCAAAATTGCCAGTGAATAATTACTGACCATAAACAATGATGCTCGGATCACCAGGCACTGACCAGTCTGTTACTATGGCCATCGCTTACGATGTTTGTTTACCCAACTAAGCTACTGTATCTCCGTCACCCTAAGCTATTGTCTTTTTAATCGTGGGCCGGACATATTTACTCGGTATTTACATATTTATACACCGCCATTCACTGATGCGTGACGACATTAAGCTACTGATCTTAACTGGACGTCTCTTCTTAGTTTCTCGAGGCTTTGTCCTCATTTAAAGAATTTTCTTTGTCACGAGGCATTATTCACCATGCATCCCGTGACTCACTACTCATCTCATTCGGTGACATTATATAACTTAATAGTTTATTTATTTCCCCATTGTTCTTCTCGCATCTCTACGGCCAAAACCTCTCTTTCCATGTGCAGATTTAGATTTTATTCTTTTTTCCTATTGATTTCTACTTCTACGAGTCGAATACTTAACTACTAGCTATCCGATGTCTACAGTAAGTATTGTCTCGGTGTACCTTAGTCTGGTCCGAAACCTTCTGATAAGCCACTAAACGACTAGATATCCTATATACCTTCTTGCCGAGTTGGCTCGTATTTAGATTATCTCCACAAGCTTTTCATTAATCCTGATTATGTAACGTTAAGATTTACAAATCTTAATATTCTATAAATAAAACGTTTAGATCGTATTATTAGATCTGCGTATTATACAATTATTCGATAATACGATTTGAAACGCTGTATAAATGGAATTTACCACCCTGCATACAATTTAGGTCATTTTTTTGTATTGCAAACTTTCTTTTATATATTTAAATAAATAACTATTTAACATTTTGAAATTATTTTATAATACTATTAAATCACTTTGTTTGCTGGACAATACTTAAGTAATTATCTAATAAGATCTTTTATAGAATATTACATTAATAGTCTATTGTGTTCTTAATATAGTATGCTTAAAATTTTATAACTGTTATACAATAATTTAAAATATTTTATACAGAAATATCACTAAAGAAATACCCACAATTATTTAAATAATAATAATAAATAATAATAAATAATACTAATTATACAATGCGACGTAATACATTTTCAACCTTAGTTACCAATTAATAATCGCATTTATTTTAGTTTTTTTTTGCAATACAATAAAAGAGTATACTATACTATACTATACTATACTATACTATACTATACTATACTATACTATACTATACTATACTATACTATACTATACTATACTATACTATACTATACTATACTATACTATACTATACTATACTATACTATACTATACTACTACTATATTAATACTATATTAATACTATATTAATACTATACTACTATACTACTATACTTCTATACTACTACTACTATACTACTACTATACTACTACTATAATACTACTATACTATACTATGCTATACTACTATACTATACTATACTACTATTATACTATACTACTACTACTATACTATACTACTATTATACTATACTATACTATACTATACTACTAATATACTATACTACTAATATACTATACTATTAATATATTATACTATTGATATACTATACTACTAATATACTATACTACTAATATACTATACTATTAATATACTATACTATTAATATAATATACTATTAATATACTATACTACTAATATACTATACTATTAATATAATATACTATTAATATACTATACTACTAATATACTATACTATTAATATACTATACTATTAATATACTATACTATTAATATAATATACTTTTAATATACTATACTATTAATATACTATACTATTAATATACTATACTACTACTATACTATACTATTAATATAATATACTATTAATATACTATACTATTAATATACTATACTATTAATATACTATACTATTAATATACTATACTATTAATATACTATACTATTAATACTATAATATTAATATATACTATACTACTAATATACTATACTACTAATATAATATACTATTAATACTATAATATTAATATATACTATACTACTAATATACTATACTACTAATATAATATACTATTAATATAATATAGTATTATAAAATACCACAGTTCGGTTAATACTCATCTATACCAAATAATAATCCATTCTTATCATAATATAGAGTAAACAGTAAACTACCACAATCATTTTCATCGAGTATAAAAAATACATAGATATATTTTTTTTGAATTCAAAAGAATAAAATTGAGTTGT
The DNA here is from genome assembly GCA_964035775.1 of Osedax frankpressi. Classification (NCBI taxonomy): domain Eukaryota; kingdom Metazoa; phylum Annelida; class Polychaeta; order Sabellida; family Siboglinidae; genus Osedax; species Osedax frankpressi. Next base: position 16,373,345 of record OZ038312.1, on the reverse strand, counting down.
GAAATTTATAATTTTCCCAAATCATGGTATTATATAATACTTATTATGTCGGCGATATGTTAAAAACTGAGATTAATTTCATTTAAATATGATGATGTGAATATAGATGAAAGGCCTCTGCTTGTATCTATCCAGCATAGATGCACGATGATGAACGTTTGGATGTAGATATATCACGTCGTATCATTTCATATCATTTGATCTCGTACCATATCATTAAGGAGCATCATGTCCTCGCGATTACAGGTAGAACTCTTGTTCCGGAACAACGTGAAGAGGTCTTGATGGACGTTGTGATGAAGAAGGGCCATATCGGTTTAGGATTCTGTATCGAGGGCGGCAAGGGTTCAATACTTGGTGATCTCCCGATTACCGTGAAACGTCTCTTTAAAGGTCATTGGAACTACAATTCATTCAATATTATTTAATAACCTATTCTTCTGAATTTCTCTACAGTTTAAAACTCACCACGGTTTCATATTTTCCTTTGAAGAGTTTACGAATTCTTATTATCGTTATTAGTTTACTAGATTACTTATATAATAACGACAACTTATATCAACTATAGCAAGTTTCTTGTCACTGTTATATTCTATTTGTAACTTCATTGTTACACTAAAAATGTATGCATTAGTTAATTAATATGTAATCAATATATAAATAATAATGGATTATAAAACTTCCCATTACCTCTACTACTATCTCTACCCCTACATCTACCTCTACCTCTACCTATACCCCTACCCCTACCTCTACCTCTACCCTACCCCTACCTCTAGCTCTAGCTCTACCTCTACCTCTCATCTACACCTACCCCTACCCCTACCTCTAGCTCTACATCTACCTCTACCCCTACCCCTACCTCTAGCTCTACCTCTATCTATATCTTTACCCCTACCTCTACCCTACCCCTACCTCTAGCTCTACCTCTACTTCTCCTCTACACCTACCCCTACCTCTAGCTCTACCTCTACCTCTACCCCTACCCCTTCCTCTAGCTCTACCTCTACCTTTACCTTTACCCCTACCCCTACCTCTAGCTATACCTCTTACTAGCTCTACCTCATCTACTATCTCTACTAATTCTACCCCTACATCTACCTCCACCACTACCTCCACCTATACATCTACCTCTTCCTCTACCTCTACCTCTACCTCTACCTCTACCTCTACCTCTACCTCTACCTCTACCTCTACCTCTACCTCTACCTCTACCTCTACCTCTACCTCTACCTTTACCTCTACCTCTACCTCTACCTCTACCTCTACCTCTACCTCTACCTCTACCTCTACCTCTACCTCTACCTCTACCCCTACCCCTACCCCTACCTCTACCTCTACCCCTACCCCTACCCCTACCCCTACCTCTACCTCTACCTCTACCTCTACCTCTACCTCTACCTCTACCTCTACCTCTACCTCTACCTCTACCTCTACCTCTACCTCTACCCCTACTACTGGCTCTACCAATATTATGGTAGTACTACAGTATCCTTGATTTACATTGTCCCTTAACATCAATACAATTGATCACTTAATCAAACCGACACCTCACACCACCTTAAAGTACTTTTGATAACCAATACATTTATTTTCACAACTACTAATGCATGGTATTATATATGCTATACAATATATACCATATATATGACGTACGTATGAATCATATAGTTCATAACGGATATGATTACAATAGACAATACCAGCTACTCAATTCAAAGAAATAGCATTGTGATCATTTTCTATTTAGAATTTAATAAGTTCGTAATCTCAATATTAATATATTAATATTGTATTAATATTAATTCTCCTTAATTAATAAACATTTTAAAAATAGATTTAGTTATAAAATATTACTGTTGAAAGATGCTATCATTATATATTATATTCAAATTTTATTAATTCAATTATCTAATTTACAAACTATTTATTATTAAATTATTTATTTGTTTATTTACTTTATAGCTACGTTTAGCAAACTATTGTGTTAATAACAATAATATCTTCTGTAAATCCCATAAGTCAGTGACATTTGAAAATAATAAGATTAGTTAAATAAAATATAGAATATAACACTTACAATTTTAAATATAAAATTGTATAGAAAATCGTATGACTATAAAATAGTTTAAACTTTATATAATACTATACAGTTTTAAATAACAAAAACATATATTTTTTTAATTTATTATCCTCAACTCCATGTATTGAAATTTCATAATATATTCTTTATATTAAATATCTTATTACATTTTGCTGGAATGCTAGTATGTACATATGTATTAAGATTGTACATGATGGATCTATCTAGGCTTATCTATTGTATGTGATAGATCCATTTAAAAACTATCGTTATATAATCATACATAATGAAACTACTAATAACTATTCTCGCGTATAAAGATCAATATAATCATTACCAAATGGTTATTATCCATTATATTTGTGGGTGGTTCATTTATTCGTAGACATTTCAATATCCCATCTGATGGAGTAACATCACTACAATTAGCGGGATAGAGCTTTTGCATTATCTACTTTGAATAAAGAATGTTCTAAGATTGTACCTTAATCTACTTATTTTTTCTTCCTCACTATCTTGTTTACCACTTACTCCTCGGTTATCCGCTTTCCAATCTAAGATTAGCCCGTACTAATTATTCAATAACCTCTCAGGTAACCACTAAACCCTAACCTTGACTACAACCCTCGCAGGTAGTGCCGCAGCACACGGCGTATTAGAAAAAGGAGATCGTATCATCGCAGTAGGCGATGTGGATTTTGCATCGATTTCTCACTACGGTGCCTGGAACATACTCAGGTCATTACCGGAAGGCAATGTTCACCTTCGCATAGGTCGACCCGTATAGTGTACCGCGATACCCATTCCTAGATATCCACTTAGCTCTGTACGTAAAAAAAGCTATACATGGTATACTGTCGAAGTGTTCTTTCGACTCTCGCTACGACGTTTCACGAATGATGGCTATGATACAAACTTTATACAAGCTACAGATTAGGAAGGTCAAACTCTCCATTTAGGAATATACTCTGTGGAACCTTAACCAAAGAAAACTGAATATATCCCGCACAATCCCCAACCAACATATATGACATTTTACCCATATTTACCTTGCGTATACTACAGTTCATTTCCTCTATATATAGCATCAAGTCACCATATCTAAACTTTTACGATATTTATATTGTTTAATTGAAACATAGCTACCGCATTCAAATAGCAGTTATTCAATGTGTTAACTATTTATGTATAATTCATTGTTATTTTATTTTTATTAATGACTCATTTTTTTGATACCCTGAATTGGTTATTAAACTTTTTCAGCCAAGATGAAAATTCAATCTATATTTATTTGATTATTTATATTTCAACTATTCAAAGAAATAAATATTAATAATCATGTTCAATAGATTTAATTATTTGTCGGTTAGTTTGTTTATTTAAGTAATGAAACTCCTGGGAAAGAAAATGAATCGTTAATGTATTTCTATTATAATGATTTGACATTTATTTTGACTTCTAAATATCTATAAACGTTCTGTTCTATTACGGAAAATAAACACAGTTGCGATGTAAATCATGAGAATATACCCATTGTATAATATACAATGTACAATGTACAATGAGATTGTTTATTATTTAGCTATTACTTATAAACGATGCTGCTTAAATAGTTATTTATTCTTTTCGGGTATATAAACCCGAAATATGTATTCTATAGGATAAATGTACGAAAGTACTAATTATATATTTACTCGATGGTATTATTATATGTTGATTATTGAATATTCAAGTACAATATAGTTTACTTTTAACGTTATAATGAATAGTGTATATTCGTAAATGTCTTGCAATTACTTCTATAAGGTATATTGTCCATTGAATTACATGAATGGACATATTTCTAGAATATATAATACATGTAAAATATCTTATCAAATATGGATTATAATAATTAAACTTTAGTATACATATTATATTGATGCATGGTTATCGATGTATGCTAAATATCAACTTATAATAATAACATCTATTGTTACCTATTTTACAATAAGATTTAATACAAGAAAGATTTGAGTAAAGCGTTAATCGATCCAATAAAATGTTGAATATTCAAATTAAGCAGATGACTTATTTGCATGTCTGACTTTTATATTTCGTACCTTTCAAAAATATATATTTCTTAATATTCGTTAACAATTACATATTATTAACAATTCACTTATTTGTTAATGTAATCAATTGTCTTGACTTGTACGATCCAATTAGAACAAAAATATGTGTCAGTCTAAGAGTCGTTGTTTGTATTATTTTAGTGGACATTTCAAATCGACACTTGAGATCATTCACATTAATTCTTATGGTAACATTTTAAATATAAAAATAATAATAATATTTTAAGAATTTTAACTCAAAAATGGTTCTTAGGTTTTTGAGTTAATTGTTTCATTTGTATATTTTCATTGATAAAACTCCATCTTAATAACAAGAATACATATTGGGATCTATTCTATATCGTATAGGCCATATCGGGGCCCTGATATAATGATATAGTACATGAATAATACAACCTAAAAGTGTTGGATGATCTTTGATTCCGCTCAGATGAAAAAGTCAAAATTTCATGTAGTTATTATGCATACATATATTAATGTATTTATTTTATATAAATATAGTATAACATAATTTGTTGAAGATAAATAATATTTATAAAAATCTACAACACTTTTTAAAAATGTGTTATGTATAATTTAGTAGTTCTACTAATATTTGGGCCTATTTCCGTATAATTATATAAAATAAGTAATTTATAAGATGTTAGCTATGTAATTACTATATATATAATGTATATAAGAATTCGAGAGTTGCCCTTGGAAAAGAAGCAAGAGCTACACATCAATATAGACAAGTCAACCGGAAAAACAGATATGAAGTGTTTTATTGAGGAAATGCAGACGTTTTATGTTGGTAGACTTTATTTAGTCATATTAGAATGGTTGCGGGTATTTTTCTAATTATATACAACAATTAAAATATAAATATTCAAAATAGTTCAATGAATTGATTTATATATGAAATACAATAGTAAATTAATTATATTAATAATTTTGAAATAAGTATTTAGATATATCCTAAAGTATCACTTATTTGATAAATATAATAAAAATTCCATATTTTCTTATTGCATTTTTTTTATAAATATTATTATTCAATATTTTTTAACCGAGCAATTTAATATACATTATATATATATATATATATATATATATATACATTATATATATATATATATATATATATATTGTAGGGATCTATATCGTTACCTAGATAATATAAGCATACATCACTTAATTATACTTATGTCATCAATCAATCAGTTCCTGTACACTATTTATCGGACACGATGATATCAGCGTTTGTTATGATATTACATAACTAGCTGATATCATCACACGAATATACTATACATGTCGATACACGTCTTATATCGACACACACACACCACATGCATATACATAAGACACCACGTATACTATTGAAAAGTTACTGTTATAAACTTTATCTAAATAAACTAATTTTATTAAATTAATTATCTTATTTACTTAAGTAGAGATAATCCACCTCTACATTGGTGACCCGGACGTGGAAAAAAACCATTTCCACCTAAACGAACACTGCAAAATGGGAGAAACACAGAAGGAAGAACAGCAACATCAACAGCAACAGCAACAATCACAGCAACCTTCATCATCTTCTGACCTTCAACAACAACTTACATCAAGCACGATTTCAACAGTTTCGATCAAACTACCTCAATTATGGGAGACAAACGCAGCAGCATGGTTCGTAATAACAGAAGCTCAGTTCAGCAACGCACACATAACAGTAGACACAACAAAATACAATTACGTCATATCTTCATTATCAAACGAACTGGCTGGTAAAATCATTCATGTTATCATAAACCCTCCGACAAACGACAAATACGTTAGCCTTAAAAATGTTATTTGTAAATTACTAGAACCATCCGAATCAAGCAAAGCAAAAGAATTAGCAAATCTTAGCGGATTGGGTGATCACACCCCTAGCCAATTGCTCAATCATATGCGACGTCTAAACGGAAAATACGAAGAAACTCCACTCTTCAAAGAAATGTTCTTAAGTCAATTACCAAACCATACCCGTAGTATATTGGCTATATGCTCCGAAGAAACTTCATTAACAGCATTAGCAGATAAAGCAGATTCAATTATTTCATTCAACGATAATATCTGCCAAATACAAGCTAATACACTGACTACACTCCAAAGAAAACAATTAGAAGAATCAACAAACAATCAACATTATTGTTTTTTCCACAAACGATTTGGCAACAAAGCTATCAAATGCATACAACCATGTAACTACAACCAAGAACGCCGAATTCTACACAATGTACAAGGATCCGGCCAAACAACCAATTTATTATACGTTACGGATAAATCAACTAACATTCGATACTTAGTTGATACTGGAGCAGAAGTTAGTGTATTCCCTACAACACAGCAAGACCGCATTCGAACCAAACCAACGCATCAACTAGTTGCAGCAAATGGTTCATCAATTAATGCATACGGTACACGGCAATTAACTATCAACATAAATCAACAAATATACAAATTTCGATTTACCATCGCTGATGTATCCAAACCAATAATGGGCAATGATTTCCTTAGAAAATTCCGATTCGCAATCGACGTTCCCGGTAAGAAACTAATAAATATCGACAACTTTAGATACAACATATTAGCTAAATCAAACAACAAGTCATTATCGCTACATATAATAACGAACAGTAATTCATGCCAAAACATTTTGAATGAATTTCCAGAAATCCTAGTTTTCAAATCCGATCAACATTATGCAAAACACGACGTCACACATTTTATCAATACAGAAGGACATCCATGCCATGCAAGATCTCGCAGACTATCTCCAGAACAACTGAAAATTGCAAAAAGTGAATTTAAAATGATGGAAACTAAAGGAATTATCAGAAGATCAAAGAGCCCATGGTCCTCTCCATTGCACATGGTTAAAAAGCCAAACGGTGAATACAGACCATGCGGTGATTACAGGCAACTAAACAACAAAACAGTAGAAGATCGCTATCCAGTACCTCATATACAAGACTTTTCATCATCTTTAAACGGCGCAACAATTTTCTCTAAAATTGATTTAGCAAAAGGTTATTACCAAGTACCAATGAACATAGAAGACATTCCAAAAACAGCAGTCATCACACCTTTTGGATTGTTCGAATTTATTAAAATGCCATTTGGTTTAAGAAATGCGGCACAAACCTTTCAAAGATTAATGGACAATATAATGCAAGAATTAGACTTTATTTTTGTATACCTGGATGATATACTTATAGCTAGCAAAAACGAAAAGCAACATCGTCGACACATACGACAGGTATGTCAAAAATTAAACGAAAATGGTTTGATCGTAAATAAAGAAAAATGTTTATTCGGAAAATCATGTTTAAACTTCCTGGGCCATACTATTAAAGAAAAAGGTATACAAGCAGCCGAAGAGAAAATTCTACCAATACTCAAGTATCCCCAACCAATTACCATAAAACAAATGCAGAAATTCATAGGCATGCTCAACTTTTACAATCGTTTCCTACCGAATATCGCGTTGACACTCAAACCACTTTACACATGTTTAAAAGGTAGAAAAGAAATTAAATGGAATAACGAATTAAAACTATCTTTTACAGCAGCAAAAGAAATATTGGCGAAAAGAACACTATTATTCCATCCGCAAATGGATGCTACAACTCGAATAACTGTCGACGCATCAGATATCGCTATGGGAGCAGCTTTGGAACAAGACATTAATGGAATAATATACCCATTAGCATTCTTCTCGAGGAAATTAACACCTGCACAAACACGATACAGCACATTCGATCGTGAATTATTAGCTATATACGAAGCAATCCGACACTTCAGATATTTTCTCGAAGGTAGATCATTCCACATCCAGACAGACCATAAACCCCTAACCACAGCATTGAAAGCACTAACAGAGAAATCTCCAAGACAATCAAGACACTTATCATTCATCTCAGAATTTACTTGCGATATCAGACACATATCTAGATGCGACAACGAAGCAGCAGACGCATTATCACGCATTGAAATAGAGAATATTAATCAAATTGAATTGCCAAAAGAAATATTTCAATACGATGATTTCGAGAGACAACAAAAAGAAGACACATCCGTACAATCATATATGAAATTACACAAGGAAAATATCAAAATAAACAACAACATAATTTGTGATAATACCAACAATTCACTAAGATCAATCGTACCAGCAAAATACCAACGCATCATTTTTGATTTACTTCATAATACGTCGCATCCTGGTATCAAAGCCACTAGGAAACTCGTAACTCAAAGATTTACATGGATTAACGTAAATAAAAATTGCACTGAATGGGCAAAGACTTACGAACCTTGTCAGAAATCTAAAGTACAAGTTCATACTAAAGCACCATTAAGTACATTTGATACAGCAACACGAAGATTCGACAATATTCACGTTGATATAGTCGGACCATTACCAAAATCACAGGAAAATCAATACCTTTTCACCATCATCGATAGGTTCACTCGTTGGCCTGAAGCTATCCCCATGAAAGATATAACAACTACATCATGCTGCAAAGCCTTATTAACATGGATATCACATTTTGGTCTACCGTTGAATATTACATCAGATAGAGGAAGACAATTTATTTCACAATTATGGAATGAATTGGCAAATAACCTTGGAATTCATACGAAGAATACTACATCTTTTCACCCACAATGCAACGGCATAATCGAACGGTTTCATCTTCAACTTAAGGCATCACTGAAGGCTAAACTCAACAATAGCAACTGAGTCGATGAACTCCCTTTAATCTTATTAGGAATTCGTTCTGTTCCTAAAGAAGATCTAGGATGTTCCAGCTCAGAACTAGTATATGGCACTACACTTAGACTGCCGGGCCAATTCTTCGAATCAACACCAACATCAACAATAGAAACAGACGTTTTCCTTTCAAGAATAAAAAACAGCATGACAAAAATACGAGCAATACCTACATCTTTTCACGGAAACAATAAAGGACATACGATATCGGAAACTTTAAAAAAGACAAATTACGTTTTCATAAGAAATGATGCCCATAGAACACCACTGCAACGGGTATACGACGGTCCATACAAAGTTTTAAAGCGTAATCCGAAATATTTTACATTATCAAAGAATGGAAGAGACGAAAACATTTCAATCGACCGATTGAAAGCCGCATTCCTCGCCAATGATTTCAAGATGCCACCAATCGTCCGGAGAGGACGACCACCGAAAACGCGTACAAAACTGGGGGGAGCTATGTAGGGATCTATATCGTTACCTAGATGATATAAGCATACATCATTTAATTATACTTATGTCATCAATCAATCAGTTCCTGTACACTATTTATCGGACACGATGATATCAGCGTTTGTTATGATATTACATAACTAGCTGATATCATCACACGAATATACTATACATGTCGATACACGTCTTATATCGACACACACACCACATTCATATACACACGCATATATAATGTATATAAGACACCACGTATACTATTGAAAAGTTACTGTTATAAACTTTATCTAAATAAACTAATTTTATTAAATTAATTATCTTATTTACTTAAGTAGAGATAATCCACCTCTACAATATATTTATAAATGGTTTATTATTACATATAGTTTTATTATTTTTTATTTATTAACTTTCTAGTTTAAACAGGTATACCTGTATACCTGTATATATTCAATATACGGGAAGTGATATAACTATTACAATTATATTTAGCTGCTTATTTACTTTATCGGACTTTGAAATAATAACCGTACTTATTTTATTAAGATCATTATATTAACAATATCTATTGACGGTGAGAGATCTCTCATCTATGTTTATAGAGAGATTTTGTTTTGAGATTTTGTAGCGATATTACATTAATATATATAAAACTGCACATGGGAATGATAAAATAATATAATCTATATGTATTCGTATATGGGTACCCCTAATACATGTGTTATTTTCCTAACACATATACTGATCGACATACACGATCAGGAAAATGTATATTTACCGATCGTTGACAACTGAGATTTTCTATATAAATTTTCTACACGTAATCGTGAAACTAATATCGCAAATTTCCATTTTTTGTCGCACATATAATGTTGGCACCGAACTAGACTCAAAGGTCTTCATCTGAAAGTATTCAACGGTTCAAATATAGATACGCTACTTGTTTCACTGCAGAATGTACCTCGATGAACGTTATAACTAATATATTAGTTGCCATGACTACCCGATGTCGATAACACGAATTGGTTCTAAAACGCAACTTTATCTATCCAAATATACACGAGATTTGATAAACATTCGTGAACAATATTTACATATGATATATCAATATGGTAAATACGGTGCATAGAAAAAGAAATAGAGAAATCTTGCAATTGTTATATTATTTATTGTGATCCTTTAGTTTCCTGAGTTCCGAAAGAAGAATCGTAGATTCCAGCAACATTTTAAAAATAATTCAAATCATAGAATTAAATATTCTATTGAAGGGTTCTTTAACTTACGTTAGCTTTTAGATTTGGACTATTTTCATAATACATATTTTATAAATTTGTTATCAAATTGTATTATACATAATTACTATATATAAGTCTTGTATCTGTTATTTCATGTATTTCATTGTAATGTATAGTTTATAATTATGTTCCTATCTTATATTAAAAGAAGCCAAAATCTTTAACAAACTTGATTAATTTATAATCAATAACTCACTTCAAATAATATATATATATATATATATATATATATATATATATATATATATATTTGCCTAACACTCATAGAATCTTATTTTAAATGAAAAGTAGTTTTAATATTTAAATTTTTTATAAAAATCGTTAATGTTGTTTGCACACTGGTTAAATAAATATACAGTATATAATATAATATAATATAATTATAATATAATTATAATATAATTATAATATAATTATAATATAATTATAATATAATTATAATATAATTATAATATAATTATAATATAATTATAATATAATTATAATATAATTATAATATAATTATAATATAATTATAATATAATTATAATATAATTATAATATAATTATAATATAATTATAATATAATTATAATATAATTATAATATAATTATAATATAATTATAATATAATTATAATATAATTATAATATAATTATAATATAATTATAATATAATTATAATATAATTATAATATAATTATAATATAATTATAATATAATTATAATATAATTATAATATAATTATAATATAATTATAATATAATTATAATATAATTATAATATAATTATAATATAATTATAATATAATTATAATATAATTATAATATAATTATAATATAATTATAATATAATTATAATATAATTATATATAATTATAATAAAATTAAGGAATATCTCAACATTAGAGCTCTCCTATCTATGGTTCTATTTGTGTGTGTGTATGTGTGTGTATATGTGTATGTGTGTGTGTTTGTGTGTGTGTATATGCATGAGTGAATTATGGCAAATGTAAAAAATGAAGTCGAAATTGCAAAGCCAGTATTGGTCAGTATGGATTGGGCATTAAGGTAATAGATAATGGCATTGTGTCATTTCTTGATTATATACTAAACAATGATTTGAATCGTATAAAATAAGCTGTCTGTATTGAACTGATATTCGTAATTCGAAAATCACTAAGGGCTGTATAAAATAATAATTCAATAGTAGCGGAATGTGAGAAATTGGAAAATATAAATAAGCGAATGTCAATAAAAAATAGATATGATTTCATATGTGTTTTGGTATTGTAATGTGTGGTATTATAATGTGTGGTATTATAATGTGTGGTATTATAATGTGTGGTATTATAATGTGTGGTATTATAATGTGTGGTATTATAATGTGTGGTATTATAATGTGTGGTATTATAATGTGTGGTATTATAATGTGTGGTATTATAATATGTGGTATTATAATGTGTCATATTGTAATGTGTGGTATTATAATGTGTGGTATTATAATGTGTGGTATTATAATGTGTGGTATTATAATGTGTGGTATTATAATGTGTGGTATTATAATGTGTGGTACTATAATGTGTGGTATTATAATGTGTATTGGTATTATAATGTGTATTGGTATTATAATGTGTGGTATTATAATGTGTATTGGTATTATAATGTGTGGTATTATAATGTGTGGTATTATAATGTGTGGTATTATAATGTGTGGTATTATAATGTGTGGTATTATAATGTGTCATATTATAATGTGTGGTATTATAATGTGTGGTATTATAATGTGTGGTATTATAATGTGTATTGGTATTGTAATGTGTGGTATTGTAATGTGTGGTATTATAATGTGTATTGGTATTGTAATGTGTGGTATTATAATGTGTGGTATTATAATGTGTGGTATTATAATGTGTGGTATTATAATGTGTGGTATTATAATGTGTGGTATTATAATATGTGGTATTATAATGTGTGGTATTATAATGTGTGGTATTATAATGTGTGGTATTATAATGTCGGGTTCATACGTTTAGCTTCTATTTGTTAATCATACTTGTAGGTGGACAACGATACAATAGACTTGCGATGCACACCGTGCCGGAGTAGAGGTAGCGGGGTTCAGTCTTGCGACGGGTCCTCTGGTGGGTCCTCTGGTGGGTCCTTCGGTGGGTCCTCCGGTGGGTCCTCCGGTGGGTCCTCCGGTGGGTCCTCCGGTGGGTCCTCCGGTGGGTCCTCCGGTGGGTCCTCCGGTGGGTCCTCCGGTGGGTCCTCCGGTGGGTCCTCCGGTGGGTCCTCCGGTGGGTCCTCCGGTGGGTCCTCCGGTGGGTCCTCCGGTTGGTCCTCCGGTGGGTCCTCCGGTTGGTCCTCCGGTGGGTCCTCCGGTTGGTCCTCCGGTGGGTCCTCCGGTGGGTCCTCCGGTGGGTCCTCCGGTGGGTCCTCCGGTGGGTCATACGGTAGGTCCTCCGGTGGGTCCTCCGGTGGGTCCTCCGGTGGGTCATGCGGTGGGTCCTCCGGTGGGTCCTTCGGTGGGTCCTCCGGTGGGTCCTGCGGTACGTCCCGCTGACCTCTCCACTCGCTTCAACAGCATTTGATCTTGTTCCATATGGAGGACAGTTTACCGAAGTCGTCTTCCGGTCCTATGATTCCCAATACCGTAGTGAATAGTCCTAAAGCGAACAATATGCTAAATCCGATGGTACAGAACATGAACAGACCAAACTGTGAAAATAACAGGATCTGTGCAAATAACATGAACGCAGAACCACCCATAGTCGTCACAGCACCCGAGAACACTGAGATTCCAACCTAGGAATAGCATAGTCTGGGAGTTAGAGGGTGTATCTGGGGGTTAGAGAGTGTATATGGGGTTAGAGAGTGTATCTGGGGGTTAGAGAGTGTATATGGGGTTAGAGAGTGTATCTGGGGGTTAGAGAGTGTATATGGGGTTAGAGGGTGTATCTGGGGGTTAGAGAGTGTATATGGGGTTAGAGAGTGTATCTGGGGGTTAGAGAGTGTATATGGGGTTAGAGAGTGTATCTGGGAGTTAGAGAGTGTATATGGGGTTAGAGAGTGTATCTGGGGGTTAGAGAGTGTATATGGGGTTAGAGGGTGTATCTGGGGGTTAGAGAGTGTATATGGGGTTAGAGAGTGTATCTGGGGGTTAGAGAGTGTATATGGGGTTAGAGGGTGTATATGGGGTTAGAGAGTGTATCTGGGGGTTAGAGAGTGTATATGGGGTTAGAGAGTGTATCTGGGGGTTAGAGAGTGTATATGGGGTTAGAGGGTGTATATGGGGTTAGAGAGTGTATCTGGGGGTTAGAGAGTGTATCTGGGAGTTAGAGGGTGTAATTTGGAAGTTGGAGAGTGTAATTTGGGAGTTAGAGAGTATATCTGGGAGTTAGATGGTGTAATTTGTGAGTTAGAGAGTGTATATGGGAGTTAGAGGGTATAATTTGTGAGTTAGAGGGTATAGTGTAAGAACTAAAAGCTGTAGGTTTTGTAAAAGCTATAGAGTGTGTTTTAAGAGCTAAATGGTGTGTTTTAAGAGTTAAAGGGTGTAGTGTAAAAATAGTGTGTGTCGTTTAAGAGCTAAAGTAGTAAATGTTTAAGGTTTATGAATGGTGGTTATGTAATATAATGTAATGCGTTATTCGTAGTACGATTTGTAACGTATGCGGTTTGTGTATACAGTAATGTCGTGCGGTGTTTCTAACATCTCGGAGAGTATCCTGCAAGCGACCAAGTCGTTTTCGGTGGTTGGATCGACTATAGCCTTCTGCCAAGTGCACCACGTAGTCTACTGACAAGCCGACGACAAGTGTCAAGTTCAGCGATTCTATCAACTGTCGATTAATGATTGTAGGTTATTAATATCATCGCATAAATAGACTTTTATATTTATGCTAAAAGTCTATTTTTAGACTAGTAATAATATAAATTAAATATTTTTAACATTACTACAAAATCTGAAAATGGAATACACATTACTCCGATGTCTTTATTAATATGTTGTTATTGATATGTCCTTATTACAGAGTAGTAGTTACCGAGTAAATAATCACACCAGTATATTGTATGTTATTATTGCACGTGAGTTAAACTCCATGTAATGTCGAAGCCGACAGGTTCACGACTGCGGAGGTCTACACCGAACAATCTAGTACTTTGGTATATAAAAGCTATTCGGCCATCATATGTCGCGGTTCGCTAAACTAACGCCGAGTTTCCAGCCGCCCAGTGGGATAATGGCCACCACGCACAACGTAGTTAGTATTATAGACACGGATGCCATCAGACCGACGATCACGTTACCAGTTGCAAAGATCAGGATTGGAACTGCAACCGCCAGACCAATTACGATACCGAGAATCGCTGACTTTACCAACACCTGTCAATCAAATCGTCCACTTATCGTATTCTCACAAGTAAAGCATTTGTTATTCTTATTTATATATTATTCGATTAGCTTAATTACACGTACGATGTATATATTGTATATGTACGTCGTAATGTTTGCTATTCCGTACATTCTATTGAGGGTAATTTTATATTCATTAGTTTTGCGCGATGCCGATAAACCTATACGCGAATACGCTATGGTATGCATGGTATGCCGAGCGTATACGCTATGGCTGTAGCCTACCTTCTGAAGAGCCAGCCAATGCCACAAGTTGTTTTCGACATTATCGTACGAAGTCTGAACTATGCTCTGAAGTTCTGCGGGCAAAAGTTTTCGTTCCTAAGGGGGGCGGGGCGTGGGCGGGGCTTAGACGTAGCTTTCGGAACTTCGACGGAGAGGCGAAAAAGGTGGATATGTCGCATGAGAGGGACAGTAATAAGTTGGTATATGTATTTAATAACCTCGATGATATAGTCCTCCCACAGGTCTCTTATCGGCAATCCCTTGATATAGCCAAGTGTTGCTGATACAAGGTCGGTGCTTATAGCGATTGCAGCGAATTTCAACGTAGTGCCATATTGGTAGTACCAAGCTGCATGGGGGGTAGGTTGGGGTTTTCTAATGGGGGGCGGGATCAGGGGATATACATTGGAATGAAGGGAAAGAGAGTAAATATGAGGGACGAGGTATTGGAGTGAAGGGGAAGAGAGTGAGAATGAGAGGGAGGTATTGGAGTGAAGGGGAAGAGAGTGAGAATGAGAGTGACGATATATTTGGAGCGAGGGGGAAGATAGTGAGAATGAGAGGGAGGTATTGGAGTGAAGGGGAAGAGAGTGAGAATGAGAGGGAGGTATTAGAGTGAAGGGGAAGAGTGTGAGAATGAGAGGGATGTATTGGAGTGAAGGGGAAGAGAGTGAGAATGAGAGGGATGCATTGGAGTAAAAGGGAAGATAATGAGAATGAGAGGGACAAGGTATTGGAGTGAAGGGGAAGAGAGTGAGAATGAGAGGGAGATATTGGAGTGAAGGGGAAGAGAGTGAGAATGTGAGGTAGGTATTGGAGTGAAGAGGAAGAGAGTGAGAATGAGAGGGACAAGGTATTGGAGTGAAGGGGAAGAGAGTGAGAATGAGAGGGACAAGGTATTGGAGTGAAGGGGAAGAGAGTGAGAATGAGAGGAAAGGGGTATTGGAGTGAAGGGGAATAGAGTGAGAATGAGAGGGATGCATTGGAGTAAAAGGGAAGATAATGAGAATGAGAGGGACAAGGTATTGGAGTGAAGGGGAAGAGAGTGATAATGAGAGGAAAGGGGTATTGGAGTGAAGGGGAAGATATTGAGAATGTGAGGGAGGAGGTATTGGAGTGAAGGGGAAGAGAGTGAGAATGTGAGGGATGTATTGGAGTGAAGGGGAAGAGAGTGAGAATGTGAGGGATGTATTGGAGTGAAGGGGAAGAGAGTGAGAATGTGAGGGATGTATTGGAGTGAAGGGGAAGAGAGTGAGAATGAGAGGGATGCATTGGAGTAAAAGGGAAGATAATGAGAATGAGAGGGACAAGGTATTGGAGTGAAGGGGAAGAGAGTGAGAATGAGAGGAAAGGGGTATTGGAGTGAAGGGGAAGAGAGTGAGAATGAGAGGGAGGAGGTATTGGAGTGAAGGGGGAGAGTGTGAGAATGTGAGGGAGGTATTGGAGTGAAGGGGAAGAGAGTAAGAATGTGAGGGACGAGGTATTGGAGCGAGGGGGAAGAGAGTGAGAATGAGAGGGAGGAGGTATTGGAGTGAAAGGGAAGAGAGTGAGAATGTGAGGGAGATATTGGAATGAAGGGAAAGAGAGTAAATATGAGGGACGAGGTATTGGAGTGAAGGGGAAGAGAGTGAGAATGAGAGTGACGAGGTATTGGAGCGAGGGGGAAGAGAGTGAGAATGAGAGGGAGGTATTGGAGCGAGGGGGAAGAGAGTGAGAATGTGAGTGACGAGGTATTGTAACAAGGGGGAAGAGAGTAATTAGTGAGTGAATCGCTAATGATAAGTAATGGTTACATAAATAAGTAACGGGTTGATATTATAATTAGAGTACTGGAGTAAATATTGTAGTTCCGGTATAGTAATTATTAATTACAATATATTGTAAGAGTTAGTTGGTATACCATACAATATATTATACGTAATTACAAAAAGTATCCTAAACATGATTATCTATATATACTTCCTTTATGATCTAAGGTAAAAAAAAACAATGCCATTCAGTAGATTGGTAGAACTAATCACAAGCCGGATTATGAATTAGTCTAAATATAAGATGTAGACGTCGTAAAAGAATTCAACAATTCTTTTTGAACCCGGGACATCCTAATTATTGGCATATCTGTTGATAGTTGTCTCTTCACGAACTGTCCTGGTATGGGAAGAACGGACTCCATCACAAATATGCATAACTACAATACCATACACTGTGGTCACCCGGCGATTACATATGTTATGTAATTTAAATAGGTATATATACGCACACTATATTAAAGCAAACTATAGTTCAATATATGTAAGCTTTCTAGTTGTCATGGATACGGCGATGCCAAGTCATTGATGTAATATAATTGTAATATATTTATACATATCTATCATACTGCTATGCTCATTGCTAGATAAATATGTAATGGAATATTATATATATCTTAGTTAATCTATTTTAATATTTATATGTATAATATGATATCATGAAGAATACGTTTATTAATAATTAGCTCTATTGTAAGATTTGACCAACCAAGCCCTGCAAGTAATTCAGCAGGTAATGTTAGCAGGTAATATTAGCAGGTAATGTTAGCAGGTAATATTAGCTGGTAATGTTAGCAGGTAATGTTAGCAGGTAATATTAGCAGGTAATATTAGCAGGTAGTATTAGCAGGTAATGTTAGCAGGTAATATTATCTGGTAATATTAGCTGGTAATATTAGCAGGTAATATTAGCTGGTAATATTAGCTGGTAATGTTAGCAGGTAATATTAGCAGGTAATATTAGCTGGTAATATTAGCTGGTAATATTACAGTCGGGTGAAGGTGAACTTACGAAGAGTAAGTTTTATTACTAACATTGTTTACCAAACTTAGTTCTCAACGATACGAAATTATTATAATAGAGTTACGCTATCCAACTTCAAGTTAACAATGCACTACAATTAATATTAAACCCTCTACCTTGCGGTCTGTTGTAACAGTACAATTAAGTATTGTTTAGCTCCCATCATCCATGATAACGGAATACTATTTACGTCGACTTTTTTATTTCTTTACCGGCACCTCTATAATTGGAGAAATGTCGTGTTTGCGTGCCAATAAGACATAGTTATTGTTCACCGAGTACAATTATCACAACAGTCCTCCGTACGCACATCTCGGAGTACTCCTCCGACTACCGTTACAACTCCTGCAGCCATTCTCCGGAGCAAGCGTTTCTGTATTCAGTGGCGTTCTAACGCAACCGTACGCTCTCGTAACACTTTATTTAGCGTTAGTGGCCTAGCTTACCTATTGTTCTACCTGTAGACAAACCGTGAGGGAGGGAGCACTCCTAAATATGCAGGGGTCCGGTACGTAAATGTATACAATATGAATGTTTAGCTGTGCGCGGCTCTACATTGAATATAGAAATCTTCTTAATTATTATTGCGCCAGTTATTAATCGTACGGAGTACAGGTGCCGCTTACGCCCCGATTTATTTTACAATTAATAATTAATAACTGGCGAGTGCTAATCGATTGGTTACCTGGCGACTAGACGAGCTATCTGTGCACCGTGACACGTGTAAAGGCACACGCCAATAATTGTAGAACTACTACGAAATATCTTTGTAATTTTAGATTCGTAGATCTAACGATCGCCATCACTACAGTGTACAGTGTACAGTGTACAGTGTACAGTGTACACTGTACAGTGTACACGAAGAAGTAAGCAAGTGTCCACTATAGTTATTTTTAGATAGACCGTATCTTATTTATATGCGTGTGATATAGTTATCAGGTAATGAAAAGTAATGTTTACTAACAATTTAGCGAGAAGTAACGGGCTACACTAACACAATAGAGACATTATTAAGCTAGTTAAATTGCTTTACTAACTGTGGTTGGTAACGGAGTCTTTGCGCATCACAAAGATGGTTTCAGTGTTGACCACTTGTTCTCCGAGTCTGTCATTGTAGTCGTCGTAGCGTGTCTCGTCCAGGGCCGAGAACCCGTTGTAAAGCCAGAAGGACATGCCGATCTTAAGGGGGGCGTTGCGAGTAGTAGGGGGGCGTATTGAAGGGCGTGGTTACGGCGGTGAATAGGTCGTAAAGCCAGAAGGACATGCCGATCTTAAGGGAGGAGTTGCGAGTAGTAGTGGGCGTATTGAAGGGCGTGGTTACGGCGGTGAATAGGTCGTAAAGCCAGAAGGACATGCCGATCTTAAGGGGGCGTTGCGAGTAGTAGGGGGGCGTATTGAAGGGCGTGGTTACGGCGGTGAATAGGTTGTAAAGCCAGAAGGACATGCCGATCTTAAGGGAGGCGTTGCGAGTAGTAGGGGGGCGTATTGAAGGGCGTGGTTACGGCGGTGAATAGGTCGTAAAGCCATAACGGTATGCCGATCTTAAGGGAGGCGTTGCGAGTAGTAGGGGGGCGTATTGAAGGGCGTGGTTACGGCGGTGAATAGATCGTAAAGCCAGAAGGACATGCCGATCTTAAGGGAGGCGTTGCGAGTAGTAGGGGGGCGTATTGAAGGGCGTGGTTACGGCGGTAAATAGGTTGTAAAGCCAGAAGGACATGCCGATCTTAAGGGAGGCGTTGCGAGTAGTAGGGGGGCGTATTGAAGGGCGTGGTTACGGCGGTGAATAGGTCGTAAAGCCATAACGGTATGCCGATGTTAAGGAGGATAGTTAGATGTGCTGGGCGTAGTGTTAATAGAAATTCGTTGTAAAAATATATTAATTGTCACGTGATGAGGGGCATGATAGACGCGCGTGGTGGGGGTATGCTCATGTCATATATTATCTGTTATATCCTCAGTAACCCCAAAGAACGCGTATATATAGAAATAACCTCGAAGTAACGGTCGAAATCTAATGGAAGTTGGGTGTAGTTTTTGTAGATCAATGAGTTATTCCTCATCAGTTTCTCCACTTTTGTTTTCGTTAACGGAAGTTCGTATTCGGTTCCTTTCTATTATTCAATGAAGTATCGGTTATGCGAATGTTACGAAATCATAGTTACGTAATTACATATCCTTCCTACCGACACTAAATTGTTATTCGCGGAAATAACGTAAACTGTAAAGTGCGCGCAGTTTATGGTGTACACTGTACACTGTACACTGTACAGTGTACGGTGTCAGTGTACAGTGTACATTATACAGTGTACAGTGTACGGCATATACTCTAAATATGTTCCATACTAATTAAGCTAGTTCTTGATAATAATAATTAAGCCAATATCTTATATAACGAAAAGGTATTAACGATGTTTTTGTTTTTTACAATATATTGATTTCAAATTTAGATTCTAAGCATCAATACAAAATAAATCTATATGCAAAATACTTATTTGTACATCGGAAATTTCTATTAAAAAACATTTGTGTACATTTTTAAACTTATAATTTTAAAACATGTACATTTAATTTTTGTAATATTATAAAATCATATATCTATAGTTCCATTGTTGATTTTAAATAGAATATTATACAATATATTCTGTAGTTTAGTTTGGCTTTTTTTTACCTGATCCGAATTTTCTTTGTAACTATGACGAAAACACATACAATTATATTTCATCTAATATAGTTTTAATTTGATAATGATATGAATCAGATATTATTTTAATATATTTGTTTGTAATATTAGAAGATTTTAGGTTTTTTGGACGTGAAAGAAATGTATAAAAAGATAGGCGTGTCTAATATTAAATACGAAACATAGTATGCATTGATTTAACATAATTTTAAATATACTATTTTTAGCAAGTTATTATTTATAACTATAATAATAATAATAACG
This sequence comes from Osedax frankpressi, assembly GCA_964035775.1. NCBI lineage: Eukaryota > Metazoa > Annelida > Polychaeta > Sabellida > Siboglinidae > Osedax > Osedax frankpressi. The sequence goes on along the minus strand of OZ038312.1, from coordinate 16,352,202 downwards.
ATAACGATAACGATAACGATAACGATAACGATAACGATAACGATAACGATAACGATAACGATAACGATAACGATAACGATAACGATAACGATAACGATAACGATAACGATAACGATAACGATAACGATAACGATAACGATAACGATAACGATAACGATAACGATAACGATAACGATAACGATAACGATAACGATAACGATAACGATAACGATAACGATAACGATAACGATAACGATAACGATAACGATAACGATAACGATAACGATAACGATAACGATAACGATAACGATAACGATAACGATAACGATAACGATAACGATAACGATAACGATAACGATAACGATAACGATAACGATAACGATAACGATAACGATAACGATAACGATAACGATAACGATAACGATAACGATAACGATAACGATAACGATAACGATAACGATAACGATAACGATAACGATAACGATAACGATAATAATAATAATAATAATAATAATAAGTATAATAATAATAATAATAATCATAATAAGTATAATCTATATATATATATATATATATATATATATATATATATAATTGTTTAATTTAAACTTAATTTCAAATCAATAACAATTCATAATTATACATTTATATTTTAGTATTAAAACTATTTCACCATTTAATATAAATATATAAAATAGTAATATATATATATATATATATATATATTTATATATATAATGTATATTAAATTGCTCGGTTAAAAAATATTGAATAATAATATTTATAAAAAAAATGCAATAAGAAAATATGGAATTTTAATTATATTTATCAAATAAGTAATACTTTAGGATATATCTAAATACTTATTTCAAAATTATTAATATAATTAATTTTCTATTGTATTTCATATATAAATCAATTCATTGAACTATTTTGAATATTTATATTTTAATTGTTGTATATAATTAGAAAAATACCCGCAACCATTCTAATATGACTAAATAAAGTTTACCAACATAAAACGTCTGCATTTCCTCAATAAAACACTTCATATCTGTTTTTCCGGTTGACTTGTCTATATTGATGTGTAGTTCTTGCTTCTTTTCCAAGGGCAACTCTCGAATTCTTTTGCAGAGATTCTAGGGTCAAGTTAGTCTATAGTGACAGCTATATTTAGCAGCATATCGGTATAGTACGAGTATAATTACAATTAATATATATGACCGGGAAAAATATACTTACTACCACATTGGTATGTAACGTATTTACTTATTATCATCTTACGAATACGTTTCTAAATATAAGTAATTAACTAAGTCACAAATTCGTGGTTATTTCACTTGTGTACTTGGAATACACAATAAGTATGCAACGCTGTACCCTTACGGAGTACGGGTCCAGCGTACCCGGAGACTAACGAGTAACGCCAGCTGACCGGCCTCCGTATTCAGCGAGAAGGTGTTGTCGAATACCGTGTGCCCCGTGCACATGTGGTCAGTTCGGTGGCAACTCGAAAGGTCTTGCACCTTCATGCCCATCGTTAACATCACGTAGGTCGTCGTGTCGCTGTTGGAAGGAGCGAACGACTTCGTGGACTTGCTCAGGTACTGACCGAAATTAGTGGAGTCTTTGAGGAACTTCACCTGCGAGTAGAAAGTGGAAGTAGAGGGTTTGGAAGTGGTAGTAGATGGAAGTGGGAGTAGTGGGAGATGGAAATAGTGGGATTAGTGGAAAGTTGGAGTAGTGAGAAGTGGAAGTAGTGGGAAGTTGGAATAGTGGGGGGTAGGAGTAGTAGGAAGTGGGAAGTGAGAGTAATGGGAAGTGGGAGGTTAGGAAGTGGGAGGTTGGGAAGTGGAAGTAGTGGGAAGTGAATGTAGTGAGAGGTAGGAGTAGTGGGAGGTGGTAGTTATGGAAAGTGGGAGTAGTGAGAAGTGGAAGTAGTGGGGGGTAGGAGTAGTAGGAAGTGGGAAAATGAAAGTTGGAAGTGGAAGTAATGGGAAGTGAATGTAGTGGGAGGTAGGAGTAGTGGGAAGTGGGATGTTGGGAAATGGGAGGTTGGGAAGTGGGAGTAGTCGGATTAGTCGGATTAGTGGGAGGAAGGAGGAGTAGAAAGTGGATGGTCGGGGTGGGAATAGCGGGTGGTAGGAGTAGTGGTAGGTATGATGGGCGGTAGGTGTGAAGAATGGGTCTCATCAAGCATAAATGCTTTGGGTACAGTTAGGAAGGTCATTGGGTTACCGGTTAGGTGATTGCGTAATACGCGTTGCATAATGTCGCTTCATAAGATACCTGTTCTTCATTGATCTTCAGCGTGGTGACTTCGTACATAGCGAATGCGGTCAGACCAGCATAGGCTAGCAGAATAAACCAACGGCCCACTCTGTGCGTAATGAACCGGAAGTAGGGACCTTTGAAAAATCTCACGATCACGTTGTGTCGTTTGCCGTCCTGCGGGACGAACGGCGTTAAGCGAATGGAGGTCGAAGGTCACGGTTTCGTGACCCTTGGTAGGGGGTGCGGTCCAGCGCGGAGGTCAAATTCGAAATTATAATATTTGAATAAATAGTTCAATGGTATGCCTATTATATGTGTATGTTAAGGTATTTAGTTGACATGTGTAGAGATTAATATATGTTCAATCAATGTATAAAATTATACATATCTACATATTATTAGTTTAACCTGATGCAGAAACATGCATTATAATATACTGAATAGATATTTGATCTTATCTCGATTTTAGTACTTTATATAACTATATAATAAAACATAACGTTACTCGGTACAGTGTACACTGTACACTGTACAGTGTACAGTACACTATGCACAGTACATTATATACAGTAAACTGTAAAAGAACTGTATATAGCATACTACAGTGTATGACATTGAATTATAAGAAATTCGAGCATAGAATTAATATAATTCATTTATCTATTTCGATATAGTTAAGTATTTATTTTCTAGAGATAAGCCACGCCCATATCGACAGCCTACGTCACTCAAACAGCAAATATGGAATGGATCCAAAATAATACGAACAAGTTACTTTTATATTTACCTGTATACAAGATACAATATATATATATATATATATATATATATATATATATATATATATATATAGTTATTGATTATAATATGCATATCCAATGTATATTTATGATGAGTCATATATAGTCATTCGAGGTGTACTATTCAAAATGCATTATTTGATCCTCAGGAGGGGGATTATGTAAAATTGTTTATCGATGATGAATATGGAATCATCAATTTTACAAGTCAATTTAATTGATGTTTCACATTTTAGAACAAATTGCTTCTATAATACTTTGACCTCAACAACAATAATATATTGAACTTATCCATCTAAGACATAAATCATGATATATATCGTTTATGCTGTATATATATATATATATATATATATATATATATATATATATATATATATATATATATCGTATACCTATATATAGGTATATGATAATATATTATGCATATATGCTCATTGGAATGATACATAGTATTTAGATTATACGAAGTATATGTATACGTAGTATATTATTACGATACTATATATTCAAGATAAATTAAACTAAACTATATTAGTATAATTAATTATTTAATTGATAATTTACTATATATTAATATAATTCTTATTATTTAAAATATATATTTTATGAGCTTATTTTTTAGTTTATTTATAAAATTCCTATTCAGTAAAATGGAAGATTTTTTTTACTTATATTCGATATCAAAATCAATGAAAACAATGAAAACAATGAAACTCTCGAGCATATTTGCGAATCTTCGTATTTGATAATCATTGAGCATATTAATTATTGAGTACGCAACACTTCATAACGTGTTCTAAATAGTCGACCGGAAATACAGTTTATTGCGCACTTCTAGGGATGTCCACCAAAATGCACAAAACAGCCAATACGTGAATACGTCCGTACAACATTCTACCTTGAGAATAAAGAGAATCTTGAGAAGTCCGTTACATCCGGCAGATAATTAGGCACCGCTTTCTTAATGTACTTTGTACTTCACGAATTCCCGCATTAGAAATACCCCCCTCCCCCTTCCCTATGCTGCGGGATTGTTTTCCGACCTTTCCATATTAGCTGCAATAGACTCCTCTTACCCCACTAAACCATACGCATCACTATTTCCCATAAATCGTTAGACCCCGCCCACCTAACTAAGCTAAACCCTCGCCAATTACCATAACTTTATGGACCTCACCGAGTCCACCACGCCCCTCGCTAACCAGAGGCTTGTTGCTGTAGGACCGGGTCAGAGTTCTATTGTTAACGACCACGGCCGGAGTATCGTCCGTTCTCTCCATGTCGGCCACGCTGGAACTGCTCTCCTGGCCGCAACAGCAACACCGATACTGCTCCCAAAACAGGTGGTAGCTTATCACCACGGTGGGGAAGAACACCACCACCGAGATGTAGTTGACGACGATCAACAGGGCCGAGAATATGCCGAACGTGCTGACGCCGAGCAGCGGACTGGTCGCCGAGATGGCGAAAGCGACCGCTGTGGTCAACGACGTGAACATCATGGCACCGGCGGCTTTGCGGTAGGTATCGGACAGCCGATGAGACAACGACTTGTAGCGGAAGTGCGCCGACATCTTCCAGGTGTCGTAGAAGACGAACACGTCGTCGGCGCCGATGCACAGCAGGATGAAGATGGCGAGTACGTGGAATATGCCGAAGTACCTCATGTCCAAGACAATACGGTAGACCAGGTTGGCGCCGAAGAAACCGGTGATGATGCTGAACACGGCCCACAACGAAATCCAGAAAGAACCGGTTTGCAGCATCAGGAAACACACGATGAAGATGAGCGAGCCGAGTATCAAGGTCAAGTCCTTGAAGACGTATGACGTAATGGCGTTCATGAGCAGAGTCATCGACGAATAAAAGAAGTTCAAATCACCGACTTCGTTTTCGAATAGGTTATTAGATATGGTCTTGAAGTCGCGTTTAGTAAAGTCCTGGGGGGCGTGGTTAGGGGCGTATTAAGGTTATTAGATATGGTCTTGAAGTCGCGTTTAGTAAAGTCCTGGGGGGCGTGGTTAGGGGCGTATTAAGGTTATTAGATATGGTCTTGAAGTCGCGTTTAGTAAAGTCCTGGGGGGCGTGGTTAGGGGCGTGCTAAGGTTATTAGATATGGTCTTGAAGTCGCGTTTAGTAAAATCCTGGGGGGCGTGGTTAGGGGCGTGTTAAGGTTATTAGATATTGTCTTGAAGTCGCGTTTAGTAAAGTCCTTGGGGGCGTGGTTAGGGGCGTATTACGGTTATTAGATATGGTCTTGAAGTCGCGTTTAGTAAAGTCCTGGGGGCGTGGTTAGGGGCGTGTTAAGGTTATTAGATATGGTCTTGAAGTCGCGTTTAGTAAAATCCTGGGGGGCGTGGTTAGGGGCGTGTTAAGGTTATTAGATATTGTCTTGAAGTCGCGTTTAGTAAAGTCCTTGGGGGCGTGGTTAGGGGCGTATTACGGTTATTAGATATGGTCTTGAAGTCGCGTTTAGTAAAGTCCTGGGGGCGTGGTTAGGGGCGTGTTAAGGTTATTAGATATGGTCTTGAAGTCGCGTTTAGTAAAGTCTTGGGGGCGTGGTTAGGGGTGTATTAAGGTTATTAGATATGGTCTTGAAGTCGCGTTTAGTAAAGTCCTGGGGGCGTGGTTAGGGGCGTATTAAGGTTATTAGATATGGTCTTGAAGTCGCGTTTAGTAAAGTCCTGGGGGGCGTGGTTAGGGGCGTATTAAGGTTATTATATATGGTCTTGAAGTCGCGTTTAGTAAAGTCCTGGGGGCGTGGTTAGGGGCGTATTAAGGTTATTAGATATGGTCTTGAAGTCGCGTTTAGTAAAGTCCTGGGGGACGTGGTTAGGGGTGTGGTTAGGGGCGTATTAAGGTTATTAGATATGGTCTTGAAGTCACGTTTAGTAAAGTCCTGGGGGCGTGGTTAAGGGCGTATTAATGTTATTAGATGTGGTCTCGCAGTGAGGAAGTTCTACAGAATGATTAAGGTAAAGTAGATTAATATGTCAATGGCGTGTTTATGGTAATAAATGAGAGCGAAATAAATAAATGTTAGTGATTATATTGGGGACGAAATGAATTGCGTAGTCATTATATAATCATAACACCTTATATAACGATCTAAATTCGTGAGATTCCATTAAAATTAAAGAGATTAGGGGTCAATGAACAAGTAGCCGGATAAACGAGAGTGGAGAAGCCCACGAATCTATCCTACCTTAATCTCATCGAATTGTTCGTCGTCCCTATCCGTGGTGTTTGCATACCCAGGCAAAGGGATGCCGAGGAAGATACGCGTACGACTAATGCGATTGTATACATCCGTGCCGTTGATTCGGTAATCTTTGCCGAGGAAGTAGTAGAGCTCTTCCGGTTGGTTGTTCCACGCATACTCCAGCACGCCGGATATGTTGCTAAACGTGTTATCGGCCGGTATGGGCAGCAAGCTTCCGTCGAATAAGCGCAGGATCGACTTGGGCAGACGACAACGAGTACGATCGATCAGATCTTTCTGGCAGAAGAATTTCCGGTACTCCGTGTTGTCCCAGTAGAGCATCTCGGTACGTCGCATCAACTCGAGGTTCTTGGCGGTGAACAGATTGCCGCCTTCGGGTGCCTCGAAGTAGATCTCCAGCACATCGCCGACTTCCGTTCGAGTGATCTACGCGAGAGGGCTATTTATAGTAACGCGGCATATACAGAATCTATATATAGAATTCCCGATTCACATTACGCCTCCGCTAGGGTCCAACTATTTACGTTAACGCTACGGGCACTGCAGACCTGCGTTCCGTCCGTGAGAGTTCCCCGAACGATTACCAGGTTCTCTTCGTAACGGTTCAACCAAGACAAGTGGTTCAGGTAATCCTGTTGGTCTCGGATCTCCAAAGGAATGCGATCAAACGTTATCGGGATCAAATCGTAACCGGAAGCGACGAGGATCGCCGTTATCATCACGAGGCAGATGTGTCCGAATAGGGTGAGCGCTACGGGGGGTGGGGCTCGGTTAGGTAGGGCTGGTCGACGTCGCTTGAATGTAGTAACTTGGTGGTACTAATGCTGGAGGGGGCTAGATAGGATTGCATATATGGTGCTGGGATAGTTACGGAGTGGAGGGTATAACATAGGCGTGGTTAGAATATGGTAATGGGAAGATTTACATCGGATGGTAAAGATGGATTTAGATGTGGTCGGTGTCGTTCGATTACTATTTAAATCTTATTTTGGTACGTTTTGGAGTAGTTTTGAGGTGTTTTAGGGGCGATTTGCATGTCGGTATATAATTACGATATTATAATTCTGAGTACAAATGTAGACACACCGTTTACCCTGGTGGACCTAGGGGGCAGGCCTAGTAAACCCCATATGGGGTTTATCCTGATAAACTCAATGAACTAGATGCACATACATACATCAATCTTACATATCTACTGTATCTGAACTCTACCGAGTGACCAATATTACTGATACGGTTGTATGTTTTACATATACAATGTGCTCGTACTATAATTAATCCTTGTCCACTTCTATTGTAATATTTTAACGATACGTCTATTATAGACTTATCACTGAATCGGATATGGGTAATCACTATTCACGCTTCATTGAACATCACCTATATATCTCCCTCGATTTTTCACTCTTTCTCTCTATTCCTCTCGTACTCTATTTCGTTCACTCTAAAAATCAATTATACAACCCCCTATTAAATAACCGTACTCCATTCCATACGAGATAAGTCTTCGTTTTGGTAGTACGAACAATTTACTTTCGTGAATAGTAGTTTGCAACACGATTATAGACATTTGGATAGAGGGCTATTTCGTACACGCCGCCCGCACTAACACAGAGTTTTTACTAGTTTACCAGAATCGACAGGAAAAGTAGTGTAGTAACTTTAATGTACAATAGAGAGTGTGTTATAAACACTGTATATACTATATACATTGTACACTCTATCTAACGCAATACAATGATTGTTATACACAATTATACACAATATAAGGATTGTTATAAGAACGCTATAATGTACACTGTAATTTTTACGGTGTACAATGTACAATGTACACTGTACATTGTACAGTGACGGTGTACACTATACAGTATACAGTGTACATTGTACAGTATACATTGTACACTGTACAATGTACATTGTACAGTATACATTGTACATTATACATTGTACAGTATACATTGTACAGTATACATTGTACAGTATACATTGTACAGTATACATTGTACAGTATACATTGTACAGTATACATTGTACAGTATACATTGTACAGTATACACTGTACAATATAAACTGTACAATATACACTGTAGAGTGTAGTGTTCATTTAGAAAACCTTGTATTGTGTATAATTTGTATTATAATGTACAATTTACAGTGTATAATGTACGGTGTGTACATGGTACAACATAAATTAAATACTGCATATTGTAAATTATACAAATGGTGATTAGCGATTCACCCTTTATAATTAATATTAGATAATAGATAAAGATATTTGGTAATAGATAAATATATATAAATATATATATATATATATATATATATATATATATATATATATATATATTGAATATATCGGATGCACAAGAGATATTAAAATATTTCTCATGGATTATAGCGAAATTAATCTTGTAGACATTGAATATTAATATTGGTTATTGCGTAATACTATTGTATATTGCGATACACTGGAAAATTAAGAAATATAATTAGATATTTCATAATAATAATAATATTTCGTAATAAAACGGCCTGTAAACAATGTTTGAGGTATTCTTTGAAGAATCTAGTATAATGTATTATATATGTAGATAGAAATCATTGCGAGTACTTAAAAAATATTTCTGTCCAACGTAAACGAGGAGAAAGGGCATATTATGGAGTAGTAGGGGTAGTACCTGACGGGTAGTGTAAACTACCGTTATCGTCTAGGCACTAAGATGCATGGACATTAAGATGCCTGGGCATTACTTGGATACCGGATGACGACTAACCGAATGCTTTCTTGGGGTTTTCCGCGATCAAAACGCAGTACTTCAGCGGATCCCTATTTCTACTCTCCTCCTCTTTTTTCTCAGCCGCTAGATCGTGGTCTGTATTCCCTCCTCCTCCTCCCTCGTCGATTTGCATTTCACCTGTTTTCTGTCCGTTGGATATCTTTTTCGCATCCCCGATGTCTTGCGTATCTTCCTGCCATTCCATTTCGATATTCATTGTATATATTCCTAAATCAGGTTGATTGTGTTTTAATGAGGGAAATGTACGGAGAGATCAAATAAAGGGTTTTGTTGTTGCATTTACTATTACATTTGAATAACAATTCGACATATTGGCTATTTTATAGAGCTAGCAAAATATGGCGTGCGTTTGCAGGGCGTTATACGTACAAGGTACGTCGTATTACATATATCGATCTTTTTCAGTTGATTCAGGTAATCTAAAAACTAATAATATACTTATACACGCATTATCTCTCTCTCTCTCTCTCTCTCTCTCTCTCTCTCTCTCTCTCTCTCTCTCTCTCTCTCTCTCTCTCTCTCTCTCTCTCTCTCTCCTCTCTCTCTCTCTCTCTCTCTCTATCTCTCTCTCTCTCT
>OZ038312.1:16175450-16342349 GCA_964035775.1 Osedax frankpressi | reverse complement strand
TATCGAATCCTAAAGGACTATAATAAAAACAAAAGTATAGTTTTCAAACATGTATAACACAAACACAGTACGTGTATCTGTATACATATATTCTACATTCTAATAACACTCGTACTCTCGTAGAGATATATTCCTATGTACATAAAGTGAACACGAATACACAGCCAGCGAATAACTGGCCTACTCGCTCGAATAAAGAAAAGCGGTTGGGCATTGTTCTATATCCATTGTTCCGACTAATTGGTAGTCAGCGGACGTTAATCACCGACTTTCGATCATTAGATACGGAGGCGAGCGATAAATACGGACCTGCAAATACGTTCAGCCAGCATTCAAAATAACGTTCGCCTTTGCTCCATCATTCCCGACCGCACAATCGAAGTTCCGTCTTGGTAGGATATCAGAATATCCGGTGTTCGTCGGATAGGATACAAATGCCGATGTAGATGATTCGGGCAACCGAGATCATTAACACATAACCGCAGTTGAATACCAGTCGGTATCATTTGCATACCGTATATCCAGCAATATAACGGCTGATCAACCCATTCGTACCCATTGCCGTTACAATAGTATTCATTCGATTACGTTTCCATTTGCGAGACTCTCTCATCGATGCCAGATAGAACGGGCGAGAGTTTCACCGTAGTTCGCGGTTTCTCCACCTGCCGCGTCCGCCCGTTACACAACTGACCGAGGGTACGTAATGCCGCCGTGGTATGCCAGCGCTGCCGTCGTCCCTTGACCAGCGGTCCGGTAACGGCGAACGGCTCGCCGTCAGTCTAACGTTCCGCAACCAGACCGCGCGTTTCTTCGTCGACTTCGCCGGCGAACGGTTCAGAGGTTACGGCCCGCATCCGGTCCCGCCGACCGGTACTTCGGTGCCTTGGAACGCCGCTAACGTCAGCACCGAGTTGACCGTGGCGCAGAAAGCGGAAGCCAGGGCCGAGGGCTACTACGTGGGTTCGTACGTTCCTGTACGTCGTACAGTGTACGGGGCTAATTCATGCGCATTACGTGTGTTGCCCAGGCACCATTTGTTTATTGTAGATTGCATACGTTTTATGATATACTACAAGACGAACGAACGTCTTCGACAATACAATATATGATTTATTTCTAGCTGTTGGAAGCTTTTTATTACAGTAACGATATATAAATAACTTCAACTATGAAAACAGCATATTGTTTATTAAGAGTTCATTACCATGTCTATAGATGGTTTATCGCGAAGGAATGTTGTATTTAATTGATTATAATAACTACTTTGGTATATATATTCCTTGATATTACTAGAGTTTTACATTATACTTTCTATCATCTAATCCTCAGTTTTTGATATCCACTTTTGTAAGTGAAATTTGAGAAAATTAAAATCTAGATTTATTATAATTCTCGATAATATCTAACAGGATTAGTTAAAAAATAAGATATTTTAAATTATATATTATAAGTTATATAACTTAAGTTATATATATTATAAGTTATGTAACTTAAGTTATATATATTATAAGTTATATAAATTAAGTTATATATATTATAAGTTATATACCTTAAGTTATATAACTTAAGTTATATATATTATAAGTTATATAACTTAAGTTATATATATTTAGTTATATACCTTAAGTTATATATATTTAGGTATATACCTTAAGTTTTATATCTCTAGGTATATATTTTATATTTTATACCTTACGTTATAGACCTTAAGTTATATATATATATAGATTATATATATATATATATTTTTTTCAAGTTGTCGTTTTTCTTATTTCAGGATATTATGTTACTAGGTGTATTTGATATATTTGATTATATTGGTTATAAGTATTTAAAATAAAGTTCTACACGAATAGATGTATCATGCTACAACTATTGGCGTAGTTATACGTTGGAATACAAATTGTGTAGTTATTTGTGAATATTTATATTCGTTATTTCTTCCTATTTCCTATATTTCATTTGACACGTACATTAGGTTTATGTTATATACGAATTGAAAACAATATTCGTTAACGTAAATATATTATCTAGCTATTCTCGTATTAGTAATTTACATAGCTTGAACAAGACAGCCCATATACAGGTATATACATTATATCATATAGTCTATGTATGAGATACTGTAGGTTGAAATATCAGCAATAACTAAGACTGGGTTCGACACTGGATCCTTTAAAACAAAGGTTACAACTCGTCACGTATTGCGTCATTGTGAAGTATGTAGCTTACTGTTTACATAATCCGAAGATCATTTCTAAATCGGTAAACCGAGCCCGTTATATGAATATAATAACAAGTTATATCGCTTATTATTTATTAGTTATTAGTAAAACTTAATTAACTGTATATATCATAGGAATTGTGCAATGCATTTCACTGTATACGGAATATTTGTTAGAGAAACTTGGATTATTTGAATAGATATCTATAACATATGTTTCTTGCGATTATTGTGTAGTATTACACCATACCATCAATTCTATTCTATTCATAATCGACTAACATTGTTTCAAATTAGACGATTGGAATCAAATCTTAATTAAATATTATCAACAACAGGGAATATGTAATTAATGTATTTATTATATTCCCACGCTAAGAAGCCAAATCTATGTAGAATTTAGTTTCAACATATATGTGTTAGTCCTGGTTAAATTTCATAGTAACATTGCATTGATTTGAATTGGATTTGTGATTATAAATCGATATCATACATCATTGTCGATTTAGGATTTAATAGAAAAACGTGAATCACTATATTAATTTGTATTTATCTTTTAGAAACATTTATCTATATTTGTACTAGACTTTACGTTTTCGTAGTCTATCTTATTTATCATATTTACATATCCAGTAACGCTTTATAACGAATGTCTGATATAATAAATTCCTTCTGCAGCGGCTGTTATTTTGATATATGGTCTTTCAATTGTCCTCCTTATCGCGTCGAGTATAAAGCGGAAACCCAGCAAACAACAACAAGATAGACAAATAGATAAATATCTCAGAGAATTCCAGGTTTCAGATAATTTAACAAATCGCCGTAATATTTTTTAGTAAGTCGAATAAATAAATATACATAATTATGTTAGTTCAAATTGAAAAGGAAATATATATTGTTCATTGTTATGCAAATAAGTTCGAATGTTTCATTGATTATTATGACGATTGTATTTCAATAACAAAGCATAGTACGTATTGTACAAATATATCTACGTTATCAATGTTCTTGTATTCGTGATAATCATTATATAATATTTAACTTTTTTATTAATAATTTATTAACAAAGAAAATAACATAATTATCAATACTAAATATGACCAATTTACGTGATGTACTATGAATTATAATATATAATATATACTTAGTAAATATATATACTTACCTTAATCAAATAATGTTATAAATGTATGTAATAATATTAACAAACACGAAATAGTTTCCATGTGCATAGTATTCGTATGTTAATAATTAAAAATTCACACACAAATTATAGATAGTTCAAGAATCATCTTCCAAAAGTCAATATCGGCAGCTGAAGAAGACTATAGTTGATAAACTGAATTCGTCTCTACTCGCACAAGACCAACAACAAAATGTTAGTTTTTTCAGCAATAGAAAATGTCGAATCTTTAGCTATATTATATCATTATTAAAATAAGTATACACATATACATTAAATGTCGATTAAATATCATAAGTATACATTTAATAATGTATACGTTATTTTATGTTATAACTTAGAATATTTTCGAGGTTAAAAAGAATGATTTGATTCAAAGAAAAATAATCGTATAGCAATCTGGATCAAAAAAATTACTAATGCTTTACAATTAGTAGATTTTTTTATAATTTGTTATAATTCAATATTTAATTTATATTTAATATTATCATAATTATAAGGATTTAAATGATTGACTAAGATTTATACAAATTTATTTTCCCTATATTTCTAATAACAGATTTAAAATTTGTATTTCCAAAAAATAACGATTTAATTCAGATATTATATATTTTAAAATATATAATATCATAATATTAATCATTTAATCCTAATATTAATTTACAATATTTTGAATATTAATTCCAAAACATTTGAATCATGTGTATTATTTAATATTTTTATAATGTAACCTAATTTGAGGTAAGGATTAAATAATAAAACTAATACATCTATAAACAACTAATATATTCATTTTATAAAATGTATTCACTCCTTTTTTATGAAAAGATAAGTGCAATTATATATCGATGATCATATTTTCATTAAAAATGTTCCATTTCCAAATATTTTGATTTGACAGTAATTATTTTCAATTAAATCTTTATTATTAGTGTATATTAATAAACTATTCGTAATATACTAAACATGTACAGCATTGCATAACATATATTGTATCTATTTAGTTGTACACACTTGATTTCGCAGTATGCAACAATTTCCACTAATTACTAGATAACATTTATTTTCAGATTTATTGCAAATTGTATAAATGTAGCTTATAAAAATGCTTTTAATAATTAAATAAATTTATATTTAACCGTATCCAGTGAACATAAACTAGTCATGAAAATTAATAATATACTGCCGAGTTATGTGCTATCTACTACTGATATATGAATATGCATACACTATTGTATTATTCGTAATCAAAATATTTTATATATTCCTATAGGTTATAACCTAAACATTTATCATTATTTCTATTATAAATCTATATTTTATTTGAAGATAATGAATTACCTTCATTTGAACATATCTGAAACTGCATAGCTAGAGTTTAATTACATATTAATTTAATATATAAATTTTAAAATTAAATATTAATATATATATATTACTATATACAATAACAATTTATAATTAACATATTTTAAATCTTTATCAAATAATTTAATACAATTATATCACTAATATAACTATACTTATTTCATTCTAATTTATTTAATATCAGTTATATAATAGGATCCTTAAGGAGTCGTTATTGTATGCTACCTGCATATATTATTTTAAGATTAATTAATTCTAATCTTACTATTTAAGTGATATCGAAAAAAAATGCCATTACATATTTGTTTAAGCAACACTGTAGATAACCTACAATCCTTCCAATATACTCCTCATAACAACACACACCATAACATACGAATATGCTCCATACGAATTTTGAAGTCGAAGCCATCGCATGATGGTCTGACCAACCTAGTATTGCCTACGATGTCGCTGGCGTTCTGCCTACCTGCGGCTTCGAACATCAGTAAGCCCATTGCCAAAGAGTTATTTAACTGTCCCAGCAATTATGAAGGTAACCGTGGCGTGATGGCATTATAACATATATACGCTACACATTGAATGAGTTTACTTAAAGACTAATTTTAAATGATATTTTAAGTTTATGTGCGGGAGAAAAATATTCCATTAACTTTTAATTATATATTATTATTTATAAATTGATTAAATTAATAAAAATGAATATTTATAATTAATATAGATTATGGGTTTGAAATAAAATCATACAGTCCGATGTCAACCATTAACAGGAATTCGAAAATCATCTAGTTGTATCGCCGAAGTGTTTCAGAATTGCGGAAAACCTCCGATAAACCACGCGTTCTCGACTAGTGGGAAAAGCGCTTTAGGAAAATCGCGTTCACCCGACAGATTATTGCTACCGGTCCACTTCCGACACAGGCACCGCACTTCTGTCTTCGTGCCGAAGGATCCACTGGAGCCGCCACCATTTTTTACCGTAGGCAAACATAAGAGCCTCGAGCAGCTTCCGGTCACCGATGACCTGTGGCCATCGTCGACATCGACGGAATTTCGTGTGCCGACTTCGGATACATCGGATGGCACTTCGGGAACGTCGATGTCATCCGAAATCAACAGCGTATCGCTTCAGTCTCTACCTCGCGAGTCGTTCAATTCACTCGCTACTCGACGCCGACGTCGAACCGGAAACACAGGTGGCGTCGTAGTTGCGGATAACACTCGGACGTCGGTCGTAGTTACGTGCGCAACTGCGTCCGAGGCCACCCTGGCCTCGACGTCTAACGCGTCATTATTCAGAAAACTACCGAAGAGCCACGACTCGACATCCGTCAGATCGCTATCCAGAGCACCGTACTCGAAACACTCGATGATATCTAGCCCAGCGGCAATCGTAACATCCGCCTCGGCAGTCGATACAACCACTCCGAAAATAACGGCCAAACGCCTACGAAAACTTCCCTCTTACTATGGTAAAACCACCGACGAATGTTCGTCTCTACTTCCCCTGGAACCGAATATCGTGGTCTCGTCTAGAATTGACACACCGCATACCAAAGAAACTTTATTGTAAATGCGAGAACTCTAAAAAATATCTAGAAATTCTACTGCGCTATTAAATCGTCAATTTAAATTATTAACTTTAAGAAATTCTCTACCACCAGGAACTATTCGGTATCGATAAGATTCGCATGTAACTATTGCAACTGTATGAATGTCTGCGTACTTCATATCATTTAACGCCGAAAATTGAAATTCTCAATTTGCATTGATTTTCTACCGTCGGTAGATTAATTACTTATTTACTAGTAAAAATGTGTTAAATGTGTTACTATTGTTAAAACTTTACAAAATAACAGAATGGCTTAATTCCCGCAAATATGTAAGCTATATTGTACATAGTAATCGACGTATGTAATTTATGTATACCCGTTTAGACTTTTTATTATCAAACGATATAATAAAATGGAAGAATATATATTTTAATCTATATTATAGTGACATTTAAAGTCACTATAGTGATAGCAAATTAACCACTATAGTGAAAATCATATTCGTTTACAGATATTATCATTTAATAAATGAGAACAATTTGAAAAACTCTTATTTATAAAATAATTAGATGAATTTGGAAAATAATCGTAGCAGAGTTAAACTTTCAATTATCTTTCAATAACTGACTACATGTAACATCTTAATGTTAAGGTATCACTAAAGTCGCTGTATATAGTAAAGAGTATATTTACGTAGTATGCTAAAATTAAAATTTAATTAAATTATTTTCCCTCCAATGTGGATATTATTTTTACTAGATTATTACTTTTTATCTCAAATTATCCATGGATACAACAGATAGGAATGTTTTATTATTTTACGAATTAATATTAAATAATATTCACGGAGGAAACTTTTTTCTATTTAACTTTCAAAATTTATATAAACATAACTATTCTTGGAACATCGTTTTAAAGTCACACATTAACGTTATCCATATAATATTGAATATATTATACTATTGAATATATTATCTACTATTAAAAAATTAATTGATAAGAAATAATTTTGTTACTCAAAAATACCTGATTAATAATAATTATATATTGTTGAGTACCTATAGGTTACATTATATATTATTAATGTTCCAGTCGTATGTATCCTTAACTATATATATATTATATATAATTATCCTTTATATTTAGACTACAATGTACAATACAAAACTCAGTTATAACTGAGTATAATACGTAGTTATAATATCCTAATTTATATTGTAGGATTTTTAGAGGTGTTAATTAAATGCATACTCTATTAATTAAATTATCCTTCCAAGTACTTTGAAAAAGGACAATTGTAAATATATATAAATATATATATATATATATATATATATATATATATATATATATAATATAAATCTATATACTCTAATTTGATATTTACTTTCATTTATAAATTATTATATATACGATAACAGCAACTAATTTATTATTAATTAGGATTATTTAAAATATTGATTGTATTTTGTGTTGCATCACATATTTTAATATATCGCATTGTCCTATGTTGCTAAGAACAATTTATTTTATTTGAACCTATCAATATATCTATTTTCAACATTATTCATATAAATATTCTCATATATATATATATATATATATATATATATATATATATATATATATATATATAATCAACGCCTGTTTTCTCATTGTTATTTATGTATTCCATATATCGTATGTCTTATTAACTAAATTGTATATATTTTAGATGAAATGTTCACATATCAATGATCGAACATATATCTTCATATTCTAAATAGTTGATAATTGGTAGAACATCCTAAATTAATGTATTATTACCTGATATAGCTTCGACATTATATATATCAAATTAATAACTTATTTCCACGAAGAACATTTCTGGAACTTGTCTCGCATGTTTTAAGCATGTAATGTATACATCTATTGATAATAAAATATAATTATTTGAAAAGCATATATTCATATAAATTACATCAAATCTATAACATATTAAATACACCTCTTTAAGAATTAACCTGAAAAATAAATGATCAATATAATATTTAAATATTATTTATGTTCGCATAACTTACACAATTTGTGGCCTGTGTATTGATAAGTATGAGATGATATGAGCTAATATGTTAATATATAATTATATAATTATATATTAATAACCATTAGTAATTGTAGCTAGTATTTCAAATTCATCAATCTTTAGAAGTCACTTTTAAAATTATACAATCAATAGAAATCATTATTTATTTATACTTTATGGTGCAGTTAATATATTCATATAAATTTACAAATGGAAAAATAATAAATTACATCATTATTTAAATATATTAAATACAACATTATGTAATATCTACAGTATAAATTAATATTTATTAAATGAACTGATTTATGTTACTTTAATATAATAGACATGTGTATAATATAATAGAGGATACGCATATAATGTATAAATGAGATATATTTGAATTAATATCTTTATAATATTAATCTTAAAAGATATTATATCGTTTAGAAATAAAATACTAGCTTACTTTATTCTGCTTATTAACTTGTTATTAATAGTTTAGATATAAAACAAGATATCAATATATTATTAATAATTTAGATATAAAACAAGACATCAATATGTTATTAATAGTTTAGATATAAACAAGATATCAATATGTTATTAATAGTTTAGATATAAAACAAGACATCAATATGTTATTAATAGTTTAGATATAAAACAAGACATCAATATATTATTAATAGTTTAGATATAAACAAGATATCAATATGTTATTAATAATTTAGATATAAACAAGATATCAATATGTTATTAATAGTTTAGATATAAAACAAGACATCAATATATTATTAATAGTTTAGATATAAACAAGATATCAATATGTTATTAATAATTTAGATATAAAACAAGACATCAATATATTATTAATAATTTAGATATAAAACAAGACATCAATATGTTATTAATAGTTTAGATATAAAACAAGACATCAATATATTATTAATAGTTTAGATATAAACAAGATATCAATATGTTATTAATAGTTTAGATATAAAACAAGACATCAATATATTATTAATAGTTTAGATATAAACAAGATATCAATATGTTATTAATAATTTAGATATAAAACAAGACATCAATATATTATTAATAATTTAGATATAAAACAAGACATCAATATGTTATTAATAGTTTAGATATAAAACAAGACATCATGTTATTAATAGTTTAGATATAAAACAAGACATCAATATGTTATTAATAGTTTAGATATAAAACAAGACATCAATATATTATTAATAGTTTAGATATAAAACAAGACATCAATATGTTATTAATAGTTTAGATATAAAACAAGACATCAATATATTATTAATAGTTTAGATATAAAACAAGACATCAATATGTTATTAATAATTTAGATATAAAACAAGACATCAATATGTTATTAATAGTTTAGATATAAAACAAGACATCAATATATTATTAATAATTTAGATATAAAACAAGACATCAATATATTATTAATAGTTTAGATATAAAACAAGACATCAATATATTATTAATAGTTTAGATATAAAACAAGACATCAATATATTATTAATAATTTAGATATAAAACAAGACATCAATATGTTATTAATGGTTTAGATATAAAACAAGACATCAATATATTATTAATAATTTAGATATAAAACAAGACATCAATATATTATTAAACAATATTAAGCTTAATCAAGATATAGATACATATAATATACCGCAGGATAATTCCCTGTAATCTTGCCATAATGATAAGAATATCATAAACAATAATACTATAGTCGATAATAATATGTCTTATCTGGATTCCTACCATGTTGATTCCTATATATTACTTTTTTCATCTGATATACTAAATTACGATATACTTTTTTGTTTGGAAGAATTGTAAGTAAGAAATTATTCGGATTATTAAAATCTTTTTTTAAAGATATTCAATTCACATAAATAATTCACTTTCTTGGAATATACAAGCTTAATGTATTTTCAGTTGCATTTCTTCTATAAATAGACATCGCAAATAATCCTTAATAATATAATGAATAATATAATATAATGTATAATAAATATAATAATGTAATCAAATTTTATTATGTATATTTATTAAATATTCATACACACTTATGGTGATAATGAAAGTATTAATTTAATTTATTAAAGTATTAATTGATTTAATTATTCAAATAATATATTTATGAAAATATATACTATAAATGTCTTATACTATATCATATTGCCTAATAATGAGATACTATAGTAAAATAACTTAGAATACAGTTTATATTGTATTATATAACAAATTAATATATATACTATATGAATCATATATTTCGTTATAGAATATATTCAAAATTGACAAGTCTTTCTATAACTATAGAAAGACTTGCTATCGATGATAGAGCTATGCGTATTGTTTATTATGGTTATTATAAACCACTCCCATTATCAACAATAACAATTACTACAAAATTAAATATTAAAATTCTTTTGATACTCTATATACTATACTACTATATTATGAATATAACATTTAAAATAAAAATCAATTTAACATAATAGTTATTTTTTATCATAGAACCAAATGATAATAAGAATTTCTTTATTTTCATTGTATAATGATTCATTGTTTTCACGTGACTAATACAATCCAATCAAATGTACTGTCGATTACGCACTTGTTTATTTATAGATGATGACGCATACCAAATTATATTGGTGATATCTACATACTATCATTAACCAGGAAGTATTCATACCTATATCGTTATTCATTCGTATTCATAGTTTGAGATTACTCATCATTGACAAGAATTTGTATTTACATTTTGGATTTCAACACTTATTTTGATTCACAAGGTAAACTTTTATATATTATTGAAATTTATATCATAGATTATATGATTTTAATAAAGTTTAATCAAGTTTTGTAAACAGATAACTTTTAAATAAAAGTTTTAATAAAGAATAATTTATAAGTTAAATCATTTAATAAATGATTTATTTTTTAAAAGTATTATCTTTATAATAACAATATAACATTTATTCTAAATATATTTTTTAGGTTCATTTTTATATTTTTAATACTTTAATCATTTTAATATATTATCAATTTCCATATATTATGTATATTTAAAATTAATTTCATAATGCATATTACATAATAAAATAAAATCTTTATATTTATGAAATATTAACTTATAGATTAACTTGAAGTAAAATAACATATTTTTTAAAAGTTAATTTTCTTTCATCGCATATATTGACTTATGTTTAAATATTATTCTTACTATCGGTTAGATTTATTCTTATTCTAATACAAATAATATTCCTATACAAATATATCTTATAACTGTATATGAAAGTGTTTAACACGTTCGCAGGTCCGCCTGTCACATGGAAACCGCTCTGTTCGTCCCGCAGTCTGCCAGCCTTATGAATCCCTCCACCAAGAAACTCAAGGAAAACATGAAACTGGATTTCAACTCGGCCGAGAATGGCAAACGGCGAGCCGAACGCATCAACAAGCTGATCCTATCGTCTCCCGACGTCCAACGACTGGTGCTGGAGTCGCCGGAGATGGAACGCATCCTGAACCTCAGTAACTTCAGCGGATTATCCGCAGCGGCAGCTGGCGGCGGCAGTGGCGCCCCCAGCGATAACGCCGTGATCTACAACACCAAGGACGTCAGCGAAGACCAGGAGGCCTTCGTACTCGGCTTCATGTCCGCCCTGAAGCGCGTGAAAAACGCCGACATCAACAAAACGCAAATGCTCACCGAACTCGTGCCTCCAATGGCTCCCCTAGCGGCGCCCGCGGCTCCCCTACCGGCGGTGTCTTACTCTTACGCTCAGCACGCCGGCCTCACGTCCTCCGGCGTCATCACGCACTCGTCTTCCCTAGCGAAACCGCCGCCGCCGCCGCCATCTCTGGCTCTCCCCAACTCCGCGTCTCCCAGGTTAAAGTTATCGCCGGCGCCGGCTCCTCCCGCAAAACAGTTTCTGCGCAAAGAACTGCACATCAAAGAGGAGCCGTCGGGGGGCGCTGCAGTTGCCGCCGCCGCAGCCGCCGCAGCCGCCGCCGCTAACCATTCCGACGGCGATATCCGCGTGTCGGTGGATCCGCTGTCGGGTCCAATCGACATGGAGTGTCAGGAACGCTTCAAACTCGACCGAAAGCGCGCCCGCAACCGCGTCGCCGCCCAGAAATGTCGAACTCGCAAGATCGAACGCATCCACATGCTGCAACAGCAGTCGGACGCGTTGAAATGCGAAAACCAAGGACACCAGAAGACGTTCACGTCGCTGCAACGTGATATCGCCTCGCTGAAGAACCAGATCATGCTACACAATAAAGGCGGCTGCAAGGTGACCCTATAACCCCGTCGTACACTTCCTCGAAGCGGTGGCCGGTCCACTAGCTCCCATACATTGTACATAGGTCCCACGAACCGCTCCATTTTATCGCTCGGGCAGGAACTGACATTATTTTTTTTCGGATACAAACAACACATTATTATTATTATTACTATTATCATCATCATTATTTGTTTTGTTCTACTGAAGTCTGTGAGATTTTATTACCGATGCGTTTCTATTATCGTTGTCGATACGCCCAGCTATCGCAGTTCTATCTTTGAGCCAATGGGGTAGACTCTGCCTCCTACCTGATTCGCATATCAATTTTTTACGAATACTTCGAACGCTCGTCCTTTGTTTTTCTTTTACGCGACGAAAATAAACGTGTCTGATAATTTGTACATACAGAGACGCGAACAAATAAATATATTCAAGAATTGTTTATTACGAAAATGATAGGAAATGCAATGCGTAACCGATTCGGGGGACGATAAAGGTAGTGGCAAACGTTTACACCATGGCCAAGTGTTCGCGCATCTCCAATTCGTAAGATGAGGTCACCTGAGGTCGTACAATCAATCCACTAATCAACACAAATTCGTGGCAGAGCTTCAGATTTTCCTGGTTACTGCGGAGGTGTGTATGGATTTGAATATGCATTTGTAGAGATATCAATTAAAGTAACGAACAATGTCCAGGGTTGTTTTGATCTTATTGAACATTCTTAAAAAGTAATATTAATTCAATCTCTGCATCCATTATTATTTCTATAACACATATTGTTAGAACTCTTACATTTTTACTAATTTTATGGTTTAGATTTGAATACAAAATTTATAGAAATATTTTATAGAGTAGTTTACAATTTGCCATAACAGAGTTCAAATCTACTTTATTCTATATTTTTCAATATTGATAACATTGCATAATAAGATTATTGCATAATAGGTAAACATCAATAAATGGTTATTCTTTAGGATTAAATCATTCAGTTTGTATTTCCTCTTCAGTGGCACCAGTTCTTTAAGGCGGCCCATGAAGTTTTGTCGAATGGAACAATTGCTATAATAACGATAAGTTAGCGTGAGTTGAGGCATGGGGATAATCTACGTGTAAAAGAAGGTGTAGGGTTAACGCAGTTATAAAACAAGGTGTATGGGTAGTGTAGGTGTAGGGCAATAATAGGGTGGTGTAGGGCAATTATAGGTGTAACCTAGTGTATAAAGAAGTCGTACAGATATAGAAGATGTTTATAGATGACGATGAGCAGAGTAGATTGAGTTTGAATAAAACGCTAAATTTCTATGTTTGCTATTTATGAATCAAAACTCTGTTTGTTTGAACCTCAAATGCTACTTTAACTACACCCTACCCACTACAACTCTACACCCTTAATAACTACACCCTACCCACTACAACCCTACACCCTTAATAACTACACCCTACCCACTACAACTCTACACCCTTAATAACTACACCCTACCCACTACAACCCTACACCCTTAATAACTACACCCTACCCACTACAACCCTACACCCTTAATAACTACACCCTACCCACTACAACCCTACACCCTACCCACTACAACCCTACTCCCTTAATAACTACACCCTACCCACTACAACTCTACACCCTCAAACGCTACTCTCTTATATAATATTAATACAACACACAACAAACATTTAAAGTTATATAATATTGCTAATACTCCGACGCTACCCTCTGCCTTTTCATACTGACAAACATTACATTGTATCGTGAATTGAACTATGATTTAACTGATTAATAAAGAATAACAGACACTGACACTGACACTTGACACTCATTACCTGATATCTAGGTATTTCATGACAACAGACTCGTTAGTGAAGATCTCCTTCATAATGATGATGCAATCACCTGCAGTTATATAATAGTTGGAGTATGCAACATTTGATATTGATAACATTATATGATGATTATTAGAGTAAGATATATATATTTATATTTTTATATATATATATATTAATATTTATATATATACTTATATATATTTATATTTTTATATATATATATATATAAATATGTATATATATATATATTAATGGGTAGGTGGTGTAGTCATTAAGGGTGAGGGTTGTAGTGGGTAGGGTGTAGTTATTAAGGGTATAGGGTTGTAGTGGGTAGTGTGTAGAGTTGTAGTGGGTAGGGTGTAGGGTTGTAGTGGGTAGGGTGTAGTTATTAAGGGAGTAGGGTTGTAGTGGGTAGGGTGTAGAGTTGTAGTGGGTAGGATGTAGTTATTAAGGGTATAGGGTTGTAGTGGGTAGGATGTAGTTATTAAGGGAGTAGGGTTGTAGTGGGTAGGGTGTAGGGTTATAGTGGGTAGGGTGTAGTTATTAAGATGTAGGGTTGTAGTGGGTAGGGTGTAGTTATTAAGGGTGTAGGGTTGTAGTGGGTAGGGTGTATTATTAAGGGTATAGGGTTGTAGTGGGTAGGGTGTAGTTATTAAGGGTGTATGGTTGTAGTGGGTAGGGTGTAGGGTTGTAGTGTGTAGTGTGTAGTTATTGAGGGTGTAGGGTTG
The DNA here is from genome assembly GCA_964035775.1 of Osedax frankpressi. Classification (NCBI taxonomy): domain Eukaryota; kingdom Metazoa; phylum Annelida; class Polychaeta; order Sabellida; family Siboglinidae; genus Osedax; species Osedax frankpressi. Next base: position 16,327,064 of record OZ038312.1, on the reverse strand, counting down.
TAGTGGGTAGGGTGTAGTTATTAAGGGTATAGGGTTGTAGTGGGTAGTGTGTAGAGTTGTAGTGGGTAGGGTGTAGGGTTGCAGTGGGTAGGGTGTAGTTATTAAGGGAGTAGGGTTGTAGTGGGTAGGGTGTAGAGTTGTAGTGGGTAGGATGTAGTTATTAAGGGTATAGGGTTGTAGTGGGTAGGATGTAGTTATTAAGGGAGTAGGGTTGTAGTGGGTAGGGTGTAGGGTTGTAGTGGGTAGGGTGTAGTTATTAAGATATAGGGTTGTAGTGGGTAGGGTGTAGTTATTAAGGGTGTAGGGTGTAGTTATTAAGGGTATAGGGTTGTAGTGGGTAGGGTGTAGTTATTAAGGGTGTATGGTTGTAGGGGGTAGGGTGTAGGGTTGTAGTGGGTAGGGTGTAGGGTTGTAGTGTGTAGTGTGTAGTTATTAAGGGTATAGGATTGTAGTGGGTAGGGTGTAGTTATTAAGGGTGTAGGGTTGTAGTTATTAAGGGTGTAGGGTTGTAGTGGGTAGGGTGTAGTTATTAAGGGTGTAAGGTTGTAGTGGGTAGGGTATAGTTATTAAGGGAGTAGGGTTGTAGTGGGTAGGGTGTAGTTATTAAGGGTATAGGGTTGTAGTGGGTAGGGTGTAGTTATTAAGGGTGTAGGGTAGTAGTGGGTAGGGTGTAAGGTTGTAGTGGGTAGTATATAGTTATTAAGGGTGTAGGGTTGTAGTGGGTAGGGTGTAGGGTTGTAGTGGGTAGTGTGTAGTGTGTAGTTATTAAGGGTGTAGGGTTGTAGTGGGTAGGGTGTAGTTATTAAGGGTATATGGTTGTAGTGGGTAGGGTGTAGTTATTAAGGGTGTAGAGTTGTAGTGGGTAGTGTGTAGTTATTAAGGGTATAGGGTTATAGTGGGTAGGGTGTATTTATTAAGGGTGTAGGGTTGTAGTGGGTAGGGTGTAGTTATTAAAGGTATAGGGTTGTAGTGGGTAGGGTGTAGTTTTTAAGGGTATAGGGTTGTAGTGGGTAGGGTGTAGGGTTGTAGTGGGTAGGGTGTAGTTATTAAGGGTGTAGGGTTGTAGTGGGTAGTGTGTAGTTATTAAGGGTGTAGGGTTGTAGTGGGTAGGGTTAAGTTATTAAGGGTATAGGGTTGTAGTGGGTAGTGTGTAGTTATTAAGGGAGTAGGGTTGTAGTGGGTAGGGTGTAGTTATTAAGGGTGTAGGGTTGTAGTGGGTAGTGTGTAGTTATTAAGGGCGTAGGGTTGTAGTGTGTAGTTATTAAGGGTGTAGGGTTGTAGTGGGTAGTGTGTAGTTATTAAGATGTAGAGTTGTAGTGGGTAGGGTGTAGTTATTAAGGGTGTAGGGTTGTAGTGGGTAGTGTGTAGTTATTAAGATGTAGAGTTGTAGTGGGTAGGGTGTAGTTATTAAGGGTATAGGGTTGTAGTGGGTAGTGTGTAGTTATTAAGGGTGTAGGGTTGTAGTAGGTAGGGTGTAGTTATTAAGGGTGTAGGGTTATAGTGGGTAGTGTGTAGTTATTAAGGAAGTAGGGTTGTAGTGGGTAGGGTATAGTTATTAAGATGTAGAGTTGTAGCGGGTAGGGTGTAGTTATTAAGGGTATAGGGTTGTAGTTGGTAGTGTGTAGTTATTAAGGGTGTAGGGTTGTAGTGGGTAGGGTGTAGTTATTAAGGGTGTAGGGTTGTAGTGGGTAGTGTGTAGTTATTAAGGGAGTAGGGTTGTAGTGGGTAGGGTGTAGTTATTAAGATGTAGAGTTGTAGTGGGTAGGGTGTAGTTATTAAGGGTATAGGGTTGTAGTGGGTAGTGTGTAGTTATTAAGGGCGTAGGGTTGTAGTGGGTAGTGTGTAGTTATTAAGGGTGTAGGGTTGTAGTGGGTAGGGTGTAGTTATTAAGGGTGTAGGGTTGTAGTGGGTAGGGTGTAGTTATTAAGGGCGTAGGGTTGTAGTGGGTATATGTTATATGTAGTGGATATATGTATTACCGATGGGAAGATGTTAATTTCCTAATATGATGATAGTAGAGTCAATATCATCAATATTACATAATGCCGGAAGATAGATTTCTCAATGGGCAATGCAAAACATAAGTTCAACACTCAGCAAACAAAGTTATGCAAGTTAAAACAATTTGATGTGCTAACAAAATAAAGATTATATAAAATAAATGACCCAATACTAAAATGTAATTATCTGTTTTTTTATATTTGTAGAAAATATTGCATCATCATTATATGTCTATTTTATAATGTTATTACATCGCTGTATTTTCTGGCTAGTTATTGATATCAGCTCAATAGAATTAACACCAGACCACGTAAAGATGCAATAGAGTATTGGGATATCCACCGGTGATCTAAATTTAAATTAACTCAAATTGCCGATATGCAATTACTGTCAGCGCGTGAAATGTATTGCCTATAATAGACTATAGAAATATCTAAGGAAATAATGCGGCCATTTTATTAAAAAAGAAAATATATTTTATTTAAAACAATTATATAAAAATATATAATAGTTAAGTTAAGCAATCTCTAGCTGTTCTGTTTATTGAAGCGAGATACGTAGACACGTGCTATACCTTACTACTAATGCGATGTACAGTGTACAACTTACACACTTGATGTCCTACCATATATAACATATATTATATGTGTTTATATCACATCAGATGAGTTACAGGGTAACGGATACTTTTTACTCCATAACGTACACCGTACATTGTACAGTGTACGGTGTACACTGTACATTGTACACCGTACATTACGGAGCGCCGTGCCTGGATGTACTATCTTGTACTTTCTTGGACTGCTTCGCAAAGCACAGATAATGAGTGTTCATCAACTCCACGTTTAGTAACATATACGTGCGTGTAGATTCAAAAGAGAGCGTAACAATGTATATTAATTGTAACTTACATATGCAATTATAGATATGGAACATAGGGTCTACTTCTGTTCTACGTTTGCCCTACGTTTGCCCTACTTCTGACCTACGTAATAGGGCAGCCTTCGCATGTAATATGATACAAGCTTACGCAAGATATACATTGCCTATGCCTCTTATGTTGAAGGGTCTCGTGGGGCTGTAATGAGGACCTCTCCAGGCTGGAATTAGTTCCCCATATTAGTTCCCCATTCCCGTAAAGAAATTAATAATATGAGCCACTGTAGTGAGCCTGAACTATTTAACTGACACTGTCAGTCTGATAGTTATATTGTACAGTGTACACTGTCAGTCTGATAGTTATACTGTACACTATGTATACTGTACACAATATACTGTACAGTGTACACTGTCAGTCTGATAGTTATACTGTACACTATGTATACTGTACACAATATACTGTACAGTGTACACTGTCAGTCTGATAGTTATATTGTACACTATGTATACTGTACAGTGTACAGTGTACACTGTCAGTCTGATAGTTATATTGTACACTATGTATACTGTACACTGTACAGTGTACAGTGTACACTGTCAGTCTGATAGTTATATTGTACAATGTACACTATGTATACTGTACACAATATACTGTACAGTGTACACTGTCAGTCTGATAGTTATACTGTACACTATGTATACTGTACACAATATACTGTACAGTGTACACTGTCAGTCTGATAGTTATATTGTACACTATGTATACTGTACACAATATACTGTACAGTGTACACTGTCAGTCTGATAGTTATATTGTACACTATGTATACTGTACACAATATACTGTACAGTGTACACAGTATACTGTGTACAGTGTACACTGTATACAATATACTGTACACAGTATATTGTGTACAGTGCACACATTATGCTGTACACTGTACATTGCACACAGTATACTGTACACAGTACAGTGTACAGTGCACACAATATACTGTACACTGTACACAGTACATTGCACACAGTACACTGTACATAGTATACTGTGTACAATATACTGTACAGTGTACAGTGTACACAGTGCACACAGTACACTGTACAGTGCAACAGTATACAGTGTACACTGTACACAGTACATTGCACACAGTTCATTGTACATAGTATACTGTGTACAATATACTGTACACAGTACACTGCACACAGTATACAGTGTACACAGTACACAGTTCATTGTACACAGTACATTGTACACAGTACATTGTACAGTACACACAGTATACGGTACAGTGTACACTATACACAGTTAATTGTACACAGTATACAGTGTACTGTGTACAGTGAACACAATCGAACACAATACCAACATAAGTTTGTGAGAATATTTCAAATTAAGTAATGTACTTATAATTATTATATTCACACCCAATTCGCACGTCAACAAACAGGATCTCTGTTATAGTTAATACTCAAATAGTGTTGTAATCTCTTTTGATGTTTCAATACAAATACAAATAATATAAATGAAATTAGGCAATGCAAAAAATGATATTACCTGGATTGTTTACTAGGCACCTGTATTCGAAAACAACAATATTATATAAATAGGAAGTTAGGAATTAGAAAATAATGCACCTTATACATATAAATAAGGGAAATACCGCCTAGACCTTTTTTTGATAGTTCTAGTGCCAAGTAGATACTTATTGCATCATCGTTGACTCACTATATGACTCAATACGACCCTTAAAGTTTTTCAACGCAATCGGCCATTTGATTGTGGTTTAAAATATAACTTTTTATGATAAGTCATGTGATGTCGTTTCTTACTATATATATATATATATATATATATATATATATATATATATATATATATATGTATATGTGATTATATATATAAATGCGAAGTTAGCAAAAAAATACACACACACACCCAATATTGCATACACAAATCGCACAACGGTATACACAGTTAGAACACTACCACCTCAGGCAAGTTGTCGTGAGGTACCGAAAGAGGTAAGGTTTTTGTTGTTAATTTCGTCGGCTATGAATAGATTCGGAGCTATGATTCATCGGGCGAGGCGCGCGCACCCGACGACGTACGCAATACGCCCGCAAACCGCTCATAAATCACGTATCCAACGCGAGTAAGCGATTTATAAGACATGAATCACCTCCTATACGCCCCTACCGCATATTCACGTGAATCACAGCTCCAGTGACGTTCGTAAACCAAACCACGGAGTTGTCCTCGAAGGAACCATTCATGCCGCTATATACGAGTGTATATTCCGGTATCGCCGTTTGTCACAGTTTGTTTGAATGTGGATATAACCAAGGCACGGGCTATTGTTCGTGAAGTATAAAAGGATACAGTAAAGACCCATACATACATATATATAAGGTACCATGAATGCCGGGAACTCTATTGATTTAATCTTTACTCAAAATTTTGTATTTTCAAAAATTGTAAACACGGAGACGGAGTATCGGTTTTAAATAGCATGACGCAATATGGTTACGGAGTAAATAAATTGAGCTACTGCGTGACGCAATACGAATATACGGAATGACATAATTGGTTGACGTTTTACGATATAAATATCTACGATTATACAATGCATTGCATCACGTCAAGTGTACTTTGTTTGGTCGACGGAAGTTTGCGATGTAAAAGTGCAAATCTCCGAAAACCGAACTTCCTAATAAAACAAAACATCGAAAATCATTGAAAGAAAACACGGTATCATAATTCAGTGTTTCGAAAGTTTTGGGCGCATTTGTTTACATTGTAGTTTAACGGGTGGTTAGGTAACTCTACAAGTTCCTTATATCTCGTATCTGGTCGGCGTATCGATATGCATCTTATTAGGATGTAAACAATGCCCGATATATCTAATGGTACCCATCTCTCTGTACGCGTGCGTAGTTATTACTAATCTCATAAAATGCGTTGTTCTCATGTATGCTATTTGTAAATCCACAAAGAAAATTGCAAAAATAAAATGGAGCAATACGTCGTGACGGCTGCATAATGTGTAATTTTCTACACACAATAACTTTAATATTCAGACATAGCGACAGGCAAAGTCTAGCAGTAGTCTCTACAGTTGTTACGTAGTGGGTCTGGGTCCCACCGTGATATCGTAAGTGGATTTGTGGTGGGTAAGATTTCAACCGCACCTATAAATATACATTCAAACATGCCCCGTAGAGTGTACGGTGTACACCGGACATTGTACGACGACAATAACACATTCACCGCAGACGTTTAATTATCGTATTATATATATATATATATATATATTTCAATATATATATATATATCAATATAGTCTATATCCGCTTATTAGCGGTGGAAAGCCTATTAACAAAAACTTCAAGTGTGTACTTTACACACTACCTAACAATTCACAATGTACAGTGTACACTGTACAGTGTACACTGTACACTAGTTTGTATATGCTGTGATGAATAGCTAGCTATGATTCAGAAAAACAAGTTGGGATACAACGTGTTACGAAAATTTGGAGTTTATATTTAGAACATTGCATTATTAGTGTTATATATATATATTAACTTTATACTATTTATATCATGTTTTATATCATATGTATATAAAGATAACATTATATAATCCTATGTGAAGTAAGAAAACAGTATAATAAATAAATGATAACTTATGTTTGTAAGTTATTCTCCTTATCAAATGTATTATTGTTATTAATTAGCATGACTCTAAAGATAGGATGTGTATTGTATTAAAATTGACCTCATTTAGGATCATTTCACAGCTGTTGCTCGATGACATCAAACATATCAAATATTTTAATGTTTCTAGATTAGATAGGACATATTATTATTTCTTTATTAGATAAGATATATTACTGTTTCTTAATTACATCATAGATATTACTGTTGCTATATTACATCATAGATATTAATGTTGCTTGATTATATCATAGATCTTGCTGGATTTGCATCATATTAGAAATATTAGCAAGTTGTAGCTGTTGAGATGAATTCTATAAAAAGTCTCTGCTGCTATTGTCCGATGAGCTCAATTAGGTTTGTAGTTAGACAGTTATTTACGGCGGATAGTTATTACTTAGACAGTTATTTCCTAGGCAACGTATTCACTAATTACGCGATATCAATTACTGGGAATCAATTAAAGACTTCCATAGTCTAGTACATGTTTTCTTAACACATTGGAAACATTGCACTACATATCATATGGACAAAAGTGAACAGCCATCGAAATCACAAACTCCAAATCCCTGCAACCAAAGTATCAATGTTTCATTTTAAATATTTTATTTGCGGTTTTATGAATACATCTGTTAACACTTGATAATATTTTTGCGAAAGCACGATTTGACTTTTGAATTTAGAAAAAGAAATGAGAATATTATAAAAGTCGGGACTCCCGTTAATAATTAACTAAGAATTAACTCCCGTTAATAATTAATGTCTGTATTGATTGAGGATAAGAATGTAACAATAGAAAATTAATTTATTGAATATTTGAAGGAAGTATGTAAGAAAATTGAAAATAGTTTTGGGTAGAAGCATCTAGTACACATTTAAAAAGAAATTATTGATTCATTTTGATTGATCATTTAAAAACATTAAAACAATGTAATAGCTGCATGTGACATTCATTAGTCTATTGTTGATTTCCAACTAGAAAATGTGTCATATTATCATCGAACAGGAAAAGTAGCAGCAGTAGCAGTAGCAGCAGCAGTAGCAGTATCAGTAGTAGTAGCAGTAGCAGTAGCAGTAGCAGTAGTAGCCGTAGCCGTAGCCGTAGCAGTAGCAATAGCAGTAGCAGTAGCAGTAGCAGTAGCAGTAATAGCAGTAATAGCAGTAGCAGTAGCAGTAGCAGTAGCAGTAGCAGTAGCAGTAGCAGTAGCAGTAATAGCAGTAGCAGTAATAGCAGTAGCAGTAATAGCAGTAGCAGTAGCAGTAGCAGTAGCAGTAGCAGTAGCAGCAGCAGTAGCAGTAGCAGTAGCAGTAGCAGTAGCAGTAGCAGTAGCAGTAATAGCAGTAGCAGTAGCAGTAGCAGTAGCAGTAGCAGTAGCAGTAGCAGTAGCAGTAGCAGTAGCAGTAGCAGTAGCAGTAGCAGTAGCAGTAGCAGTAGCAGTAGCAGTAGCAGTAGCAGTAATAGCAGTAGCAGTAATAGCAGTAGCAGCAGTAGTAGCAGTAGCAGCAGTAGCAGTAGCAGTAGCAGTAGCAGCAGCAGCAGCAGCAGTAGCAGCAGTAGCAGTAGCAGTAGCAGTAGCAGTAGCAGTAGCAGTAGCAGCAGTAGCAGCAGTAGCAGCAGTAGCAGCAGTAGCAGTAGCAGTAGCAGTAGTAGCAGTAGCAGTAGCAGTAGCAGTAGCAGTAGCAGTAGCAGTAGCAGTAGCAGTAGCAGTAGCAGTAATAGCAGTAGCAGTAGCAGTAATAGCAGTAGCAGTAGCAGTAGCAGTAGCAGTAGTAGTAGTAGTAGTAGCAGTAGCAGTAGCAGTAGCAGTAGCAGTAGCAGTAGCAGTAGCAGTAGCAGTAGCAGTAGCAGTAGCAGTAGCAGTAGCAGTAGCAGTAGCAGTAATAGCAGTAGCAGTAATAGTAGTAGCAGTAGCAGTAGCAGTAGCAGTAGCAGTAGCAGTAGCAGTAGCAGTAGCAGTAGCAGTAGCAGTAGCAGTAGCAGTAGCAGTAGCAGTAGCAGCAGCAGCAGTAGCAGTAGCAGCAGTAGCAGCAGTAGCAGCAGTAGCAGTAGCAGTAGCAGTAGTAGCAGTAGCAGTAGCAGTAGCAGTAGCAGTAATAGCAGTAGCAGTAGCAGTAATAGCAGTAGCAGTAGCAGTAGCAGTAGCAGTAGCAGTAGCAGTAGCAGTAGCAGTAGCAGTAGCAGTAGCAGTAGCAGTAGCAGTAGCAGTAGCAGTAGCAGTAGCAGTAGCAGTAGCAGTAGCAGTAGCAGTAGCAGTAATAGCAGTAGCAGTAATAGTAGTAGCAGTAGCAGTAGTAGTAGCAGTAGCAGTAGCAGTAGCAGTAGCAGTAGCAGCAGCAGCAGCAGTTACTGTGTCGATTGTTTGGTTGAGGAGGATGCAATTAACATCGGTCTCGCTAAAGTCTCACACCTTGCATTTGCCGATGATATTGTAGTGTTTTCAGATACAACCGAGGGGTTACAAAGGCAAGTAAATTTATTGTCCGCACGTTTCAAGCAATGTGGCTTCTCGGTTAATCCTTCTAAATGTAAAACACTCAATATTGTCGTAAACCAAAAACGCGGGGTGTGGGCATGCGAAAGTAGACCCTTCCTCAACATTGGTCTGGAGAATATCGGCGCGTTGCAGGTTCTCGATACATACAAGTATCTGGGAATAGAGACTGGAATACTTAAGCCAAATAATGGTCCGATCTATTGTAATTTTAACAATAATCTTGCTAAATTAGATCGGGCCCCGCTAAAGCCTCACCAAAAAGTTGAGCTGTGCAGGGATTACCTCATCCCCGCAAGTATGCACATGCTCAACTTTTCTGGCCCTACCAAACGAGGCCTCCAGTCTCTAGACAAAGCAACACGCCGGTATGTCCGTAGATGGCTTCGACTACCAAAAGACACATCGCTGGGGGTATTTCATGCATCCACCGACTCCGGAGGTCTCGCTATCCCCATTCTGGCTCTGACCATACCGGTCATCAGGAGCCAGAGAATGGCAAAAATCCTCGGTGGTGACGATCCCCTGGTAGAAATATTAGGTAGTCGAGATAGACTAGGTTGGTCGGTACCACCTTCTAAAGACGGTGTTCCTCTGCGTAGTACATCCGAAGTGCGCGCTTCCATAAACGAGCAACTAGTACAGAGTGTCGATGGGCGTGTTTTGGTGCCTGGTAATAAACTAAACGGTTGGATAAGATGTAATCGTCTGATTAACGCACACGATTACATCAATGTATTCAAATTGAGACATAATATCCTCCCTTGTCCAGCCAGGGCCAGACGCGCCTATCCGGAAATAAATACTCAGTGCGCTTTTTGCGGGTACCCGAATACCACAATGACACATATTCTGCAGAGGTGCCCGCAGACACACGTTGCCAGGGTAAGACGTCATGACAAAGTGACGGCGATGCTAGCGAGTTCGTTGGAAAACAAACGTTATATGTGTTTCCTCGAACCTCACATTAGAACGCCGACTGGTATTCTTAAACCAGATCTTATCACTTGTCGTGACGGCTTAGCAGTAGTCGTCGACACGCAAATCACCACTGACCCATCAGTCATGGATGAGAGGTTTGATCAGAAAACTCATAAGTATGACATACCTCTCGTCCGCGAATTCGTGATTAATATAACCGGTGCTTCTGAGGTTAAATTCGGAGCGCTCATACTAGACTGGCGTGGGCAACTCGCCCCTCGGTCCGATGCGCTCCTGAATAGCCTCGGAATGTCAGCATCGGTAAAAGAATTAATCACGATTCGAACGTTGGAAGGTGGTGTACGAGCATATAGACACTACATGCGAGCGACATAGGCTTACTATGTACACCAAGGACTGATTAGGTGTTGTGCGAAACTAGATAACCAAACTTTAATCATTTATTATACCCTCCCGCTAAAATTAACTACACCACATTACCACGTTAACTTCCCATCATATATTATTATTACACCTACCTTCACATATTTCAATATGATTTCACACCGCTATGTTATTATTAATACATCTCTTTACCTTTTATTCTTATTGTTGGTTGTTTTTATACGTAAACCCCTACTCGTACATTACTATCGATGTTCATCATTTGTCGAACAATCCCTAAATGGTGAAGCCCAGCCAAAGTTTCTTTGAAATAATAAATGGGACAATGACAAGTTGTCCAGAAATAGCAGTAGCAGTAGCAGTAGCAGCAGCAGTAGTAGCAGTAGCAGTAATAGCAGTAGTAGTAGTAGTAGTAGTAGTAGTAGTAGTAGTAGTAGTAGTAGTAGTAGTAGTAGTAGTAGTAGTAGTAGTAGTAGTAGTAGTAGTACTAGGAGAGAAATTGTTTGAGAACTGTCATCAATTACCAAGTTTGTCGGATATAACTCACCTGGTAAATACTCATCATTCGACATGATTTACGTCTCATATGGAGTTGTGGTAATGGGTCCTAGACGTTGAAGGTATTGTCGCAGGCATTTTGCATACGTGTGTGTGTGTGTGCGCGTATTGTAATGTAGCTCTAGTAAACTCTTTCTAAACTAGCAATAAAAGACAATGGGTCAAACACTCATGTGTCAGCATATGTGTGCGTTGATTAAGGTTGATGCATGCGTGTATATGTGTATGCATGGAAGTATAGCAATGTAGGATGATATGTGTGTGTGTGTGTGTGTGTGTGGGTGTGTGTGTGTGTGTGGGTGTCTGTGTGTGTGTGTGGGTGTCTGTGTGTGTGTGTGTCTGTGTGTGGGTGTGTCTGTGTGGGTGTGGGTGTGTGTGTGTGTGTGGGTGTGTGGGTGTGGGTGTGTGTGTGGGTGTATCTGTGTGTGTGTGTGTGTGTGTGGGTGTGTGTGTGTGGGTGTGTGTGTGGGTGTATGTGTGTGTGTGTGTGTGTGTGGGTGTGTTAGTCTGAAAGATCACTGATAAGAGGATAACACGAAATATTTATTAGTAGTTTATGTATTCTTCATATTTTTAATAAGTTCAACTAATAATTGTATTTTCCATATCCTGACTTTGGCGTAAAAAAGAAAACTAGAATAAGGAGAAACAATAAAATATATATTATATATGAATAATATTCAATAGTTTGTATTATGACGTCTTTGAATAAATGAGAATCTGACTTCAAATAGTTCAAGGCTACTTTCAGCTTAATTAGAATATTTTCAACTTAGGATACTGATTTCAGCTTAACATATTACTTTAATTTAAAAATTATTTTAAAATTAAGAGCCTATTTTTTAACAACTTCAAGCTAAACCTTCAAATTAAGAAATTACTTTTTTTAATGAATTAAATTTAATTGAATAAATTAATTTAATTACTTTTCTTAATGAATTAAATTTTGTTTCAAAATTTTATAAACCAAATTTTCATTTGCCAATACTAATTATAGTCTTGAAACTATAAGCAAGACTAAGCTTTTAATACTTTAAGTTAATTCATTATTTCATTATCATTATTGCATTATCACGACGTTAGCAACATAAATAATGTGACGGATTTTTAGTAATCAGATATGCAACACACGCGGTTGGAAAACCACGATAGAAATTTATAAACTTAATTGTGGCGTTGCTAGGCTTTACGTTGTGACGTAAGTATGGTAATTGAAAGTAAATAGCGTAGTGTTTTTTGAAGTGATGTTATTGGAAATAGATACAATGCACATGGTATAGTATACACTTGCATATGCAGTGGATAAAACCTGATGAGATAGGTATATTCAACCACAAATAAATAATGATCCGATACTTCCACAATTCATATTTCATAAAAGTATTTAGATGCTAAGTTATTATGGTATTAGAAAATATATAAATCAGAGAATATTTATTATTTAATACTTTTTTAGTTGTATAACAATAGTTGTATAACAATAGTATATCAATAGTTAGACTAGTTGTATAACAATAGTTGTATAATGATCTTATTGATTATTACTGATATCAAAAAGTAATAAAAGAATACTTTTCTTTATCTATTCCTATTATCACTAAATCATGTTTCTTTAGAAGGAGATAAATGGCATAAACTGCATAAATGGCATAAACTGCATAAATGGCATAAACGGGATTAACATTATAATATATTATATTATAATTTATATATTTTTTAATATAACTAAATAAAATATAATAATTGTATTCGCAAATATTTAGTGGTTTAAGTTTAAAGTTTACATAAGAGACATATGATAATTGATGTTTAATTAATTAAAATTCATTGAAACAAATGTGATCATAGAGATATTAACACATAAGAATATAATATATAACAAATAGGATAATATAAAATGATTAACTCAACAAAAACTTATTTATTAGTTTCGAAGAAAAAATTTTGTTATTTATTTTTACAATTAATGAAAAAGTTATTATTCATATATAAATCATCATGACATTTTTCTAAAATCAGTGAAGAATGCTATTGTTTATTGATTGACTAAAAATGAAATATCAACGAGTTTTTTTAATTATTGACACATTTCCAGGCTAAGTCTAAAGGATACTTGAGATAATTGATATGAACAGACTGAAATGCTTATTATTATCAAAACTTTGCTATTTTCCATTGTTTATACATGACAAGAGATAATATTAAAACTGTACTATAAATTCAGATATTCTTTCTTCTCCGATTTCCTGATATATAATCCTGTTCTTCTCGATATACTAGGCCATGATATATTAATAGAATTCAGAGAAATCCTTCAGGATTGATTTAGATCCGATTAATGCAAAAGAACTTCTTAATAAATATGAGCAAGTCATTTATCTATAGATATAGATATAGATATTGATATATCTGCAGCTTCATCGTTATCTGTCTTGGAACCACTACTGTTTTCATTATATATCTACTTTATATTAATCATAAAAATGATGCCAATAATCATAATAATAAAAATAAGGTTTATATATTTTTCTTACAGATTCATAGTTAAGATATTTAGGTCCAGTAAATATTCTTATTTTTCGCTTAATTTTATAGATAAAATAAAAATGGTTTAAATATTTATAAATAAATATATAACTTTAAAGTAAAGAATTAGTAATATATAAAACATTACATTTATGTATTAATCATTGTGAATTTAAAAATAGTATCTGTATTTAAATGTCTATATCCAATTTTAATATGGTGAAATGTGTTCTTATATTTAAAATATGGATAATATTAAAAATAATTTAATAATAATTAATATTTATAAACAAAAAGGCTGCTAAATTAATTATATTGTTTTTTGTTATATCAATAATTGATATTAAAACTAAATATAACATGTATCAATATATCTTTAATTTGCAAAAAGTCGTCTCTAATAATATATAGGTTAAAGGTCACAACTAACGATTCAACAGGTTTCCGCTGACGTCTAGGTAAGTGAGGTTCTTCAGAACTACTTCAATGTTAACTGAATTGAAAATCACTGCAGAATGATAAGGGTCCTGGTTAGTATTCTAGACATACAAAATGAGTCTATTTAATTAGTAAAAATAATAGTATTATATGAACTAAAAATGAGAAATTAAATCTCCACCTCCCTCCCTCCCTCCCTCCCTCCCTCCCTCCCTCCCTCCCTCCCTCCCTCCCTCTCTCTCTCTCTCTCTCTCTCTCTCTCTCTCTCTCTCTCTCTCTCTCTCTCTCTCTCTCTCTCTCTCTCTCTCTCTCTCTCTCTCTCTCTCTCTCTCTCTCTCTCTCTCTCTCTCTCTCTCTCTCTCTCTCTCTCTCTCTCTCTCTCTCTCTCTCTCTCTCTCTCTCTCTCTCTCTCTCTCCATACCTTGATTCAGGGAAAGATTCACTTGGTACAGAATGAGTTTCTTGAGTTTCGGGAAATTTGGCCTCAAACGTACAAATAACTTGTCATCCAGTGTGAAGTTTAAAAATTGAAGGCTCTCAATTGCAAATGTGTCTACAGCGATAGATTTAGAGACGGAATTAGGGAGGCTTCAGATCGCCGAGTTTACTACTCCGGTTACCTATTTAATTACGTTATTCCATTTAATAATCACTATTTAATTTAGAAATTAATTTTAGTTGACGACTAAAAGAGTTTGACCGCTACATCGATTGCATAACATCGCTGACCGTACAAGAACAGCGAGTACAAGTCGGCGCGTCGATAGCGGTCGTCGTCGTGCGCCGATAACGACAGGTGGCGCACGTTACGATGGAGAAAGCGAGGAGCTCTCGACATACTCTCGTACTCGTGATTCGAGCACTCGATGAGCAGGGTGTCGATGACCTGCGTGACCTCCGACTCCCCTATTCCTCGTTCCTCGGGCGACATCATCGGCACACCGGTGTTGTTGCCACCTGGCGGGAGAGTTTACGGTCAGGCATCGGCGACACCAGTAGACTGTCGGGGTTACAAACCTACGTAGTGGCAGACTCCGTCCAGGTTGTAGTTATATTGATTTGAAAGCCCCAATCGTTTAATTTGCTTGCTCCTGATAATAAGTGGACTGACATTAGATAATTTTTTATAATATACACAATATTGTATACTATTTAATTTATAGATGTAATATATAACAATATATAATAACAAATAATAGTGAGGATTTTATTAAATTCAACAAATTCAATTTTTAGTTACTGATAACATTATTGACTATTCTAATTGATAACATCTATTTATATACACAAATAGGTCATAATATATTATATTAAGTGAATTATATTAATGAAAACTTAGATTAATAACAAATTGTTTGATTAATAAAATATGTAAAATAATTTTAGTCTCAAGAATAATTCACAACGAAAACAAGAAACCTACACCCCAAGTCTTAGACAGAAGAACCCTACACCCCAAGTCTTATAAGACACAAACACCCTACACCCCAAGTCTTATAAGACACAAACACCCTACACCCCAAGTCTTATAAGACACAAACACCCTACACCCCAAGTCTTATAAGACACAAACACCCTACACCCCAAGTCTTATAAGACACAAACACCCTACACCCCAAGTCTTATAAGACACAAACACCCTACACCCCAAGTCTTATAAGACACAAACACCCTATACCCCAAGTCTTATAAGACACAAACACCCTACACCCCAAGTCTTAGACACAAACACCCTACACCCCAAGTCTTATAAGACACAAACACCCTACACCCCAAGTCTTATAAGACACAAACACCCTACACCCCAAGTCTTATAAGACACAAACACCCTACACCCCAAGTCTTAGACACAAACACCCTACACCCCAAGTCTTATAAGACACAAACACCCTACACCCCAAGTCTTATAGGACACAAACACCCTACACCCCAAGTCTTATAAGACACAAACACCCTACACCCCAAGTCTTAGACACAAACACCCTACACCCCAAGTCTTATAAGACACAAACACCCTACACCCCAAGTCTTATAAGACACAAACACCCTACACCCCAAGTCTTATAAGACACAAACACCCTACACCCCAAGTCTTATAAGACACAAACACCCTACACCCCAAGTCTTATAAGACACAAACACCCTACACCCCAAGTCTTATAAGACACAAACACCCTACACCCCAAGTCTTATAAGACACAAACACCCTACACCCCAAGTCTTATAAGACACAAACACCCTACACCCCAAGTCTTATAAGACACAAACACCCTACACCCCAAGTCTTAGACACAAACACCCTACACCCCAAGTCTTATAAGACACAAACACCCTACACCCCAAGTCTTATAAGACACAAACACCCTACACCCCAAGTCTTATAAGACACAAACACCCTACACCCCAAGTCTTAGACACAAACACCCTACACCCCAAGTCTTATAAGACACAAACACCCTACACCCCAAGTCTTATAAGACAGAAACACCCTACACCCCAAGTCTTATAAGACACAAACACCCTACACCCCAAGTCTTATAAGACACAAACACCCTACACCCCAAGTCTTATAAGACACAAACACCCTACACCCCAAGTCTTATAAGACACAAACAACCTACACCCCAAGTCTTATAAGACACAAACACCCTACACCCCAAGTCTTATAAGACACAAACACCCTACACCCCAAGTCTTATAAGACACAAACACCCTACACCCCAAGTCTTAGACACAAACACCCTACACCCCAAGTCTTATAAGACACAAACACCCTACACCCCAAGTCTTATAGGACACAAACACCCTACACCCCAAGTCTTATAAGACACAAACACCCTACACCCCAAGTCTTAGACACAAACACCCTACACCCCAAGTCTTATAAGACACAAACACCCTACACCCCAAGTCTTAGACACAAACACCCTACACCCCAAGTCTTTATAAGACACAAACACCCCAAGTCTTATAAGACACAAACACCCTACACCCCAAGTCTTATAAGACACAAACACCCTACACCCCAAGTCTTATTAGACACAAACACCCTACACCCCAAGTCTTATGAGACACAAACACCCTACACCCCAAGTCTTATAAGACACAAACACCCTTCACCCCAAGTCTTATTAGACACAAACACCCTACACCCCAAGTCTTATAAGACAGAAGCACCCTACACCCCAAGTCTTATAAGACAGAAGCACCCTACACCCCAAGTCTTAGACACAAACACCCTACACCCCAAGTCTTATAAGACACAAACACCCTACACCCCAAGTCTTATAAGACACAAACACCCTACACCCCAAGTCTTATAAGACACAAGCACCCTACACCCCAAGTCTTATAAGACACAAACACCCTACACCCCAAGTCTTAGACACAAACACCCTACACCCCAAGTCTTATAAGACACAAACACCCTACACCCCAAGTCTTAGACACAAACACCCTACACCCCAAGTCTTATAAGACACAAACACCCTACACCCCAAGTCTTATAAGACACAAACACCCTACACCCCAAGTCTTATAAGACAGAAGCACCCTACACCCCAAGTCTTATAAGACAGAAGCACCCTACACCCCAAGTCTTAGACACAAACACCCTACACCCCAAGTCTTATAAGACACAAACACCCTACACCCCAAGTCTTAGACACAAACACCCTACACCCCAAGTCTTATAAGACACAAACACCCTACACCCAAGTCTTATAAGATACAAACACCCTACACCCCAAGTCTTATAAGACACAAACACCCTACACCCCAAGTCTTAGACATAAACACCCTACACCCCAAGTCTTATAAGACACAAATACCCTACACCCCAAGTCTTAGACACAAACACCCTACACCCAAGTCTTAGACATAAACACCCTACACCCCAAGTCTTATAAGACACAAATACCCTACACCCCAAGTCTTATAAGACACAAACACCCTACACCCCAAGTCTTATAAGACACAAGCACCCTACACCCCAAGTCTTATAAGACACAAGCATCCTACACCCCAAGTCTTAGACACAAACACCCTACACCCCAAGTCTTATAAGACACAAACACCCCAAGTCTTATAAGACACAAACACCCTACACCCCAAGTCTTATTAGACACAAACACCCTACACCCCAAGTCTTATAAGACACAAACACCCTACACCCCAAGTCTTAGACACAAACACCCTACACCCCAAGTCTTATAAGACACAAACACCCTACACCCCAAGTCTTAGACACAAACACCCTACACCTCAAGTCTTATAAGACACAAACACCCTACACCCCAAGTCTTAGACACAAACACCCTACACCCCAAGTCTTAGACACAAACACCCTACACCTCAAGTCTTATAAGACACAAACACCCCAAGTCTTATAAGACACAAACACCCTACACCCCAAGTCTTATAAGACACAAGCACCCTACACCCCAAGTCTTAGACACAAACACCCTACACCCCAAGTCTTATAAGACACAAACACCCTACACCCCAAGTCTTATAAGACACAAACACCCTACACCCCAAGTCTTAGACACAAACACCCTACACCCCAAGTCTTATAAGACACAAACACCCTACACCCCAAGTCTTATAAGACACAAACACCCTACACCCCAAGTCTTATAAGACACAAACACCCTACACCCCAAGTCTTAGACACAAACACCCTACACCCCAAGTCTTATAAGACACAAACACCCTACACCCCAAGTCTTATAGGACACAAACACCCTACACCCCAAGTCTTATAAGACACAAACACCCTACACCCCAAGTCTTAGACACAAACACCCTACACCCCAAGTCTTATAAGACACAAACACCCTACACCCCAAGTCTTATAAGACACAAACACCCTACACCCCAAGTCTTATAAGACACAAACACCCTACACCCCAAGTCTTATAAGACACAAACACCCTACACCCCAAGTCTTATAAGACACAAACACCCTACACCCCAAGTCTTATAAGACACAAACACCCTACACCCCAAGTCTTATAAGACACAAACACCCTACACCCCAAGTCTTATAAGACACAAACACCCTACACCCCAAGTCTTATAAGACACAAACACCCTACACCCCAAGTCTTATAAGACACAAACACCCTACACCCCAAGTCTTAGACACAAACACCCTACACCCCAAGTCTTATAAGACACAAACACCCTACACCCCAAGTCTTATAAGACACAAACACCCTACACCCCAAGTCTTATAAGACACAAACACCCTACACCCCAAGTCTTAGACACAAACACCCTACACCCCAAGTCTTATAAGACACAAACACCCTACACCCCAAGTCTTATAAGACAGAAACACCCTACACCCCAAGTCTTATAAGACACAAACACCCTACACCCCAAGTCTTATAAGACACAAACACCCTACACCCCAAGTCTTATAAGACACAAACACCCTACACCCCAAGTCTTATAAGACACAAACAACCTACACCCCAAGTCTTATAAGACACAAACACCCTACACCCCAAGTCTTATAAGACACAAACACCCTACACCCCAAGTCTTATAAGACACAAACACCCTACACCCCAAGTCTTAGACACAAACACCCTACACCCCAAGTCTTATAAGACACAAACACCCTACACCCCAAGTCTTATAGGACACAAACACCCTACACCCCAAGTCTTATAAGACACAAACACCCTACACCCCAAGTCTTAGACACAAACACCCTACACCCCAAGTCTTATAAGACACAAACACCCTACACCCCAAGTCTTAGACACAAACACCCTACACCCCAAGTCTTTATAAGACACAAACACCCCAAGTCTTATAAGACACAAACACCCTACACCCCAAGTCTTATAAGACACAAACACCCTACACCCCAAGTCTTATTAGACACAAACACCCTACACCCCAAGTCTTATGAGACACAAACACCCTACACCCCAAGTCTTATAAGACACAAACACCCTTCACCCCAAGTCTTATTAGACACAAACACCCTACACCCCAAGTCTTATAAGACAGAAGCACCCTACACCCCAAGTCTTATAAGACAGAAGCACCCTACACCCCAAGTCTTAGACACAAACACCCTACACCCCAAGTCTTATAAGACACAAACACCCTACACCCCAAGTCTTATAAGACACAAACACCCTACACCCCAAGTCTTATAAGACACAAGCACCCTACACCCCAAGTCTTATAAGACACAAACACCCTACACCCCAAGTCTTAGACACAAACACCCTACACCCCAAGTCTTATAAGACACAAACACCCTACACCCCAAGTCTTAGACACAAACACCCTACACCCCAAGTCTTATAAGACACAAACACCCTACACCCCAAGTCTTATAAGACACAAACACCCTACACCCCAAGTCTTATAAGACAGAAGCACCCTACACCCCAAGTCTTATAAGACAGAAGCACCCTACACCCCAAGTCTTATAAGACACAAACACCCTACACCCCAAGTCTTAGACACAAACACCCTACACCCCAAGTCTTATAAGACACAAACACCCTACACCCCAAGTCTTAGACACAAACACCCTACACCCCAAGTCTTATAAGACACAAACACCCTACACCCCAAGTCTTATAAGACACAAACACCCTACACCCCAAGTCTTATAAGACAGAAGCACCCTACACCCCAAGTCTTATAAGACAGAAGCACCCTACACCCCAAGTCTTAGACACAAACACCCTACACCCCAAGTCTTATAAGACACAAACACCCTACACCCCAAGTCTTAGACACAAACACCCTACACCCCAAGTCTTATAAGACACAAACACCCTACACCCAAGTCTTATAAGATACAAACACCCTACACCCCAAGTCTTATAAGACACAAACACCCTACACCCCAAGTCTTAGACATAAACACCCTACACCCCAAGTCTTATAAGACACAAATACCCTACACCCCAAGTCTTAGACACAAACACCCTACACCCAAGTCTTAGACATAAACACCCTACACCCCAAGTCTTATAAGACACAAATACCCTACACCCCAAGTCTTATAAGACACAAACACCCTACACCCCAAGTCTTATAAGACACAAGCACCCTACACCCCAAGTCTTATAAGACACAAGCATCCTACACCCCAAGTCTTAGACACAAACACCCTACACCCCAAGTCTTATAAGACACAAACACCCCAAGTCTTATAAGACACAAACACCCTACACCCCAAGTCTTATTAGACACAAACACCCTACACCCCAAGTCTTATAAGACACAAACACCCTACACCCCAAGTCTTAGACACAAACACCCTACACCCCAAGTCTTATAAGACACAAACACCCTACACCCCAAGTCTTATAAGACACAAACACCCTACACCCCAAGTCTTATAAGACACAAACACCCTACACCCCAAGTCTTAGACACAAACACCCTACACCCCAAGTCTTATAAGACACAAACACCCTACACCCCAAGTCTTATAAGACAGAAACACCCTACACCCCAAGTCTTATAAGACACAAACACCCTACACCCCAAGTCTTATAAGACACAAACACCCTACACCCCAAGTCTTATAAGACACAAACACCCTACACCCCAAGTCTTATAAGACACAAACAACCTACACCCCAAGTCTTATAAGACACAAACACCCTACACCCCAAGTCTTATAAGACACAAACACCCTACACCCCAAGTCTTATAAGACACAAACACCCTACACCCCAAGTCTTAGACACAAACACCCTACACCCCAAGTCTTATAAGACACAAACACCCTACACCCCAAGTCTTATAGGACACAAACACCCTACACCCCAAGTCTTATAAGACACAAACACCCTACACCCCAAGTCTTAGACACAAACACCCTACACCCCAAGTCTTATAAGACACAAACACCCTACACCCCAAGTCTTAGACACAAACACCCTACACCCCAAGTCTTTATAAGACACAAACACCCCAAGTCTTATAAGACACAAACACCCTACACCCCAAGTCTTATAAGACACAAACACCCTACACCCCAAGTCTTATTAGACACAAACACCCTACACCCCAAGTCTTATGAGACACAAACACCCTACACCCCAAGTCTTATAAGACACAAACACCCTTCACCCCAAGTCTTATTAGACACAAACACCCTACACCCCAAGTCTTATAAGACAGAAGCACCCTACACCCCAAGTCTTATAAGACAGAAGCACCCTACACCCCAAGTCTTAGACACAAACACCCTACACCCCAAGTCTTATAAGACACAAACACCCTACACCCCAAGTCTTATAAGACACAAACACCCTACACCCCAAGTCTTATAAGACACAAGCACCCTACACCCCAAGTCTTATAAGACACAAACACCCTACACCCCAAGTCTTAGACACAAACACCCTACACCCCAAGTCTTATAAGACACAAACACCCTACACCCCAAGTCTTAGACACAAACACCCTACACCCCAAGTCTTATAAGACACAAACACCCTACACCCCAAGTCTTATAAGACACAAACACCCTACACCCCAAGTCTTATAAGACAGAAGCACCCTACACCCCAAGTCTTATAAGACAGAAGCACCCTACACCCCAAGTCTTAGACACAAACACCCTACACCCCAAGTCTTATAAGACACAAACACCCTACACCCCAAGTCTTAGACACAAACACCCTACACCCCAAGTCTTATAAGACACAAACACCCTACACCCAAGTCTTATAAGATACAAACACCCTACACCCCAAGTCTTATAAGACACAAACACCCTACACCCCAAGTCTTAGACATAAACACCCTACACCCCAAGTCTTATAAGACACAAATACCCTACACCCCAAGTCTTAGACACAAACACCCTACACCCAAGTCTTAGACATAAACACCCTACACCCCAAGTCTTATAAGACACAAATACCCTACACCCCAAGTCTTATAAGACACAAACACCCTACACCCCAAGTCTTATAAGACACAAGCACCCTACACCCCAAGTCTTATAAGACACAAGCATCCTACACCCCAAGTCTTAGACACAAACACCCTACACCCCAAGTCTTATAAGACACAAACACCCCAAGTCTTATAAGACACAAACACCCTACACCCCAAGTCTTATTAGACACAAACACCCTACACCCCAAGTCTTATAAGACACAAACACCCTACACCCCAAGTCTTAGACACAAACACCCTACACCCCAAGTCTTATAAGACACAAACACCCTACACCCCAAGTCTTAGACACAAACACCCTACACCTCAAGTCTTATAAGACACAAACACCCTACACCCCAAGTCTTAGACACAAACACCCTACACCCCAAGTCTTAGACACAAACACCCTACACCTCAAGTCTTATAAGACACAAACACCCCAAGTCTTATAAGACACAAACACCCTACACCCCAAGTCTTATAAGACACAAGCACCCTACACCCCAAGTCTTAGACACAAACACCCTACACCCCAAGTCTTATAAGACACAAACACCCTACACCCCAAGTCTTATAAGACACAAACACCCTACACCCCAAGTCTTAGACACAAACACCCTACACCCCAAGTCTTATAAGACACAAACACCCTACACCCCAAGTCTTATAAGACACAAACACCCTACACCCCAAGTCTTATAAGACACAAACACCCTACACCCCAAGTCTTAGACACAAACACCCTACACCCCAAGTCTTATAAGACACAAACACCCTACACCCCAAGTCTTATAGGACACAAACACCCTACACCCCAAGTCTTATAAGACACAAACACCCTACACCCCAAGTCTTAGACACAAACACCCTACACCCCAAGTCTTATAAGACACAAACACCCTACACCCCAAGTCTTATAAGACACAAACACCCTACACCCCAAGTCTTATAAGACACAAACACCCTACACCCCAAGTCTTATAAGACACAAACACCCTACACCCCAAGTCTTATAAGACACAAACACCCTACACCCCAAGTCTTATAAGACACAAACACCCTACACCCCAAGTCTTATAAGACACAAACACCCTACACCCCAAGTCTTATAAGACACAAACACCCTACACCCCAAGTCTTATAAGACACAAACACCCTACACCCCAAGTCTTATAAGACACAAACACCCTACACCCCAAGTCTTAGACACAAACACCCTACACCCCAAGTCTTATAAGACACAAACACCCTACACCCCAAGTCTTATAAGACACAAACACCCTACACCCCAAGTCTTATAAGACACAAACACCCTACACCCCAAGTCTTAGACACAAACACCCTACACCCCAAGTCTTATAAGACACAAACACCCTACACCCCAAGTCTTATAAGACAGAAACACCCTACACCCCAAGTCTTATAAGACACAAACACCCTACACCCCAAGTCTTATAAGACACAAACACCCTACACCCCAAGTCTTATAAGACACAAACACCCTACACCCCAAGTCTTATAAGACACAAACAACCTACACCCCAAGTCTTATAAGACACAAACACCCTACACCCCAAGTCTTATAAGACACAAACACCCTACACCCCAAGTCTTATAAGACACAAACACCCTACACCCCAAGTCTTAGACACAAACACCCTACACCCCAAGTCTTATAAGACACAAACACCCTACACCCCAAGTCTTATAGGACACAAACACCCTACACCCCAAGTCTTATAAGACACAAACACCCTACACCCCAAGTCTTAGACACAAACACCCTACACCCCAAGTCTTATAAGACACAAACACCCTACACCCCAAGTCTTAGACACAAACACCCTACACCCCAAGTCTTTATAAGACACAAACACCCCAAGTCTTATAAGACACAAACACCCTACACCCCAAGTCTTATAAGACACAAACACCCTACACCCCAAGTCTTATTAGACACAAACACCCTACACCCCAAGTCTTATGAGACACAAACACCCTACACCCCAAGTCTTATAAGACACAAACACCCTTCACCCCAAGTCTTATTAGACACAAACACCCTACACCCCAAGTCTTATAAGACAGAAGCACCCTACACCCCAAGTCTTATAAGACAGAAGCACCCTACACCCCAAGTCTTAGACACAAACACCCTACACCCCAAGTCTTATAAGACACAAACACCCTACACCCCAAGTCTTATAAGACACAAACACCCTACACCCCAAGTCTTATAAGACACAAGCACCCTACACCCCAAGTCTTATAAGACACAAACACCCTACACCCCAAGTCTTAGACACAAACACCCTACACCCCAAGTCTTATAAGACACAAACACCCTACACCCCAAGTCTTAGACACAAACACCCTACACCCCAAGTCTTATAAGACACAAACACCCTACACCCCAAGTCTTATAAGACACAAACACCCTACACCCCAAGTCTTATAAGACAGAAGCACCCTACACCCCAAGTCTTATAAGACAGAAGCACCCTACACCCCAAGTCTTAGACACAAACACCCTACACCCCAAGTCTTATAAGACACAAACACCCTACACCCCAAGTCTTAGACACAAACACCCTACACCCCAAGTCTTATAAGACACAAACACCCTACACCCAAGTCTTATAAGATACAAACACCCTACACCCCAAGTCTTATAAGACACAAACACCCTACACCCCAAGTCTTAGACATAAACACCCTACACCCCAAGTCTTATAAGACACAAATACCCTACACCCCAAGTCTTAGACACAAACACCCTACACCCAAGTCTTAGACATAAACACCCTACACCCCAAGTCTTATAAGACACAAATACCCTACACCCCAAGTCTTATAAGACACAAACACCCTACACCCCAAGTCTTATAAGACACAAGCACCCTACACCCCAAGTCTTATAAGACACAAGCATCCTACACCCCAAGTCTTAGACACAAACACCCTACACCCCAAGTCTTATAAGACACAAACACCCCAAGTCTTATAAGACACAAACACCCTACACCCCAAGTCTTATTAGACACAAACACCCTACACCCCAAGTCTTATAAGACACAAACACCCTACACCCCAAGTCTTAGACACAAACACCCTACACCCCAAGTCTTATAAGACACAAACACCCTACACCCCAAGTCTTAGACACAAACACCCTACACCTCAAGTCTTATAAGACACAAACACCCTACACCCCAAGTCTTAGACACAAACACCCTACACCCCAAGTCTTAGACACAAACACCCTACACCTCAAGTCTTATAAGACACAAACACCCCAAGTCTTATAAGACACAAACACCCTACACCCCAAGTCTTATAAGACACAAGCACCCTA
This sequence comes from Osedax frankpressi, assembly GCA_964035775.1. Lineage (NCBI taxonomy): Eukaryota > Metazoa > Annelida > Polychaeta > Sabellida > Siboglinidae > Osedax > Osedax frankpressi. The sequence goes on along the minus strand of OZ038312.1, from coordinate 16,300,835 downwards.
CACCCCAAGTCTTAGACACAAACACCCTACACCCCAAGTCTTATAAGACACAAACACCCTACACCCCAAGTCTTATTAGACACAAACACCCTACACCCCAAGTCTTATAAGACACAAACACCCTACACCCCAAGTCTTAGACACAAACACCCTACACCTCAAGTCTTATAAGACACAAGCACCCTACACCCCAAGTCTTATAAGACACAAACACCCTACACCCCAAGTCTTATAAGACACAAACACCCTACACCCCAAGTCTTAGACACAAACACCCTACACCCCAAGTCTTATAAGACACAAACACCCTACACCCCAAGTCTTATAAGACACAAGCACCCTACACCCCAAGTCTTAGACACAAACACCCTACACCCCAAGTCTTATAAGACACAAACACCCCAAGTCTTATAAGACACAAACACCCTACACCCCAAGTCTTATTAGACACAAACACCCTACACCCCAAGTCTTATAAGACACAAACACCCTACACCCCAAGTCTTAGACACAAACACCCTACACCCCAAGTCTTATAAGACACAAACACCCTACACCCCAAGTCTTAGACACAAACACCCTACACCCCAAGTCTTATAAGACACAAACACCCTACACCCCAAGTCTTATAAGACACAAACACCCTACACCCCAAGTCTTATAAGACACAAACACCCTACACCCCAAGTCTTAGACACAAACACCCTACACCCCAAGTCTTATAAGATAGAAACACCCTACACCCCAAGTCTTAGACACAAACACCCTACACCCCAAGTCTTATAAGACACAAACACCCTACACCCCAAGTCTTAGACACAAACACCCTACACCCCAAGTCTTATAAGATAGAAACACCCTACACCCCAAGTCTTAGACACAAACACCCTACACCCCAAGTCATATAAGACACAAACACCCTACACCCCAAGTCTTATAAGACACAAACACCCTACACCCCAAGTCTTATAAGACACAAACACCCTACACCCCAAGTCTTATAAGACAGAAACACCCTACACCCCAAGTCTTATAAGACACAAACACCCTACACCCCAATTCTTATAAGACAGAAACACCCTACACCCCAAGTCTTATAAGACACAAACACCCTACACCCCAATTCTTATAAGACACAAACACCCTACACCCCAAATCTTATAAGACACAAACACCCTACACCCCAAGTCTTATAAGACACAAACACCCTACACCCCAAGTCTTATAAGACACAAACACCCTACACCCCAAGTCTTATAAGACACAAACACCCTACACCCCAAGTCTTATAAGACACAAACACCCTACACCCCAAGTCTTAGACACAAACACCCTACACCCCAAGTCTTATAAGACACAAACACCCTACACCCCAAGTCTTATAAGACACAAACACCCTACACCCCAAGTCTTATAAGACACAAACACCCTACACCCCAAGTCTTATAAGACAAAAACACCCTACACCCCAAGTCTTATAAGACACAAACACCCTACACCCCAAGTCTTATAAGACACAAACACCCTACACCCCAAGTCTTAGACACAAACACCCTACACCCCAAGTCTTATAAGACACAAACACCCCAAGTCTTATAAGACACAAACACCCTACACCCCAAGTCTTATAAGACACAAACACCCTACACCCCAAGTCTTAGACACAAACACCCTACACCCCAAGTCTTATAAGACACAAACACCCTACACCCCAAGTCTTAGACACAAACACCCTACACCCCAAGTCTTATAAGACACAAACACCCTACACCCCAAGTCTTATAAGATACAAACACCCTACCCATCCAAGTCTTAGACACAAACACCCTACACCCAAGTCTTAGACACAAACACCCTACACCCCAAGTCTTATAAGACACAAACACCCTACACCCCAAGTCTTATAAGACACAAACACCCTACACCCCAAGTCTTATAAGACACAAACACCCTACACCCCAAGTCTTAGACACAAACACCCTACACCCCAAGTCTTATAAGACACAAACACCCTACACCCCAAGTCTTATAAGACACAAACACCCTACACCCCAAGTCTTATAAGACACAAACACCCTACACCCCAAGTCTTAGACACAAACACCCTACACCCCAAGTCTTATAAGACACAAACACCCTACACCCCAAGTCTTAGACACAAACACCCTACACCCCAAGTCTTATAAGACACAAACACCCTACACCCCAAGTCTTATAAGACACAAACACCCTACACCCCAAGTCTTATAAGACAGAAGCACCCTACACCCCAAGTCTTATAAGGCAGAAGCACCCTACACCCCAAGTCTTAGACACAAACACCCTACACCCCAAGTCTTATAAGACACAAACACCCTACACCCCAAGTCTTAGACACAAACACCCTACACCCCAAGTCTTATAAGACACAAACACCCTACACCCAAGTCTTATAAGATACAAACACCCTACACCCCAAGTCTTAGACACAAACACCCTACACCCAAGTCTTAGACATAAACACCCTACACCCCAAGTCTTATAAGACACAAACACCCTACACCCCAAGTCTTATAAGACACAAACACCCTACACCCCAAGTCTTATAAGACACAAGCACCCTACACCCCAAGTCTTATAAGACACAAGCACCCTACACCCCAAGTCTTAGACACAAACACCCTACACCCCAAGTCTTATAAGACACAAACACCCCAAGTCTTATAAGACACAAACACCCTACACCCCAAGTCTTATTAGACACAAACACCCTACACCCCAAGTCTTATAAGACACAAACACCCTACACCCCAAGTCTTAGACACAAACACCCTACACCCCAAGTCTTATAAGACACAAACACCCTACACCCCAAGTCTTAGACACAAACACCCTACACCTCAAGTCTTATAAGACACAAACACCCTACACCCCAAGTCTTAGACACAAACACCCTACACCCCAAGTCTTAGACACAAACACCCTACACCTCAAGTCTTATAAGACACAAACACCCCAAGTCTTATAAGACACAAACACCCTACACCCCAAGTCTTATAAGACACAAGCACCCTACACCCCAAGTCTTAGACACAAACACCCTACACCCCAAGTCTTATAAGACACAAACACCCTACACCCCAAGTCTTATTAGACACAAACACCCTACACCCCAAGTCTTATAAGACACAAACACCCTACACCCCAAGTCTTAGACACAAACACCCTACACCTCAAGTCTTATAAGACACAAGCACCCTACACCCCAAGTCTTATAAGACACAAACACCCTACACCCCAAGTCTTATAAGACACAAACACCCTACACCCCAAGTCTTAGACACAAACACCCTACACCCCAAGTCTTATAAGACACAAACACCCTACACCCCAAGTCTTATAAGACACAAACACCCTACACCCCAAGTCTTATAAGACACAAACACCCCAAGTCTTATAAGACACAAACACCCTACACCCCAAGTCTTATAAGACACAAACACCCTACACACCAAGTCTTATAAGACAGAAGCACCCTACACCCCAAGTCTTAGACACAAACACCCTACACCCCAAGTCTTATAAGACACAAACACCCTACACCCCAAGTCTTATAAGACACAAGCACCCTACACCCCAAGTCTTAGACACAAACACCCTACACCCCAAGTCTTATAAGACACAAACACCCCAAGTCTTATAAGACACAAACACCCTACACCCCAAGTCTTATTAGACACAAACACCCTACACCCCAAGTCTTATAAGACACAAACACCCTACACCCCAAGTCTTAGACACAAACACCCTACACCCCAAGTCTTATAAGACACAAACACCCTACACCCCAAGTCTTAGACACAAACACCCTACACCCCAAGTCTTATAAGACACAAACACCCTACACCCCAAGTCTTATAAGACACAAACACCCTACACCCCAAGTCTTATAAGACACAAACACCCTACACCCCAAGTCTTAGACACAAACACCCTACACCCCAAGTCTTATAAGATAGAAACACCCTACACCCCAAGTCTTAGACACAAACACCCTACACCCCAAGTCTTATAAGACACAAACACCCTACACCCCAAGTCTTAGACACAAACACCCTACACCCCAAGTATTATAAGATAGAAACACCCTACACCCCAAGTCTTAGACACAAACACCCTACACCCCAAGTCTTATAAGACACAAACACCCTACACCCCAAGTCTTATAAGACACAAACACCCTACACCCCAATTCTTATAAGACACAAACACCCTACACCCCAAATCTTATAAGACACAAACACCCTACACCCCAAGTCTTATAAGACACAAACACCCTACACCCCAAGTCTTAGACACAAACACCCTACACCCCAAGTCTTATAAGACATAAACACCCTACACCCCAAGTCTTATAAGATACAAACACCCTACACCCCAAGTCTTAGACACAAACACCCTACACCCAAGTCTTAGACACAAACACCCTACACCCCAAGTCTTATAAGACACAAACACCCTACACCCCAAGTCTTATAAGACACAAACACCCTACACCCCAAGTCTTATAAGACACAAGCACCCTACACCCCAAGTCTTATAAGACACAAGCACCCTACACCCCAAGTCTTAGACACAAACACCCTACACCCCAAGTCTTATAAGACACAAACACCCCAAGTCTTATAAGACACAAACACCCTACACCCCAAGTCTTATTAGACACAAACACCCTACACCTCAAGTCTTATAAGACACAAACACCCCAAGTCTTATAAGACACAAACACCCTACACCCCAAGTCTTATAAGACACAAACACCCTACACCCCAAGTCTTAGACACAAACACCCTACACCCCAAGTCTTATAAGACACAAACACCCTACACCCCAAGTCTTATAAGACACAAACACCCTACACCCCAAGTCTTATAAGACACAAACACCCTACACCCCAAGTCTTAGATACAAACACCCTACACCCCAAGTCTTATAAGACACAAACACCCTACACCCCAAGTCTTATAAGACACAAACACCCTACACCCCAAGTCTTAGACACAAACACCCTACACCCCAAGTCTTATAAGACACAAACACCCTACACCCCAAGTCTTATAAGATACAAACACCCTACACCCCAAGTCTTAGACACAAACACCCTACACCCAAGTCTTAGACACAAACACCCTACACCCCAAGTCTTATAAGACACAAACACCCTACACCCCAAGTCTTATAAGACACAAACACCATACACCCCAAGTCTTATAAGACACACACACCCTACACCCCAAGTCTTAGACACAAACACCCTACACCCCAAGTCTTATAAGACACAAACGCCCTACACCCCAAGTCTTATAAGACACAAGCACCCTACACCCCAAGTCTTATAAGACACAAACACCCTACACCCTAAGTCTTATAAGACACAAACACCCTACACCCCAAGTCTTATAAGACACAAGCACCCTACACCCCAAGTCTTATAAGACACAAACACCCTACACCCCAAGTCTTATAAGACACAAGCACCCTACACCCCAAGTCTTATAAGACATAAACACCCTACACCCCAAGTCTTATAAGACACAAACACCCTACACCCTAAGTCTTAGACACAAACACCCTACATCCCAAGTCTTATAAGACACAAACACCCCAAGTCTTATAAGACACAAACACCCTACACCCCAAGTCTTATAAGACACAAACACCCTACACCCCAAGTCTTATAAGACACAAACACCCTACACCCCAAGTCTTATAAGACACAAACACCCTACACCCCAAGTCTTATAAGACACAAACACCCTACACCCCAAGTCTTATAAGACACAAACACCCTACACCCAAGTCTTATAAGACACAAACACCCTACACCCCAAGTCTTAGACACAAACACCCTACACCCCAAGTCTTATAAGACACAAACACCCTACACCCCAAGTCTTATAAGATACAAACACCCTACACCCCAAGTCTTATAAGACACAAACACCCTACACCCCAAGTCTTATAAGACACAAACACCCTACACCCCAAGTCTTATAAGACACAAACACCCTACACCCCAAGTCTTATTAGACACAAACACCCTACACCCCAAGTCTTATAAGACACAAACACCCTACACCCCAAGTCTTAGACACAAACACCCTACACCCCAAGTCTTATAAGACACAAACACCCCAAGTCTTATAAGACACAAACACCCTACACCCCAAGTCTTATAAGACACAAACACCCTACACCCCAAGTCTTATAAGACACAAACACTCTACACCCCAAGTCTTATAAGACACAAACACTCTACACCCCAAGTCTTAGACACAAACACCCTACACCCCAAGTCTTAGACACAAACACCCTACACCCCAAGTCTTATAAGACACAAACACCCTACACCCCAAGTCTTATAAGACACAAACACCCTACACCCCAAGTCTTATAAGACACAAACACCCTACACCCCAAGTCTTATAAGACACAAACACCCTACACCCCAAGTCTTATAAGACACAAACACCCTACACCCCAAGTCTTATAAGACACAAACACCCTACACCCCAAGTCTTATAAGACACAAACACCCTACACCCCAAGTCTTATAAGACACAAACACCCTACACCCCAAGTCTTATAAGACACAAACACCCTACACCCCAAGTCTTATAAGACACAAACACCCTACACCCCAAGTCTTATAAGACAGAAGCACCCTACACCCCAAGTCTTATAAGACACAAGCACCCTACACCCCAAGTCTTAGACACAAACACCCTACACCCCAAGTCTTAGACACAAACACCCTACACCTCAAGTCTTATAAGACACAAACACCCTACACCCCAAGTCTTAGACACAAACACCCTACACCTCAAGTCTTATAAGACACAAACACCCTACACCCCAAGTCTTATAAGACACAAACACCCTACACCCCAAGTCTTATAAGACACAAACACCCTACACTCCAAGTCTTATAAGACAGAAGCACCCTACACCCCAAGTCTTATAAGACAGAAACACCCTACACCCCAAGTCTTAGACACAAACACCCTACACCCCAAGTCTTATAAGACACAAACACCCTACACCCCAAGTCTTATAAGACACAAACACCCTACACCCCAAGTCTTATAAGACACAAACACCCTACACCCCAAGTCTTATAAGACACAAACACCCTACACCCCAAGTCTTATAAGACACAAACACCCTACACCCCAAGTCTTATAAGACACAAACACCCTACACCCCAAGTCTTATAAGACACAAACACCCTACACCCCAAGTCTTAGACACAAACACCCTACACCCCAAGTATTATAAGATAGAAACACCCTACACCCCAAGTCTTAGACACAAACACCCTACACCCCAAGTCTTATAAGACACAAACACCCTACACCCCAAGTCTTATAAGACACAAACACCCTACACCCCAATTCTTATAAGACACAAACACCCTACACCCCAAATCTTATAAGACACAAACACCCTACACCCCAAGTCTTATAAGACACAAACACCCTACACCCCAAGTCTTAGACACAAACACCCTACACCCCAAGTCTTATAAGACACAAACACCCTACACCCCAAGTCTTATAAGATACAAACACCCTACACCCCAAGTCTTAGACACAAACACCCTACACCCAAGTCTTAGACACAAACACCCTACACCCCAAGTCTTATAAGACACAAACACCCTACACCCCAAGTCTTATAAGACACAAACACCCTACACCCCAAGTCTTATAAGACACAAGCACCCTACACCCCAAGTCTTATAAGACACAAGCACCCTACACCCCAAGTCTTAGACACAAACACCCTACACCCCAAGTCTTATAAGACACAAACACCCCAAGTCTTATAAGACACAAACACCCTACACCCCAAGTCTTATTAGACACAAACACCCTACACCTCAAGTCTTATAAGACACAAACACCCCAAGTCTTATAAGACACAAACACCCTACACCCCAAGTCTTATAAGACACAAACACCCTACACCCCAAGTCTTAGACACAAACACCCTACACCCCAAGTCTTATAAGACACAAACACCCTACACCCCAAGTCTTATAAGACACAAACACCCTACACCCCAAGTCTTATAAGACACAAACACCCTACACCCCAAGTCTTAGATACAAACACCCTACACCCCAAGTCTTATAAGACACAAACACCCTACACCCCAAGTCTTATAAGACACAAACACCCTACACCCCAAGTCTTAGACACAAACACCCTACACCCCAAGTCTTATAAGACACAAACACCCTACACCCCAAGTCTTATAAGATACAAACACCCTACACCCCAAGTCTTAGACACAAACACCCTACACCCAAGTCTTAGACACAAACACCCTACACCCCAAGTCTTATAAGACACAAACACCCTACACCCCAAGTCTTATAAGACACAAACACCATACACCCCAAGTCTTATAAGACACACACACCCTACACCCCAAGTCTTAGACACAAACACCCTACACCCCAAGTCTTATAAGACACAAACGCCCTACACCCCAAGTCTTATAAGACACAAGCACCCTACACCCCAAGTCTTATAAGACACAAACACCCTACACCCCAAGTCTTATAAGACACAAACACCCTACACCCCAAGTCTTATAAGACACAAACACCCTACACCCCAAGTCTTATAAGACACAAACACCCTACACCCAAGTCTTATAAGACACAAACACCCTACACCCCAAGTCTTAGACACAAACACCCTACACCCCAAGTCTTATAAGACACAAACACCCTACACCCCAAGTCTTATAAGATACAAACACCCTACACCCCAAGTCTTATAAGACACAAACACCCTACACCCCAAGTCTTATAAGACACAAACACCCTACACCCCAAGTCTTATAAGACACAAACACCCTACACCCCAAGTCTTATTAGACACAAACACCCTACACCCCAAGTCTTATAAGACACAAACACCCTACACCCCAAGTCTTAGACACAAACACCCTACACCCCAAGTCTTATAAGACACAAACACCCCAAGTCTTATAAGACACAAACACCCTACACCCCAAGTCTTATAAGACACAAACACCCTACACCCCAAGTCTTATAAGACACAAACACTCTACACCCCAAGTCTTATAAGACACAAACACTCTACACCCCAAGTCTTAGACACAAACACCCTACACCCCAAGTCTTAGACACAAACACCCTACACCCCAAGTCTTATAAGACACAAACACCCTACACCCCAAGTCTTATAAGATACAAACACCCTACACCCCAAGTCTTATAAGACACAAACACCCTACACCCCAAGTCTTATAAGACACAAACACCCTACACCCCAAGTCTTATAAGACACAAACACCCTACACCCCAAGTCTTATTAGACACAAACACCCTACACCCCAAGTCTTATAAGACACAAACACCCTACACCCCAAGTCTTAGACACAAACACCCTACACCCCAAGTCTTATAAGACACAAACACCCCAAGTCTTATAAGACACAAACACCCTACACCCCAAGTCTTATAAGACACAAACACCCTACACCCCAAGTCTTATAAGACACAAACACTCTACACCCCAAGTCTTATAAGACACAAACACTCTACACCCCAAGTCTTAGACACAAACACCCTACACCCCAAGTCTTAGACACAAACACCCTACACCCCAAGTCTTATAAGACACAAACACCCTACACCCCAAGTCTTATAAGACACAAACACCCTACACCCCAAGTCTTATAAGACACAAACACCCTACACCCCAAGTCTTATAAGACACAAACACCCTACACCCCAAGTCTTATAAGACACAAACACCCTACACCCCAAGTCTTATAAGACACAAACACCCTACACCCCAAGTCTTATAAGACACAAACACCCTACACCCCAAGTCTTATAAGACACAAACACCCTACACCCCAAGTCTTATAAGACACAAACACCCTACACCCCAAGTCTTATAAGACACAAACACCCTACACCCCAAGTCTTATAAGACACAAACACCCTACACCCCAAGTCTTATAAGACAGAAGCACCCTACACCCCAAGTCTTATAAGACACAAGCACCCTACACCCCAAGTCTTAGACACAAACACCCTACACCCCAAGTCTTAGACACAAACACCCTACACCTCAAGTCTTATAAGACACAAACACCCTACACCCCAAGTCTTATAAGACACAAACACCCTACACCCCAAGTCTTAGACACAAACACCCTACACCTCAAGTCTTATAAGACACAAACACCCTACACCCCAAGTCTTATAAGACACAAACACCCTACACCCCAAGTCTTATAAGACACAAACACCCTACACTCCAAGTCTTATAAGACAGAAGCACCCTACACCCCAAGTCTTATAAGACAGAAACACCCTACACCCCAAGTCTTAGACACAAACACCCTACACCCCAAGTCTTATAAGACACAAACACCCTACACCCCAAGTCTTATAAGACACAAACACCCTACACCCCAAGTCTTATAAGACACAAACACCCTACACCCCAAGTCTTATAAGACACAAACACCCTACACCCCAAGTCTTATAAGACACAAACACCCTACACCCCAAGTCTTATAAGACACAAACACCCTACACCCCAAGTCTTATAAGACACAAACACCCTACACCCCAAGTCTTATAAGACACAAACACCCTACACCCCAAGTCTTATAAGACAGAAGCACCCTACACCCCAAGTCTTAGACACAAACACCCTACACCCCAAGTCTTATAAGACACAAACACCCTACACCCCAAGTCTTATAAGACACAAACACCCTACACCCCAAGTCTTATAAGACACAAACACCCTACACCCCAAGTCTTATAAGACAGAAGCACCCTACACCCCAAGTCTTAGACACAAACACCCTACACCTCAAGTCTTATAAGACAGAAGCACCCTACACCCCAAGTCTTATAAGACACAAACACCCTACACCCCAAGTCTTATAAGAAACAAACACCCTACACCCCAAGTCTTATAAGACACAAACACCATACACCCCAAGTCTTATAAGACACAAACACCCTACACCCCAAGTCTTATAAGACACAAACACCCTACACCCCAAGTCTTATAAGACAGAAGCACCCTACACCCCAAGTCTTATAAGACAGAAACACCCTACACCCCAAGTCTTAGACACAAACACCCTACACCCCAAGTCTTATAAGACACAAACACCCTACACCCCAAGTCTTAGACACAAACACCCTACACCCCAAGTCTTAGACACAAACACCCTACACCCCAAGTCTTATAAGACACAAACACCCTACACCCCAAGTCTTATAAGACACAAACACCCTACACTCCAAGTCTTATAAGACACAAACACCCTACACCCCAAGTCTTAGACACAAACACCCTACACCCCAAGTCTTATAAGACAGAAGCACCCTACACCCCAAGTCTTAGACACAAACACCCTACACCCCAAGTCTTAGACACAAACACCCTACACCCCAAGTCTTAGACACAAACACCCTACACCCCAAGTCTTATAAGACACAAACACCCTGCACCCCAAGTCTTATAAGACACAAACACCCTACACCCCAAGTCTTAGACACAAACACCCTACACCCCAAGTCTTAGACACAAACACCCTACACCCCAAGTCTTATAAGACACAAACACCCTACACCCCAAGTCTTAGACACAAACACCCTACACCCCAAGTCTTATTAGACACAAACACCCTACACCCCAAGTCTTATAAGACACAAACACCCTACACCCCAAGTCTTATAAGACAGAAGCACCCTACACCCCAAGTCTTATAAGACACAAACACCCTACACCCCAAGTCTTAGACACAAACACCCTACACCCCAAGTCTTATAAGACACAAACACCCTACACCCCAAGTCTTAGACACAAACACCCTACACCCCAAGTCTTAGACACAAACACCCTACACCCCAAGTCTTATAAGACACAAACACCCTACACCCCAAGTCTTATAAGACACAAACACCCTACACTCCAAGTCTTATAAGACACAAACACCCTACACCCCAAGTCTTAAACACAAACACCCTACACCCCAAGTCTTATAAGACAGAAGCACCCTACACCCCAAGTCTTAGACACAAACACCCTACACCCCAAGTCTTATTAGACACAAACACCCTACACCCCAAGTCTTATAAGACACAAACACCCTACACCCCAAGTCTTATAAGACACAAACACCCTACACCCTAAGTCTTATAAGACACAAACACCCTACACCCCAAGTCTTATAAGACACAAACACCCTACACCCCAAGTCTTATAAGACACAAACACCCTACACCCCAAGTCTTATAAGACACAAGCACCCTACACCCCAAGTCTTAGACACAAACACCCTACACCCCAAGTCTTATAAGACAGAAGCACCCTACACCCCAAGTCTTATAAGACACAAGCACCCTACACCCCAAGTCTTATAAGACACAAGCACCCTACACCCCAAGTCTTAGACACAAACACCCTACACCCCAAGTCTTATAAGACACAAACACCATACACCCCAATTCTTAGACACAAACACCCTACACCCCAAGTCTTATAAGACACAAACACCCTACACCCCAAGTCTTAGACACAAACACCCTACACCCCAAGTCTTAGACACAAACACCCTACACCCCAAGTCTTATAAGACACAAACACCCTACACCCCAAGTCTTATAAGACACAAACACCCTACAACCCAAGTCTTATAAGACACAAACACCCTACACCCCAAGTCTTATTAGACACAAACACCCTACACCTCAAGTCTTATAAGACACAAACACCCCAAGTCTTATAAGACACAAACACCCTACACCCTAAGTCTTATAAGACACAAACACCCTACACCCCAAGTCTTAGACACAAACACCCTACACCCCAAGTCTTATAAGACACAAACACCCTACACCCCAAGTCTTATAAGACACAAACACCCTACACCCCAAGTCTTATAAGACACAAACACCCTACACCCCAAGTCTTAGATACAAACACCCTACACCCCAAGTCTTATAAGACACAAACACCCTACACCCCAAGTCTTATAAGACACAAACACCCTACACCCCAAGTCTTAGACACAAACACCCTACACCCCAAGTCTTATAAGACACAAACACCCTACACTCCAAGTCTTATAAGACACAAACACCCTACACCCCAAGTCTTAGACCCAAACACCCTACACCCCAAGTCTTATAAGACAGAAGCACCCTACACCCCAAGTCTTAGACACAAACACCCTACACCCCAAGTCTTAGACACAAACACCCTACACCCCAAGTCTTAGACACAAACACCCTACACCCCAAGTCTTATAAGACACAAACACCCTACACCCCAAGTCTTAGACACAAACACCCTACACCCCAAGTCTTATTAGACACAAACACCCTACACCCCAAGTCTTATAAGACACAAACACCCTACACCCCAAGTCTTATAAGACACAAACACCCTACACCCTAAGTCTTATAAGACACAAACACCCTACACCCCAAGTCTTATAAGACACAAACACCCTACACCCCAAGTCTTATAAGACACAAACACCCTACACCCCAAGTCTTATAAGACACAAGCACCCTACACCCCAAGTCTTAGACACAAACACCCTACACCCCAAGTCTTATAAGACAGAAGCACCCTACACCCCAAGTCTTCTAAGACACAAGCACCCTACACCCCAAGTCTTATAAGACACAAGCACCCTACACCCCAAGTCTTAGACACAAACACCCTACACCCCAAGTCTTAGACACAAACACCCTACACCCCAAGTCTTATAAGACACAAACACCATACACCCCAAGTCTTAGACACAAACACCCTACACCCCAAGTCTTATAAGACACAAACACCCTACACCCCAAGTCTTAGACACAAACACCCTACACCCCAAGTCTTAGACACAAACACCCTACACCCCAAGTCTTATAAGACACAAACACCCTACACCCCAAGTCTTATAAGACACAAACACCCTACAACCCAAGTCTTATAAGACACAAACACCCTACACCCCAAGTCTTATAAGACGCAAGCACCCTACACCCTAAGTCTTATAAGACACAAACACCCTACACCTCAAGTCTTATAAGACACAAACACCCTACACCCCAAGTCTTAGACACAAACACCCTACACCCCAAGTCTTAGACACAAACACCCTATACCCACAAGTCTTATAAGACACAAACACCCTACACCCCAAGTCTTATAAGACACAAACACCCTACACCCCAAGTCTTATAAGACACAAACACCCTACACCCCAAGTCTTATAAGACACAAACACTCTACACCCCAAGTCTTATAAGACACAAACACTCTACACCCCAAGTCTTAGACACAAACACCCTACACCCCAAGTCTTAGACACAAACACCCTACACCCCAAGTCTTATAAGACACAAACACCCTACACCCCAAGTCTTATAAGACACAAACACCCTACACCCCAAGTCTTATAAGACACAAACACCCTACACCCCAAGTCTTATAAGACACAAACACCCTACACCCCAAGTCTTATAAGACACAAACACCCTACACCCCAAGTCTTATAAGACACAAACACCCTACACCCCAAGTCTTATAAGACACAAACACCCTACACCCCAAGTCTTATAAGACACAAACACCCTACACCCCAAGTCTTATAAGACACAAACACCCTACACCCCAAGTCTTATAAGACACAAACACCCTACACCCCAAGTCTTATAAGACACAAACACCCTACACCCCAAGTCTTATAAGACAGAAGCACCCTACACCCCAAGTCTTATAAGACACAAGCACCCTACACCCCAAGTCTTAGACACAAACACCCTACACCCCAAGTCTTAGACACAAACACCCTACACCTCAAGTCTTATAAGACACAAACACCCTACACCCCAAGTCTTATAAGACACAAACACCCTACACCCCAAGTCTTAGACACAAACACCCTACACCTCAAGTCTTATAAGACACAAACACCCTACACCCCAAGTCTTATAAGACACAAACACCCTACACCCCAAGTCTTATAAGACACAAACACCCTACACTCCAAGTCTTATAAGACAGAAGCACCCTACACCCCAAGTCTTATAAGACAGAAACACCCTACACCCCAAGTCTTAGACACAAACACCCTACACCCCAAGTCTTATAAGACACAAACACCCTACACCCCAAGTCTTATAAGACACAAACACCCTACACCCCAAGTCTTATAAGACACAAACACCCTACACCCCAAGTCTTATAAGACACAAACACCCTACACCCCAAGTCTTATAAGACACAAACACCCTACACCCCAAGTCTTATAAGACACAAACACCCTACACCCCAAGTCTTATAAGACACAAGCACCCTACACCCCAAGTCTTATAAGACACAAACACCCTACACCCCAAGTCTTAGACACAAACACCCTACACCTCAAGTCTTATAAGACACAAACACCCTACACCCCAAGTCTTATAAGACACAAACACCCTACACCCCAAGTCTTAGACACAAACACCCTACACCTCAAGTCTTATAAGACACAAACACCCTACACCCCAAGTCTTATAAGACACAAACACCCTACACCCCAAGTCTTATAAGACACAAACACCCTACACTCCAAGTCTTATAAGACAGAAGCACCCTACACCCCAAGTCTTATAAGACAGAAACACCCTACACCCCAAGTCTTAGACACAAACACCCTACACCCCAAGTCTTATAAGACACAAACACCCTACACCCCAAGTCTTATAAGACACAAACACCCTACACCCCAAGTCTTATAAGACACAAACACCCTACACCCCAAGTCTTATAAGACACAAACACCCTACACCCCAAGTCTTATAAGACACAAACACCCTACACCCCAAGTCTTATAAGACACAAACACCCTACACCCCAAGTCTTATAAGACACAAACACCCTACACCCCAAGTCTTATAAGACACAAACACCCTACACCCCAAGTCTTATAAGACAGAAGCACCCTACACCCCAAGTCTTAGACACAAACACCCTACACCCCAAGTCTTATAAGACACAAACACCCTACACCCCAAGTCTTATAAGACACAAACACCCTACACCCCAAGTCTTATAAGACACAAACACCCTACACCCCAAGTCTTATAAGACAGAAGCACCCTACACCCCAAGTCTTAGACACAAACACCCTACACCTCAAGTCTTATAAGACAGAAGCACCCTACACCCCAAGTCTTATAAGACACAAACACCCTACACCCCAAGTCTTATAAGAAACAAACACCCTACACCCCAAGTCTTATAAGACACAAACACCATACACCCCAAGTCTTATAAGACACAAACACCCTACACCCCAAGTCTTATAAGACACAAACACCCTACACCCCAAGTCTTATAAGACAGAAGCACCCTACACCCCAAGTCTTATAAGACAGAAACACCCTACACCCCAAGTCTTAGACACAAACACCCTACACCCCAAGTCTTATAAGACACAAACACCCTACACCCCAAGTCTTAGACACAAACACCCTACACCCCAAGTCTTAGACACAAACACCCTACACCCCAAGTCTTATAAGACACAAACACCCTACACCCCAAGTCTTATAAGACACAAACACCCTACACTCCAAGTCTTATAAGACACAAACACCCTACACCCCAAGTCTTAGACACAAACACCCTACACCCCAAGTCTTATAAGACAGAAGCACCCTACACCCCAAGTCTTAGACACAAACACCCTACACCCCAAGTCTTAGACACAAACACCCTACACCCCAAGTCTTAGACACAAACACCCTACACCCCAAGTCTTATAAGACACAAACACCCTACACCCCAAGTCTTAGACACAAACACCCTACACCCCAAGTCTTATTAGACACAAACACCCTACACCCCAAGTCTTATAAGACACAAACACCCTACACCCCAAGTCTTATAAGACAGAAGCACCCTACACCCCAAGTCTTATAAGACACAAACACCCTACACCCCAAGTCTTAGACACAAACACCCTACACCCCAAGTCTTATAAGACACAAACACCCTACACCCCAAGTCTTAGACACAAACACCCTACACCCCAAGTCTTAGACACAAACACCCTACACCCCAAGTCTTATAAGACACAAACACCCTACACCCCAAGTCTTATAAGACACAAACACCCTACACTCCAAGTCTTATAAGACACAAACACCCTACACCCCAAGTCTTAAAAGACATAAACACCCTACACCCCAAGTCTTATAAGACAGAAGCACCCTACACCCCAAGTCTTAGACACAAACACCCTACACCCCAAGTCTTATTAGACACAAACACCCTACACCCCAAGTCTTATAAGACACAAACACCCTACACCCCAAGTCTTATAATACACAAACACCCTACACCCTAAGTCTTATAAGACACAAACACCCTACACCCCAAGTCTTATAAGACACAAACACCCTACACCCCAAGTCTTATAAGACACAAACACCCTACACCCCAAGTCTTATAAGACACAAGCACCCTACACCCCAAGTCTTAGACACAAACACCCTACACCCCAAGTCTTATAAGACAGAAGCACCCTACACCCCAAGTCTTATAAGACACAAGCACCCTACACCCCAAGTCTTATAAGACACAAGCACCCTACACCCCAAGTCTTAGACACAAACACCCTACACCCCAAGTCTTATAAGACACAAACACCATACACCCCAAGTCTTAGACACAAACACCCTACACCCCAAGTCTTATAAGACACAAACACCCTACACCCCAAGTCTTAGACACAAACACCCTACACCCCAAGTCTTAGACACAAACACCCTACACCCCAAGTCTTATAAGACACAAACACCCTACACCCCAAGTCTTATAAGACACAAACACCCTACAACCCAAGTCTTATAAGACACAAACACCCTACACCCCAAGTCTTATTAGACACAAACACCCTACACCTCAAGTCTTATAAGACACAAACACCCCAAGTCTTATAAGACACAAACACCCTACACCCCAAGTCTTATAAGACACAAACACCCTACACCCCAAGTCTTAGACACAAACATCCTACACCCCAAGTCTTATAAGACACAAACACCCTACACCCCAAGTCTTATAAGACACAAACACCCTACACCCCAAGTCTTATAAGACACAAACACCCTACACCCCAAGTCTTAGATACAAACACCCTACACCCCAAGTCTTATAAGACACAAACACCCTACACCCCAAGTCTTATAAGACACAAACACCCTACACCCCAAGTCTTAGACACAAACACCCTACACCCCAAGTCTTATAAGACACAAACACCCTACACTCCAAGTCTTATAAGACACAAACACCCTACACCCCAAGTCTTAGACACAAACACCCTACACCCCAAGTCTTATAAGACAGAAGCACCCTACACCCCAAGTCTTAGACACAAACACCCTACACCCCAAGTCTTAGACACAAACACCCTACACCCCAAGTCTTAGACACAAACACCCTACACCCCAAGTCTTATAAGACACAAACACCCTACACCCCAAGTCTTAGACACAAACACCCTACACCCCAAGTCTTATTAGACACAAACACCCTACACCCCAAGTCTTATAAGACACAAACACCCTACACCCCAAGTCTTATAAGACACAAACACCCTACACCCTAAGTCTTATAAGACACAAACACCCTACACCCCAAGTCTTATAAGACACAAACACCCTACACCCCAAGTCTTATAAGACACAAACACCCTACACCCCAAGTCTTATAAGACACAAGCACCCTACACCCCAAGTCTTAGACACAAACACCCTACACCCCAAGTCTTATAAGACAGAAGCACCCTACACCCCAAGTCTTCTAAGACACAAGCACCCTACACCCCAAGTCTTATAAGACACAAGCACCCTACACCCCAAGTCTTAGACACAAACACCCTACACCCCAAGTCTTAGACACAAACACCCTACACCCCAAGTCTTATAAGACACAAACACCATACACCCCAAGTCTTAGACACAAACACCCTACACCCCAAGTCTTATAAGACACAAACACCCTACACCCCAAGTCTTAGACACAAACACCCTACACCCCAAGTCTTAGACACAAACACCCTACACCCCAAGTCTTATAAGACACAAACACCCTACACCCCAAGTCTTATAAGACACAAACACCCTACAACCCAAGTCTTATAAGACACAAACACCCTACACCCCAAGTCTTATAAGACGCAAGCACCCTACACCCTAAGTCTTATAAGACACAAACACCCTACACCTCAAGTCTTATAAGACACAAACACCCTACACCCCAAGTCTTAGACACAAACACCCTACACCCCAAGTCTTAGACACAAACACCCTACACCCCAAGTCTTAGACACAAACACCCTACACCCCAAGTCTTATAAGACACAAACACCCTACACCCCAAGTCTTAGACACAAACACCCTACACCCCAAGTCTTATTAGACACAAACACCCTACACCCCAAGTCTTATAAGACACAAACACCCTACACCCCAAGTCTTATAAGACAGAAGCACCCTACACCCCAAGTCTTATAAGACACAAACACCCTACACCCCAAGTCTTAGACACAAACACCCTACACCCCAAGTCTTATAAGACACAAACACCCTACACCCCAAGTCTTAGACACAAACACCCTACACCCCAAGTCTTAGACACAAACACCCTACACCCCAAGTCTTATAAGACACAAACACCCTACACCCCAAGTCTTATAAGACACAAACACCCTACACTCCAAGTCTTATAAGACACAAACACCCTACACCCCAAGTCTTAAACACAAACACCCTACACCCCAAGTCTTATAAGACAGAAGCACCCTACACCCCAAGTCTTAGACACAAACACCCTACACCCCAAGTCTTATTAGACACAAACACCCTACACCCCAAGTCTTATAAGACACAAACACCCTACACCCCAAGTCTTATAAGACACAAACACCCTACACCCTAAGTCTTATAAGACACAAACACCCTACACCCCAAGTCTTATAAGACACAAACACCCTACACCCCAAGTCTTATAAGACACAAACACCCTACACCCCAAGTCTTATAAGACACAAGCACCCTACACCCCAAGTCTTAGACACAAACACCCTACACCCCAAGTCTTATAAGACAGAAGCACCCTACACCCCAAGTCTTATAAGACACAAGCACCCTACACCCCAAGTCTTATAAGACACAAGCACCCTACACCCCAAGTCTTAGACACAAACACCCTACACCCCAAGTCTTATAAGACACAAACACCATACACCCCAAGTCTTAGACACAAACACCCTACACCCCAAGTCTTATAAGACACAAACACCCTACACCACAAGTCTTAGACACAAACACCCTACACCCCAAGTCTTAGACACAAACACCCTACACCCCAAGTCTTATAAGACACAAACACCCTACACCCCAAGTCTTATAAGACACAAACACCCTACAACCCAAGTCTTATAAGACACAAACACCCTACACCCCAAGTCTTATTAGACACAAACACCCTACACCTCAAGTCTTATAAGACACAAACACCCCAAGTCTTATAAGACACAAACACCCTACACCCCAAGTCTTATAAGACACAAACACCCTACACCCCAAGTCTTAGACACAAACACCCTACACCCCAAGTCTTATAAGACACAAACACCCTACACCCCAAGTCTTATAAGACACAAACACCCTACACCCCAAGTCTTATAAGACACAAACACCCTACACCCCAAGTCTTAGATACAAACACCCTACACCCCAAGTCTTATAAGACACAAACACCCTACACCCCAAGTCTTATAAGACACAAACACCCTACACCCCAAGTCTTAGACACAAACACCCTACACCCCAAGTCTTATAAGACACAAACACCCTACACTCCAAGTCTTATAAGACACAAACACCCTACACCCCAAGTCTTAGACACAAACACCCTACACCCCAAGTCTTATAAGACAGAAGCACCCTACACCCCAAGTCTTAGACACAAACACCCTACACCCCAAGTCTTAGACACAAACACCCTACACCCCAAGTCTTAGACACAAACACCCTACACCCCAAGTCTTATAAGACACAAACACCCTACACCCCAAGTCTTAGACACAAACACCCTACACCCCAAGTCTTATTAGACACAAACACCCTACACCCCAAGTCTTATAAGACACAAACACCCTACACCCCAAGTCTTATAAGACACAAACACCCTACACCCTAAGTCTTATAAGACACAAACACCCTACACCCCAAGTCTTATAAGACACAAACACCCTACACCCCAAGTCTTATAAGACACAAACACCCTACACCCCAAGTCTTATAAGACACAAGCACCCTACACCCCAAGTCTTAGACACAAACACCCTACACCCCAAGTCTTATAAGACAGAAGCACCCTACACCCCAAGTCTTCTAAGACACAAGCACCCTACACCCCAAGTCTTATAAGACACAAGCACCCTACACCCCAAGTCTTAGACACAAACACCCTACACCCCAAGTCTTAGACACAAACACCCTACACCCCAAGTCTTATAAGACACAAACACCATACACCCCAAGTCTTAGACACAAACACCCTACACCCCAAGTCTTATAAGACACAAACACCCTACACCCCAAGTCTTAGACACAAACACCCTACACCCCAAGTCTTAGACACAAACACCCTACACCCCAAGTCTTATAAGACACAAACACCCTACACCCCAAGTCTTATAAGACACAAACACCCTACAACCCAAGTCTTATAAGACACAAACACCCTACACCCCAAGTCTTATAAGACGCAAGCACCTTACACCCTAAGTCTTATAAGACACAAACACCCTACACCTCAAGTCTTATAAGACACAAACACCCTACACCCCAAGTCTTAGACACAAACACCCTACACCCCAAGTCTTAGACACAAACACCCTATACCCACAAGTCTTATAAGACACAAACAACCTACACCCCAAGTCTTATAAGACACAAACACCCTACACCCCAAGTCTTATAAGACGCAAGCACCCTACACCCTAAGTCTTATAAGACACAAACACCCTACACCCCAAGTCTTATAAGACGCAAGCACCCTACACCCCAAGTCTTATAAGACACAAACACCCTATACCCCAAGTCTTATAAGACACAAACACCCTACACCCCAATTCTTATAAGACGCAAGCACCCTACACCCTAAGTCTTATAAGACACAAACACCCTACACCCCAAGTCTTATAAGACACAAACACCCTACACCCCAAGTCTTATAAGACGCAAACACCCTACACCCCAAGTCTTATAAGACAGAAACACCCTACACCCCAAGTCTTATAAGACACAAACACCCTACACCCCAAGTCTAATACACAAACACCCTACACCCCAAGTCTTAGACACAAACACCCTACACCCCAAGTCTTATAAGACACAAACACCCTACACCCCAAGTCTTAGACACAAACACCCTACACCCCAAGTCTTATAAGACACAAACACCCTACACCCCAAGTCTTATAAGACAGAAACACCCTACACCCCAAGTCTTATAAGACACAAGCACCCTACACCCCAAGTCTTAGACACAAACACCCTACACCCCAAGTCTTATAAGACGCAAGCACCCTACACCCTAAGTCTTATAAGACACAAACACCCTACACCCCAAGTCTTATAAGACGCAAGCACCCTACACCCTAAGTCTTATAAGACACAAACACCCTACACCTCAAGTCTTATAAGACACAAACACCCTACACCCCAAGTCTTAGACACAAACACCCTACACCCCAAGTCTTATAAGACACAAACACCCTACACCCCAAGTCTTATAAGACACAAGCACCCTACACCCCAAGTCTTATAAGACAGAAGCACCCTACACCCCAAGTCTTAGACACAAACACCCTACACCCCAAGTCTTAGACACAAACACCCTACACCCCAAGTCTTATAAGACACAAACACCATACACCCCAAGTCTTAGACACAAACACCCTACACCCCAAGTCTTATAAGACACAAACACCCTACACCCCAAGTCTTAGACACAAACACCCTACACCCCAAGTCTTAGACACAAACACCCTACACCCCAAGTCTTATAAGACACAAACACCCTACACCCCAAGTCTTATAAGACACAAACACCCTACAACCCAAGTCTTATAAGACACAAACACCCTACACCCCAAGTCTTATAAGACGCAAGCACCCTACACCCTAAGTCTTATAAGACACAAACACCCTACACCTCAAGTCTTATAAGACACAAACACCCTACACCCCAAGTCTTAGACACAAACACCCTACACCCCAAGTCTTAGACACAAACACCCTATACCCACAAGTCTTATAAGACACAAACACCCTACACCCCAAGTCTTATAAGACACAAACACCCTACACCCCAAGTCTTATAAGACGCAAGCACCCTACACCCTAAGTCTTATAAGACACAAACACCCTACACCCCAAGTCTTATAAGACGCAAGCACCCTACACCCCAAGTCTTATAAGACACAAACACCCTACACCCCAAGTCTTATAAGACACAAACACCCTACACCCCAAGTCTTATAAGACGCAAGCACCCTACACCCTAAGTCTTATAAGACACAAACACCCTACACCCCAAGTCTTATAAGACACAAACACCCTACACCCCAAGTCTTATAAGACGCAAACACCCTACACCCCAAGTCTTATAAGACAGAAACACCATACACCCCAAGTCTTATAAGACACAAACACCCTACACCCCAAGTCTTAGACACAAACACCCTACACCCCAAGTCTTATAAGACACAAACACCCTACACCCCAAGTCTTAGACACAAACACCCTACACCCCAAGTCTTATAAGACACAAACACCCTACACCCCAAGTCTTATAAGACAGAAACACCCTACACCCCAAGTCTTATAAGACAGAAACACCCTACACCCCAAGTCTTATAAGACACAAACACCCTACACCCCAAGTCTTAGACACAAACACCCTACACCCCAAGTCTTAGACACAAACACCCTACACCCCAAGTCTTATAAGACACAAACACCCTACACCCCAAGTCTTAGACACAAACACCCTACACCCCAAGTCTTATAAGACACAAACACCCTACACCCCAAGTCTTATAAGACAGAAACACCCTACACCCCAAGTCTTATAAGACACAAACACCCTACACCCCAAGTCTTATAAGACGCAAGCACCCTACACCCTAAGTCTTATAAGACACAAACACCCTACACCCCAAGTCTTATAAGACGCAAGCACCCTACACCCTAAGTCTTATAAGACACAAACACCCTACACCTCAAGTCTTATAAGACACAAACACCCTACACCCCAAGTCTTAGACACAAACACCCTACACCCCAAGTCTTATAAGACACAAACACCCTACACCCCAAGTCTTATAAGACACAAGCACCCTACACCCCAAGTCTTATAAGACAGAAGCACCCTACACCCCAAGTCTTATAAGACGCAAACACCCTACACCCCAAGTCTTATAAGACAGAAACACCCTACACCCCAAGTCTTATAAGACACAAACACCCTACACCCCAAGTCTTAGACACAAACACCCTACACCCCAAGTCTTAGACACAAACACCCTACACCCCAAGTCTTATAAGACACAAACACCCTACACCCCAAGTCTTAGACACAAACACCCCACACCCCAAGTCTTATAAGACACAAACACCCTACACCCCAAGTCTTATAAGACAGAAACACCCTACACCCCAAGTCTTATAAGACAGAAACACCCTACACCCCAAGTCTTATAAGACACAAACACCCTACACCCCAAGTCTTAGACACAAACACCCTACACCCCAAGTCTTAGACACAAACACCCTACACCCCAAGTCTTATAAGACACAAACACCCTACACCCCAAGTCTTAGACACAAACACCCTACACCCCAAGTCTTATAAGACACAAACACCCTACACCCCAAGTCTTATAAGACAGAAACACCCTACACCCCAAGTCTTATAAGACACAAACACCCTACACCCCAAGTCTTATAAGACGCAAGCACCCTACACCCTAAGTCTTATAAGACACAAACACCCTACACCCCAAGTCTTATAAGACGCAAGCACCCTACACCCTAAGTCTTATAAGACACAAACACCCTACACCTCAAGTCTTATAAGACATAAACACCCTACACCCCAAGTCTTAGACACAAACACCCTACACCCCAAGTCTTATAAGACACAAACACCCTACACCCCAAGTCTTATAAGACAGAAACACCCTACACCCCAAGTCTTATAAGACACAAACACCCTACACCCCAAGTCTTATAAGACGCAAGCACCCTACACCCTAAGTCTTATAAGACACAAACACCCTACACCCCAAGTCTTATAAGACACAAACACCCTACACCCCAAGTCTTATAAGACACAAACACCCTACACCCCAAGTCTTATAAGACACAAGCACCCTACACCCCAAGTCTTAGACACAAACACCCTACACCCCAAGTCTTATAAGACAGAAGCACCCTACACCCCAAGTCTTATAAGACACAAGCACCCTACACCCCAAGTCTTATAAGACACAAGCACCCTACACCCCAAGTCTTAGACACAAACACCCTACACCCCAAGTCTTATAAGACACAAACACCATACACCCCAAGTCTTAGACACAAACACCCTACACCCCAAGTCTTATAAGACACAAACACCCTACACCCCAAGTCTTAGACACAAACACCCTACACCCCAAGTCTTAGACACAAACACCCTACACCCCAAGTCTTATAAGACACAAACACCCTACACCCCAAGTCTTATAAGACACAAACACCCTACAACCCAAGTCTTATAAGACACAAACACCCTACACCCCAAGTCTTATTAGACACAAACACCCTACACCTCAAGTCTTATAAGACACAAACACCCCAAGTCTTATAAGACACAAACACCCTACACCCCAAGTCTTATAAGACACAAACACCCTACACCCCAAGTCTTAGACACAAACACCCTACACCCCAAGTCTTATAAGACACAAACACCCTACACCCCAAGTCTTATAAGACACAAACACCCTACACCCCAAGTCTTATAAGACACAAACACCCTACACCCCAAGTCTTAGATACAAACACCCTACACCCCAAGTCTTATAAGACACAAACACCCTACACCCCAAGTCTTATAAGACACAAACACCCTACACCCCAAGTCTTAGACACAAACACCCTACACCCCAAGTCTTATAAGACACAAACACCCTACACTCCAAGTCTTATAAGACACAAACACCCTACACCCCAAGTCTTAGACACAAACACCCTACACCCCAAGTCTTATAAGACAGAAGCACCCTACACCCCAAGTCTTAGACACAAACACCCTACACCCCAAGTCTTAGACACAAACACCCTACACCCCAAGTCTTAGACACAAACACCCTACACCCCAAGTCTTATAAGACACAAACACCCTACACCCCAAGTCTTAGACACAAACACCCTACACCCCAAGTCTTATTAGACACAAACACCCTACACCCCAAGTCTTATAAGACACAAACACCCTACACCCCAAGTCTTATAAGACACAAACACCCTACACCCTAAGTCTTATAAGACACAAACACCCTACACCCCAAGTCTTATAAGACACAAACACCCTACACCCCAAGTCTTATAAGACACAAACACCCTACACCCCAAGTCTTATAAGACACAAGCACCCTACACCCCAAGTCTTAGACACAAACACCCTACACCCCAAGTCTTATAAGACAGAAGCACCCTACACCCCAAGTCTTCTAAGACACAAGCACCCTACACCCCAAGTCTTATAAGACACAAGCACCCTACACCCCAAGTCTTAGACACAAACACCCTACACCCCAAGTCTTAGACACAAACACCCTACACCCCAAGTCTTATAAGACACAAACACCATACACCCCAAGTCTTAGACACAAACACCCTACACCCCAAGTCTTATAAGACACAAACACCCTACACCCCAAGTCTTAGACACAAACACCCTACACCCCAAGTCTTAGACACAAACACCCTACACCCCAAGTCTTATAAGACACAAACACCCTACACCCCAAGTCTTATAAGACACAAACACCCTACAACCCAAGTCTTATAAGACACAAACACCCTACACCCCAAGTCTTATAAGACGCAAGCACCCTACACCCTAAGTCTTATAAGACACAAACACCCTACACCTCAAGTCTTATAAGACACAAACACCCTACACCCCAAGTCTTAGACACAAACACCCTACACCCCAAGTCTTAGACACAAACACCCTACACCCCAAGTCTTAGACACAAACACCCTACACCCCAAGTCTTATAAGACACAAACACCCTACACCCCAAGTCTTAGACACAAACACCCTACACCCCAAGTCTTAGACACAAACACCCTACACCCCAAGTCTTATAAGACACAAACACCCTACACCCCAAGTCTTAGACACAAACACCCTACACCCCAAGTCTTATAAGACACAAACACCCTACACCCCAAGTCTTATAAGACAGAAACACCCTACACCCCAAGTCTTATAAGACACAAACACCCTACACCCCAAGTCTTATAAGACGCAAGCACCCTACACCCTAAGTCTTATAAGACACAAACACCCTACACCCCAAGTCTTATAAGACGCAAGCACCCTACACCCTAAGTCTTATAAGACACAAACACCCTACACCTCAAGTCTTATAAGACATAAACACCCTACACCCCAAGTCTTAGACACAAACACCCTACACCCCAAGTCTTATAAGACACAAACACCCTACACCCCAAGTCTTATAAGACAGAAACACCCTACACCCCAAGTCTTATAAGACACAAACACCCTACACCCCAAGTCTTATAAGACGCAAGCACCCTACACCCTAAGTCTTATAAGACACAAACACCCTACACCCCAAGTCTTATAAGACACAAACACCCTACACCCCAAGTCTTATAAGACACAAACACCCTACACCCCAAGTCTTATAAGACACAAGCACCCTACACCCCAAGTCTTAGACACAAACACCCTACACCCCAAGTCTTATAAGACAGAAGCACCCTACACCCCAAGTCTTATAAGACACAAGCACCCTACACCCCAAGTCTTATAAGACACAAGCACCCTACACCCCAAGTCTTAGACACAAACACCCTACACCCCAAGTCTTATAAGACACAAACACCATACACCCCAAGTCTTAGACACAAACACCCTACACCCCAAGTCTTATAAGACACAAACACCCTACACCCCAAGTCTTAGACACAAACACCCTACACCCCAAGTCTTAGACACAAACACCCTACACCCCAAGTCTTATAAGACACAAACACCCTACACCCCAAGTCTTATAAGACACAAACACCCTACAACCCAAGTCTTATAAGACACAAACACCCTACACCCCAAGTCTTATTAGACACAAACACCCTACACCTCAAGTCTTATAAGACACAAACACCCCAAGTCTTATAAGACACAAACACCCTACACCCCAAGTCTTATAAGACACAAACACCCTACACCCCAAGTCTTAGACACAAACACCCTACACCCCAAGTCTTATAAGACACAAACACCCTACACCCCAAGTCTTATAAGACACAAACACCCTACACCCCAAGTCTTATAAGACACAAACACCCTACACCCCAAGTCTTAGATACAAACACCCTACACCCCAAGTCTTATAAGACACAAACACCCTACACCCCAAGTCTTATAAGACACAAACACCCTACACCCCAAGTCTTAGACACAAACACCCTACACCCCAAGTCTTATAAGACACAAACACCCTACACTCCAAGTCTTATAAGACACAAACACCCTACACCCCAAGTCTTAGACACAAACACCCTACACCCCAAGTCTTATAAGACAGAAGCACCCTACACCCCAAGTCTTAGACACAAACACCCTACACCCCAAGTCTTAGACACAAACACCCTACACCCCAAGTCTTAGACACAAACACCCTACACCCCAAGTCTTATAAGACACAAACACCCTACACCCCAAGTCTTAGACACAAACACCCTACACCCCAAGTCTTATTAGATACAAACACCCTACACCCCAAGTCTTATAAGACACAAACACCCTACACCCCAAGTCTTATAAGACACAAACACCCTACACCCTAAGTCTTATAAGACACAAACACCCTACACCCCAAGTCTTATAAGACACAAACACCCTACACCCCAAGTCTTATAAGACACAAACACCCTACACCCCAAGTCTTATAAGACACAAGCACCCTACACCCCAAGTCTTAGACACAAACACCCTACACCCCAAGTCTTATAAGACAGAAGCACCCTACACCCCAAGTCTTCTAAGACACAAGCACCCTACACCCCAAGTCTTATAAGACACAAGCACCCTACACCCCAAGTCTTAGACACAAACACCCTACACCCCAAGTCTTAGACACAAACACCCTACACCCCAAGTCTTATAAGACACAAACACCATACACCCCAAGTCTTAGACACAAACACCCTACACCCCAAGTCTTATAAGACACAAACACCCTACACCCCAAGTCTTAGACACAAACACCCTACACCCCAAGTCTTAGACACAAACACCCTACACCCCAAGTCTTATAAGACACAAACACCCTACACCCCAAGTCTTATAAGACACAAACACCC
Organism: Osedax frankpressi; assembly: GCA_964035775.1. Lineage (NCBI taxonomy): Eukaryota > Metazoa > Annelida > Polychaeta > Sabellida > Siboglinidae > Osedax > Osedax frankpressi. The sequence goes on along the minus strand of OZ038312.1, from coordinate 16,271,038 downwards.
TACAACCCAAGTCTTATAAGACACAAACACCCTACACCCAAGTCTTATAAGACGCAAGCACCCTACACCCTAAGTCTTATAAGACACAAACACCCTACACCTCAAGTCTTATAAGACACAAACACCCTACACCCCAAGTCTTAGACACAAACACCCTACACCCCAAGTCTTAGACACAAACACCCTACACCCCAAGTCTTAGACACAAACACCCTACACCCCAAGTCTTATAAGACACAAACACCCTACACCCCAAGTCTTAGACACAAACACCCTACACCCCAAGTCTTATTAGACACAAACACCCTACACCCCAAGTCTTATAAGACACAAACACCCTACACCCCAAGTCTTATAAGACAGAAGCACCCTACACCCCAAGTCTTATAAGACACAAACACCCTACACCCCAAGTCTTAGACACAAACACCCTACACCCCAAGTCTTATAAGACACAAACACCCTACACCCCAAGTCTTAGACACAAACACCCTACACCCCAAGTCTTAGACACAAACACCCTACACCCCAAGTCTTATAAGACACAAACACCCTACACCCCAAGTCTTATAAGACACAAACACCCTACACTCCAAGTCTTATAAGACACAAACACCCTACACCCCAAGTCTTAAACACAAACACCCTACACCCCAAGTCTTATAAGACAGAAGCACCCTACACCCCAAGTCTTAGACACAAACACCCTACACCCCAAGTCTTATTAGACACAAACACCCTACACCCCAAGTCTTATAAGACACAAACACCCTACACCCCAAGTCTTATAAGACACAAACACCCTACACCCTAAGTCTTATAAGACACAAACACCCTACACCCCAAGTCTTATAAGACACAAACACCCTACACCCCAAGTCTTATAAGACACAAACACCCTACACCCCAAGTCTTATAAGACACAAGCACCCTACACCCCAAGTCTTAGACACAAACACCCTACACCCCAAGTCTTATAAGACAGAAGCACCCTACACCCCAAGTCTTATAAGACACAAGCACCCTACACCCCAAGTCTTATAAGACACAAGCACCCTACACCCCAAGTCTTAGACACAAACACCCTACACCCCAAGTCTTATAAGACACAAACACCATACACCCCAAGTCTTAGACACAAACACCCTACACCCCAAGTCTTATAAGACACAAACACCCTACACCCCAAGTCTTAGACACAAACACCCTACACCCCAAGTCTTAGACACAAACACCCTACACCCCAAGTCTTATAAGACACAAACACCCTACACCCCAAGTCTTATAAGACACAAACACCCTACAACCCAAGTCTTATAAGACACAAACACCCTACACCCCAAGTCTTATTAGACACAAACACCCTACACCTCAAGTCTTATAAGACACAAACACCCCAAGTCTTATAAGACACAAACACCCTACACCCCAAGTCTTATAAGACACAAACACCCTACACCCCAAGTCTTAGACACAAACACCCTACACCCCAAGTCTTATAAGACACAAACACCCTACACCCCAAGTCTTATAAGACACAAACACCCTACACCCCAAGTCTTATAAGACACAAACACCCTACACCCCAAGTCTTAGATACAAACACCCTACACCCCAAGTCTTATAAGACACAAACACCCTACACCCCAAGTCTTATAAGACACAAACACCCTACACCCCAAGTCTTAGACACAAACACCCTACACCCCAAGTCTTATAAGACACAAACACCCTACACTCCAAGTCTTATAAGACACAAACACCCTACACCCCAAGTCTTAGACACAAACACCCTACACCCCAAGTCTTATAAGACAGAAGCACCCTACACCCCAAGTCTTAGACACAAACACCCTACACCCCAAGTCTTAGACACAAACACCCTACACCCCAAGTCTTAGACACAAACACCCTACACCCCAAGTCTTATAAGACAGAAGCACCCTACACCCCAAGTCTTATAAGACACAAGCACCCTACACCCCAAGTCTTATAAGACACAAGCACCCTACACCCCAAGTCTTAGACACAAACACCCTACACCCCAAGTCTTATAAGACACAAACACCATACACCCCAAGTCTTAGACACAAACACCCTACACCCCAAGTCTTATAAGACACAAACACCCTACACCCCAAGTCTTAGACACAAACACCCTACACCCCAAGTCTTAGACACAAACACCCTACACCCCAAGTCTTATAAGACACAAACACCCTACACCCCAAGTCTTATAAGACACAAACACCCTACAACCCAAGTCTTATAAGACACAAACACCCTACACCCCAAGTCTTATTAGACACAAACACCCTACACCTCAAGTCTTATAAGACACAAACACCCCAAGTCTTATAAGACACAAACACCCTACACCCCAAGTCTTATAAGACACAAACACCCTACACCCCAAGTCTTAGACACAAACACCCTACACCCCAAGTCTTATAAGACACAAACACCCTACACCCCAAGTCTTATAAGACACAAACACCCTACACCCCAAGTCTTATAAGACACAAACACCCTACACCCCAAGTCTTAGATACAAACACCCTACACCCCAAGTCTTATAAGACACAAACACCCTACACCCCAAGTCTTATAAGACACAAACACCCTACACCCCAAGTCTTAGACACAAACACCCTACACCCCAAGTCTTATAAGACACAAACACCCTACACTCCAAGTCTTATAAGACACAAACACCCTACACCCCAAGTCTTAGACACAAACACCCTACACCCCAAGTCTTATAAGACAGAAGCACCCTACACCCCAAGTCTTAGACACAAACACCCTACACCCCAAGTCTTAGACACAAACACCCTACACCCCAAGTCTTAGACACAAACACCCTACACCCCAAGTCTTATAAGACACAAACACCCTACACCCCAAGTCTTAGACACAAACACCCTACACCCCAAGTCTTATTAGACACAAACACCCTACACCCCAAGTCTTATAAGACACAAACACCCTACACCCCAAGTCTTATAAGACACAAACACCCTACACCCTAAGTCTTATAAGACACAAACACCCTACACCCCAAGTCTTATAAGACACAAACACCCTACACCCCAAGTCTTATAAGACACAAACACCCTACACCCCAAGTCTTATAAGACACAAGCACCCTACACCCCAAGTCTTAGACACAAACACCCTACACCCCAAGTCTTATAAGACAGAAGCACCCTACACCCCAAGTCTTCTAAGACACAAGCACCCTACACCCCAAGTCTTATAAGACACAAGCACCCTACACCCCAAGTCTTAGACACAAACACCCTACACCCCAAGTCTTAGACACAAACACCCTACACCCCAAGTCTTATAAGACACAAACACCATACACCCCAAGTCTTAGACACAAACACCCTACACCCCAAGTCTTATAAGACACAAACACCCTACACCCCAAGTCTTAGACACAAACACCCTACACCCCAAGTCTTAGACACAAACACCCTACACCCCAAGTCTTATAAGACACAAACACCCTACACCCCAAGTCTTATAAGACACAAACACCCTACAACCCAAGTCTTATAAGACACAAACACCCTACACCCCAAGTCTTATAAGACGCAAGCACCCTACACCCTAAGTCTTATAAGACACAAACACCCTACACCTCAAGTCTTATAAGACACAAACACCCTACACCCCAAGTCTTAGACACAAACACCCTACACCCCAAGTCTTAGACACAAACACCCTACACCCCAAGTCTTAGACACAAACACCCTACACCCCAAGTCTTATAAGACACAAACACCCTACACCCCAAGTCTTAGACACAAACACCCTACACCCCAAGTCTTATTAGACACAAACACCCTACACCCCAAGTCTTATAAGACACAAACACCCTACACCCCAAGTCTTATAAGACAGAAGCACCCTACACCCCAAGTCTTATAAGACACAAACACCCTACACCCCAAGTCTTAGACACAAACACCCTACACCCCAAGTCTTATAAGACACAAACACCCTACACCCCAAGTCTTAGACACAAACACCCTACACCCCAAGTCTTATAAGACACAAACACCCTACACCCCAAGTCTTATAAGACACAAACACCCTACACTCCAAGTCTTATAAGACACAAACACCCTACACCCCAAGTCTTAAACACAAACACCCTACACCCCAAGTCTTATAAGACAGAAGCACCCTACACCCCAAGTCTTAGACACAAACACCCTACACCCCAAGTCTTATTAGACACAAACACCCTACACCCCAAGTCTTATAAGACACAAACACCCTACACCCCAAGTCTTATAAGACACAAACACCCTACACCCTAAGTCTTATAAGACACAAACACCCTACACCCCAAGTCTTATAAGACACAAACACCCTACACCCCAAGTCTTATAAGACACAAACACCCTACACCCCAAGTCTTATAAGACACAAGCACCCTACACCCCAAGTCTTAGACACAAACACCCTACACCCCAAGTCTTATAAGACAGAAGCACCCTACACCCCAAGTCTTATAAGACACAAGCACCCTACACCCCAAGTCTTATAAGACACAAGCACCCTACACCCCAAGTCTTAGACACAAACACCCTACACCCCAAGTCTTATAAGACACAAACACCATACACCCCAAGTCTTAGACACAAACACCCTACACCCCAAGTCTTATAAGACACAAACACCCTACACCCCAAGTCTTAGACACAAACACCCTACACCCCAAGTCTTAGACACAAACACCCTACACCCCAAGTATTATAAGACACAAACACCCTACACCCCAAGTCTTATAAGACACAAACACCCTACAACCCAAGTCTTATAAGACACAAACACCCTACACCCCAAGTCTTATTAGACACAAACACCCTACACCTCAAGTCTTATAAGACACAAACACCCCAAGTCTTATAAGACACAAACACCCTACACCCCAAGTCTTATAAGACACAAACACCCTACACCCCAAGTCTTAGACACAAACACCCTACACCCCAAGTCTTATAAGACACAAACACCCTACACCCCAAGTCTTATAAGACACAAACACCCTACACCCCAAGTCTTATAAGACACAAACACCCTACACCCCAAGTCTTAGATACAAACACCCTACACCCCAAGTCTTATAAGACACAAACACCCTACACCCCAAGTCTTATAAGACACAAACACCCTACACCCCAAGTCTTAGACACAAACACCCTACACCCCAAGTCTTATAAGACACAAACACCCTACACTCCAAGTCTTATAAGACACAAACACCCTACACCCCAAGTCTTAGACACAAACACCCTACACCCCAAGTCTTATAAGACAGAAGCACCCTACACCCCAAGTCTTAGACACAAACACCCTACACCCCAAGTCTTAGACACAAACACCCTACACCCCAAGTCTTAGACACAAACACCCTACACCCCAAGTCTTATAAGACACAAACACCCTACACCCCAAGTCTTAGACACAAACACCCTACACCCCAAGTCTTATTAGACACAAACACCCTACACCCCAAGTCTTATAAGACACAAACACCCTACACCCCAAGTCTTATAAGACACAAACACCCTACACCCTAAGTCTTATAAGACACAAACACCCTACACCCCAAGTCTTATAAGACACAAACACCCTACACCCCAAGTCTTATAAGACACAAACACCCTACACCCCAAGTCTTATAAGACACAAGCACCCTACACCCCAAGTCTTAGACACAAACACCCTACACCCCAAGTCTTATAAGACAGAAGCACCCTACACCCCAAGTCTTCTAAGACACAAGCACCCTACACCCCAAGTCTTATAAGACACAAGCACCCTACACCCCAAGTCTTAGACACAAACACCCTACACCCCAAGTCTTAGACACAAACACCCTACACCCCAAGTCTTATAAGACACAAACACCATACACCCCAAGTCTTAGACACAAACACCCTACACCCCAAGTCTTATAAGACACAAACACCCTACACCCCAAGTCTTAGACACAAACACCCTACACCCCAAGTCTTAGACACAAACACCCTACACCCCAAGTCTTATAAGACACAAACACCCTACACCCCAAGTCTTATAAGACACAAACACCCTACAACCCAAGTCTTATAAGACACAAACACCCTACACCCCAAGTCTTATAAGACGCAAGCACCCTACACCCTAAGTCTTATAAGACACAAACACCCTACACCTCAAGTCTTATAAGACACAAACACCCTACACCCCAAGTCTTAGACACAAACACCCTACACCCCAAGTCTTAGACACAAACACCCTATACCCACAAGTCTTATAAGACACAAACACCCTACACCCCAAGTCTTATAAGACACAAACACCCTACACCCCAAGTCTTATAAGACGCAAGCACCCTACACCCTAAGTCTTATAAGACACAAACACCCTACACCCCAAGTCTTATAAGACGCAAGCACCCTACACCCCAAGTCTTATAAGACACAAACACCCTACACCCCAAGTCTTATAAGACACAAACACCCTACACCCCAATTCTTATAAGACGCAAGCACCCTACACCCTAAGTCTTATAAGACACAAACACCCTACACCCCAAGTCTTATAAGACACAAACACCCTACACCCCAAGTCTTATAAGACGCAAACACCCTACACCCCAAGTCTTATAAGACAGAAACACCCTACACCCCAAGTCTTATAAGACACAAACACCCTACACCCCAAGTCTTAGACACAAACACCCTACACCCCAAGTCTTAGACACAAACACCCTACACCCCAAGTCTTATAAGACACAAACACCCTACACCCCAAGTCTTAGACACAAACACCCTACACCCCAAGTCTTATAAGACACAAACACCCTACACCCCAAGTCTTATAAGACAGAAACACCCTACACCCCAAGTCTTATAAGACACAAGCACCCTACACCCCAAGTCTTAGACACAAACACCCTACACCCCAAGTCTTATAAGACGCAAGCACCCTACACCCTAAGTCTTATAAGACACAAACACCCTACACCCCAAGTCTTATAAGACGCAAGCACCCTACACCCTAAGTCTTATAAGACACAAACACCCTACACCTCAAGTCTTATAAGACACAAACACCCTACACCCCAAGTCTTAGACACAAACACCCTACACCCCAAGTCTTATAAGACACAAACACCCTACACCCCAAGTCTTATAAGACACAAGCACCCTACACCCCAAGTCTTATAAGACAGAAGCACCCTACACCCCAAGTCTTAGACACAAACACCCTACACCCCAAGTCTTAGACACAAACACCCTACACCCCAAGTCTTATAAGACACAAACACCATACACCCCAAGTCTTATAAGACACAAACACCCTACACCCCAAGTCTTATAAGACGCAAGCACCCTACACCCTAAGTCTTATAAGACACAAACACCCTACACCTCAAGTCTTATAAGACACAAACACCCTACACCCCAAGTCTTAGACACAAACACCCTACACCCCAAGTCTTAGACACAAACACCCTATACCCACAAGTCTTATAAGACACAAACACCCTACACCCCAAGTCTTATAAGACACAAACACCCTACACCCCAAGTCTTATAAGACGCAAGCACCCTACACCCTAAGTCTTATAAGACACAAACACCCTACACCCCAAGTCTTATAAGACGCAAGCACCCTACACCCCAAGTCTTATAAGACACAAACACCCTACACCCCAAGTCTTATAAGACACAAACACCCTACACCCCAAGTCTTATAAGACGCAAGCACCCTACACCCTAAGTCTTATAAGACACAAACACCCTACACCCCAAGTCTTATAACACACAAACACCCTACACCCCAAGTCTTATAAGACGCAAACACCCTACACCCCAAGTCTTATAAGACAGAAACACCCTACACCCCTAGTCTTATAAGACACAAACACCCTACACCCCAAGTCTTAGACACAAACACCCTACACCCCAAGTCTTAGACACAAACACCCTACACCCCAAGTCTTATAAGACACAAACACCCTACACCCCAAGTCTTAGACACAAACACCCTACACCCCAAGTCTTATAAGACACAAACACCCTACACCCCAAGTCTTATAAGACAGAAACACCCTACACCCCAAGTCTTATAAGACAGAAACACCCTACACCCCAAGTCTTATAAGACACAAACACCCTACACCCCAAGTCTTAGACACAAACACCCTACACCCCAAGTCTTAGACACAAACACCCTACACCCCAAGTCTTATAAGACACAAACACCCTACACCCCAAGTCTTAGACACAAACACCCTACACCCCAAGTCTTATAAGACACAAACACCCTACACCCCAAGTCTTATAAGACAGAAACACCCTACACCCCAAGTCTTATAAGACACAAACACCCTACACCCCAAGTCTTATAAGACGCAAGCACCCTACACCCTAAGTCTTATAAGACACAAACACCCTACACCCCAAGTCTTATAAGACGCAAGCACCCTACACCCTAAGTCTTATAAGACACAAACACCCTACACCTCAAGTCTTATAAGACACAAACACCCTACACCCCAAGTCTTAGACACAAACACCCTACACCCCAAGTCTTATAAGACACAAACACCCTACACCCCAAGTCTTATAAGACACAAGCACCCTACACCCCAAGTCTTATAAGACAGAAGCACCCTACACCCCAAGTCTTATAAGACGCAAACACCCTACACCCCAAGTCTTATAAGACAGAAACACCCTACACCCCAAGTCTTATAAGACACAAACACCCTACACCCCAAGTCTTAGACACAAACACCCTACACCCCAAGTCTTAGACACAAACACCCTACACCCCAAGTCTTATAAGACACAAACACCCTACACCCCAAGTCTTAGACACAAACACCCTACACCCCAAGTCTTATAAGACACAAACACCCTACACCCCAAGTCTTATAAGACAGAAACACCCTACACCCCAAGTCTTATAAGACAGAAACACCCTACACCCCAAGTCTTATAAGACACAAACACCCTACACCCCAAGTCTTAGACACAAACACCCTACACCCCAAGTCTTAGACACAAACACCCTACACCCCAAGTCTTATAAGACACAAACACCCTACACCCCAAGTCTTAGACACAAACACCCTACACCCCAAGTCTTAGACACAAACACCCTACACCCCAAGTCTTATAAGACACAAACACCCTACACCCCAAGTCTTATAAGACAGAAACACCCTACACCCCAAGTCTTATAAGACACAAACACCCTACACCCCAAGTCTTATAAGACGCAAGCACCCTACACCCTAAGTCTTATAAGACACAAACACCCTACACCCCAAGTCTTATAAGACGCAAGCACCCTACACCCTAAGTCTTATAAGACACAAACACCCTACACCTCAAGTCTTATAAGACATAAACACCCTACACCCCAAGTCTTAGACACAAACACCCTACACCCCAAGTCTTATAAGACACAAACACCCTACACCCCAAGTCTTATAAGACAGAAACACCCTACACCCCAAGTCTTATAAGACACAAACACCCTACACCCCAAGTCTTATAAGACGCAAGCACCCTACACCCTAAGTCTTATAAGACACAAACACCCTACACCCCAAGTCTTATAAGACGCAAGCACCCTACACCCTAAGTCTTATAAGACACAAACACCCTACACCTCAAGTCTTATAAGACACAAACACCCTACACCCCAAGTCTTAGACACAAACACCCTACACCCCAAGTCTTATAAGACACAAACACCCTACACCCCAAGTCTTATAAGACACAAGCACCCTACACCCCAAGTCTTATAAGACAGAAGCACCCTACACCCCAATTCTTATAAGACGCAAACACCCTACACCCCAAGTCTTATAAGACAGAAACACCCTACACCCCAAGTCTTATAAGACACAAACACCCTACACCCCAAGTCTTAGACACAAACACCCTACACCCCAAGTCTTAGACACAAACACCCTACACCCCAAGTCTTATAAGACACAAACACCCTACACCCCAAGTCTTAGACACAAACACCCTACACCCCAAGTCTTATAAGACACAAACACCCTACACCCCAAGTCTTAGACACAAACACCCTACACCCCAAGTCTTAGACACAAACACCCTACACCCCAAGTCTTATAAGACACAAACACCCTACACCCCAAGTCTTATAAGACACAAACACCCTACACTCCAAGTCTTATAAGACACAAACACCCTATACCCCAAGTCTTAAACACAAACACCCTACACCCCAAGTCTTATAAGACAGAAGCACCCTACACCCCAAGTCTTAGACACAAACACCCTACACCCCAAGTCTTAGACACAAACACCCTACACCCCAAGTCTTAGACACAAACACCCTACACCCCAAGTCTTATAAGACACAAACACCCTACACCCCAAGTCTTAGACACAAACACCCTACACCCCAAGTCTTATTAGACACAAACACCCTACACCCCAAGTCTTATAAGACACAAACACCCTACACCCCAAGTCTTATAAGACACAAACACCCTACACCCTAAGTCTTATAAGACACAAACACCCTACACCCCAAGTCTTATAAGACACAAACACCCTACACCCCAAGTCTTATAAGACACAAACACCCTACACCCCAAGTCTTATAAGACACAAGCACCCTACACCCCAAGTCTTAGACACAAACACCCTACACCCCAAGTCTTATAAGACAGAAGCACCCTACACCCCAAGTCTTATAAGACACAAGCACCCTACACCCCAAGTCTTATAAGACAGAAGCACCCTACACCCCAAGTCTTATAAGACACAAGCACCCTACACCCCAAGTCTTATAAGACACAAGCACCCTACACCCCAAGTCTTAGACACAAACACCCTACACCCCAAGTCTTATAAGACACAAACACCATACACCCCAAGTCTTAGACACAAACACCCTACACCCCAAGTCTTATAAGACACAAACACCCTACACCCCAAGTCTTAGACACAAACACCCTACACCCCAAGTCTTAGACACAAACACCCTACACCCCAAGTCTTATAAGACACAAACACCCTACACCCCAAGTCTTATAAGACACAAACACCCTACAACCCAAGTCTTATAAGACACAAACACCCTACACCCCAAGTCTTATTAGACACAAACACCCTGCACCTCAAGTCTTATAAGACACAAACACCCCAAGTCTTATAAGACACAAACACCCTACACCCCAAGTCTTATAAGACACAAACACCCTACACCCCAAGTCTTAGACACAAACACCCTACACCCCAAGTCTTATAAGACACAAACACCCTACACCCCAAGTCTTATAAGACACAAACACCCTACACCCCAAGTCTTATAAGACACAAACACCCTACACCCCAAGTCTTAGATACAAACACCCTACACCCCAAGTCTTATAAGACACAAACACCCTACACCCCAAGTCTTATAAGACACAAACACCCTACACCCCAAGTCTTAGACACAAACACCCTACACCCCAAGTCTTATAAGACACAAACACCCTACACTCCAAGTCTTATAAGACACAAACACCCTACACCCCAAGTCTTAGACACAAACACCCTACACCCCAAGTCTTATAAGACAGAAGCACCCTACACCCCAAGTCTTAGACACAAACACCCTACACCCCAAGTCTTAGACACAAACACCCTACACCCCAAGTCTTAGACACAAACACCCTACACCCCAAGTCTTATAAGACACAAACACCCTACACCCCAAGTCTTAGACACAAACACCCTACACCCCAAGTCTTATTAGACACAAACACCCTACACCCCAAGTCTTATAAGACACAAACACCCTACACCCCAAGTCTTATAAGACACAAACACCCTACACCCTAAGTCTTATAAGACACAAACACCCTACACCCCAAGTCTTATAAGACACAAACACCCTACACCCCAAGTCTTATAAGACACAAACACCCTACACCCCAAGTCTTATAAGACACAAGCACCCTACACCCCAAGTCTTAGACACAAACACCCTACACCCCAAGTCTTATAAGACAGAAGCACCCTACACCCCAAGTCTTCTAAGACACAAGCACCCTACACCCCAAGTCTTATAAGACACAAGCACCCTACACCCCAAGTCTTAGACACAAACACCCTACACCCCAAGTCTTAGACACAAACACCCTACACCCCAAGTCTTATAAGACACAAACACCATACACCCCAAGTCTTAGACACAAACACCCTACACCCCAAGTCTTATAAGACACAAACACCCTACACCCCAAGTCTTAGACACAAACACCCTACACCCCAAGTCTTAGACACAAACACCCTACACCCCAAGTCTTATAAGACACAAACACCCTACACCCCAAGTCTTATAAGACACAAACACCCTACACCCCAAGTCTTATAAGACGCAAACACCCTACACCCCAAGTCTTATAAGACAGAAACACCCTACACCCCAAGTCTTATAAGACACAAACACCCTACACCCCAAGTCTTAGACACAAACACCCTACACCCCAAGTCTTAGACACAAACACCCTACACCCCAAGTCTTATAAGACACAAACACCCTATACCCACAAGTCTTATAAGACACAAACACCCTACACCCCAAGTCTTATAAGACACAAACACCCTACACCCCAAGTCTTATAAGACGCAAGCACCCTACAGCCTAAGTCTTATAAGACACAAACACCCTACACCCCAAGTCTTATAAGACGCAAGCACCCTACACCCCAAGTCTTATAAGACACAAACACCCTACACCCCAAGTCTTATAAGACACAAACACCCTACACCCCAATTCTTATAAGACGCAAGCACCCTACACCCTAAGTCTTATAAGACACAAACACCCTACACCCCAAGTCTTATAAGACAGAAACACCCTACACCCCAAGTCTTATAAGACACAAGCACCCTACACCCCAAGTCTTAGACACAAACACCCTACACCCCAAGTCTTATAAGACAGAAACACCCTACACCCCAAGTCTTATAAGACACAAACACCCTACACCCCAAGTCTTAGACACAAACACCCTACACCCCAAGTCTTAGACACAAACACCCTACACCCCAAGTCTTATAAGACACAAACACCCTACACCCCAAGTCTTAGACACAAACACCCTACACCCCAAGTCTTATAAGACACAAACACCCTACACCCCAAGTCTTATAAGACAGAAACACCCTACACCCCAAGTCTTATAAGACACAAGCACCCTACACCCCAAGTCTTAGACACAAACACCCTACACCCCAAGTCTTATAAGACGCAAGCACCCTACACCCTAAGTCTTATAAGACACAAACACCCTACACCCCAAGTCTTATAAGACGCAAGCACCCTACACCCTAAGTCTTATAAGACACAAACACCCTACACCTCAAGTCTTATAAGACACAAACACCCTACACCCCAAGTCTTAGACACAAACACCCTACACCCCAAGTCTTATAAGACACAAACACCCTACACCCCAAGTCTTATAAGACACAAGCACCCTACACCCCAAGTCTTATAAGACAGAAGCACCCTACACCCCAAGTCTTAGACACAAACACCCTACACCCCAAGTCTTAGACACAAACACCCTACACCCCAAGTCTTATAAGACACAAACACCATACACCCCAAGTCTTAGACACAAACACCCTACACCCCAAGTCTTATAAGACACAAACACCCTACACCCCAAGTCTTAGACACAAACACCCTACACCCCAAGTCTTAGACACAAACACCCTACACCCCAAGTCTTATAAGACACAAACACCCTACACCCCAAGTCTTATAAGACACAAACACCCTACAACCCAAGTCTTATAAGACACAAACACCCTACACCCCAAGTCTTATAAGACGCAAGCACCCTACACCCTAAGTCTTATAAGACACAAACACCCTACACCTCAAGTCTTATAAGACACAAACACCCTACACCCCAAGTCTTATAAGACACAAACACCCTACACCCTAAGTCTTATAAGACACAAACACCCTACACCCCAAGTCTTATAAGACACAAACACCCTACACCCCAAGTCTTATAAGACACAAACACCCTACACCCCAAGTCTTATAAGACACAAGCACCCTACACCCCAAGTCTTAGACACAAACACCCTACACCCCAAGTCTTATAAGACAGAAGCACCCTACACCCCAAGTCTTCTAAGACACAAGCACCCTACACCCCAAGTCTTATAAGACACAAGCACCCTACACCCCAAGTCTTAGACACAAACACCCTACACCCCAAGTCTTAGACACAAACACCCTACACCCCAAGTCTTATAAGACACAAACACCATACACCCCAAGTCTTAGACACAAACACCCTACACCCCAAGTCTTATAAGACACAAACACCCTACACCCCAAGTCTTAGACACAAACACCCTACACCCCAAGTCTTAGACACAAACACCCTACACCCCAAGTCTTATAAGACACAAACACCCTACACCCCAAGTCTTATAAGACACAAACACCCTACACCCCAAGTCTTATAAGACGCAAACACCCTACACCCCAAGTCTTATAAGACAGAAACACCCTACACCCCAAGTCTTATAAGACACAAACACCCTACACCCCAAGTCTTAGACACAAACACCCTACACCCCAAGTCTTAGACACAAACACCCTACACCCCAAGTCTTATAAGACACAAACACCCTATACCCACAAGTCTTATAAGACACAAACACCCTACACCCCAAGTCTTATAAGACACAAACACCCTACACCCCAAGTCTTATAAGACGCAAGCACCCTACAGCCTAAGTCTTATAAGACACAAACACCCTACACCCCAAGTCTTATAAGACGCAAGCACCCTACACCCCAAGTCTTATAAGACACAAACACCCTACACCCCAAGTCTTATAAGACACAAACACCCTACACCCCAATTCTTATAAGACGCAAGCACCCTACACCCTAAGTCTTATAAGACACAAACACCCTACACCCCAAGTCTTATAAGACAGAAACACCCTACACCCCAAGTCTTATAAGACACAAGCACCCTACACCCCAAGTCTTAGACACAAACACCCTACACCCCAAGTCTTATAAGACAGAAACACCCTACACCCCAAGTCTTATAAGACACAAACACCCTACACCCCAAGTCTTAGACACAAACACCCTACACCCCAAGTCTTAGACACAAACACCCTACACCCCAAGTCTTATAAGACACAAACACCCTACACCCCAAGTCTTAGACACAAACACCCTACACCCCAAGTCTTATAAGACACAAACACCCTACACCCCAAGTCTTATAAGACAGAAACACCCTACACCCCAAGTCTTATAAGACACAAGCACCCTACACCCCAAGTCTTAGACACAAACACCCTACACCCCAAGTCTTATAAGACGCAAGCACCCTACACCCTAAGTCTTATAAGACACAAACACCCTACACCCCAAGTCTTATAAGACGCAAGCACCCTACACCCTAAGTCTTATAAGACACAAACACCCTACACCTCAAGTCTTATAAGACACAAACACCCTACACCCCAAGTCTTAGACACAAACACCCTACACCCCAAGTCTTATAAGACACAAACACCCTACACCCCAAGTCTTATAAGACACAAGCACCCTACACCCCAAGTCTTATAAGACAGAAGCACCCTACACCCCAAGTCTTAGACACAAACACCCTACACCCCAAGTCTTAGACACAAACACCCTACACCCCAAGTCTTATAAGACACAAACACCATACACCCCAAGTCTTAGACACAAACACCCTACACCCCAAGTCTTATAAGACACAAACACCCTACACCCCAAGTCTTAGACACAAACACCCTACACCCCAAGTCTTAGACACAAACACCCTACACCCCAAGTCTTATAAGACACAAACACCCTACACCCCAAGTCTTATAAGACACAAACACCCTACAACCCAAGTCTTATAAGACACAAACACCCTACACCCCAAGTCTTATAAGACGCAAGCACCCTACACCCTAAGTCTTATAAGACACAAACACCCTACACCTCAAGTCTTATAAGACACAAACACCCTACACCCCAAGTCTTAGACACAAACACCCTACACCCCAAGTCTTAGACACAAACACCCTATACCCACAAGTCTTATAAGACACAAACACCCTACACCCCAAGTCTTATAAGACACAAACACCCTACACCCCAAGTCTTATAAGACGCAAGCACCCTACACCCTAAGTCTTATAAGACACAAACACCCTATACCCCAAGTCTTATAAGACGCAAGCACCCTACACCCCAAGTCTTATAAGACACAAACACCCTACACCCCAAGTCTTATAAGACACAAACACCCTACACCCCAAGTCTTATAAGACGCAAGCACCCTACACCCTAAGTCTTATAAGACACAAACACCCTACACCCCAAGTCTTATAAGACACAAACACCCTACACCCCAAGTCTTATAAGACGCAAACACCCTACACCCCAAGTCTTATAAGACAGAAACACCCTACACCCCAAGTCTTATAAGACACAAACACCCTACACCCCAAGTCTTAGACACAAACACCCTACACCCCAAGTCTTATAAGACACAAGCACCCTACACCCCAAGTCTTATAAGACAGAAGCACCCTACACCCCAAGTCTTATAAGACGCAAACACCCTACACCCCAAGTCTTATAAGACAGAAACACCCTACACCCCAAGTCTTATAAGACACAAACACCCTACACCCCAAGTCTTAGACACAAACACCCTACACCCCAAGTCTTAGACACAAACACCCTACACCCCAAGTCTTATAAGACACAAACACCCTACACCCCAAGTCTTAGACACAAACACCCTACACCCCAAGTCTTATAAGACACAAACACCCTACACCCTAAGTCTTATAAGACACAAACACCCTACACCCCAAGTCTTATAAGACGCAAGCACCCTACACCCTAAGTCTTATAAGACACAAACACCCTACACCTCAAGTCTTATAAGACACAAACACCCTACACCTCAAGTCTTATAAGACACAAACACCCTACACCCCAAGTCTTAGACACAAACACCCTACACCCCAAGTCTTATAAGACACAAGCACCCTACACCCCAAGTCTTATAAGACAGAAGCACCCTACACCCCAAGTCTTATAAAACACAAACACCCTACACCCCAAGTCTTATAAGACGCAAGCACCCTACACCCTAAGTCTTATAAGACACAAACACCCTACACCCCAAGTCTTATAAGACGCAAGCACCCTACACCCTAAGTCTTATAAGACACAAACACCCTACACCTCAAGTCTTATAAGACACAAACACCCTACACCCCAAGTCTTAGACACAAACACCCTACACCCCAAGTCTTATAAGACACAAACACCCTACACCCCAAGTCTTATAAGACACAAGCACCCTACACCCCAAGTCTTATAAGACACAAGCACCCTACACCCCAAGTCTTATAAGACAGAAGCACCCTACACCCCAAGTCTTATAAAACACAAACACCCTACACCCCAAGTCTTATAAGACACAAGCACCCTACTAACCTATTATTACAATTCGACAGGTAGTGCTTTAAGAAGGACACAGGCATGTCCACAATACAATTGTAGTGTAAACGCAGGTCTACGAGGAGACATTTCTCATCAAACAACATGCTTAACAACCTATTGTTCATAGCATTCAACATTGCCAATTCGTTTCTATGCGTAACTGAGTGGGTATCGGGGGCGGGGTTAGTTTGGAATTAGAGATTACGACGGAATTATAGATGGGGCGTGGGACGACGTAGTGGGATCTAGGGAAGAGTCCGATTAAGGAGAGGATTTTAATGCCAATTAATTAAGAGACAACGATGTTACCCCGGGGGGTAACCCGGGGTAACCTCGGGTTACCCCCCGGATTACCCCCCGGGTTACCCCCCGGGGTAACCGAGGTACCCCGAGGTAATGGCGAGTGGAAGCCGCGAAGCGATTATAGCGGAATTTGTAGAGTATATGAGAACTGAACCACGGACGAACTCACACTAACCGTAGTCGATGAAGATCTCGCTGAGATAAATAAAGCTGGGGAGGCAGCGAGTGAAAGTGTTAATCGCCAGTGGACAGTTTCTAAGTTCTAGTCCGAGTGAAGTGATGCAATGTTTCGGGACCTGGATACGCTCTCCACTGAAAGACTCGGCATATAGATCATTGAGGTCGCTGGTCAGAAATGTATTGTATTGTTAGACACTTAAGGAAACATCTCAGAGTAATATTTGGCTATTATATAACTGCGAGATTGGCCTTATCTTGGATTTCTTAGTAGAATAAATTATCTTATGGATTTTGAATGTAAACAATCATTTTAATTTACATAAAGAATTTTTTCAGAATTTTAAATATAAAATTTTGATCAACTAAATATTGTGATAGGCAAAAGAAAATATAAAGGTAAAATAATTTGAATTCATTTTAGGGAAAACTATATTTTCACTAAATTGTAAGTTTAATTAAATATTTTAAACCTATTTGAATGTGCATATGATTAATCTATCGTATATCCATATTCAATTATTCGATGAAATCTATGACTATTTACATAAACTGTTAGGTTAAATAAAGAAACAATTACAGCTTAGAGTTAATGTATTAATATACAGTCGTAATTTGCTAAATAGTATAATATTTACAGAACTTATCAGTCAGCCATGTTATCTGTCATTAAAAAAAGATGGATATATGTATAAATAATGTCAAATAGTATTTTGAATTTAAATGTATCCTTATCTCTCTTAGACAAATAACGAAATGATATAAAGTTCAAATCCGTGCGCAACTACGACTCATATCGTTGAGGCAGCTCAGCGGACCTCCGCCGACTAACACATCGTGTGCAATTTCTGGTTTGCCAGCGATCATTATGAACAGCAGATGCCAAGATCTGCTAGTTTCAGTTGTACGCCAGTTCTTAATCTGGAGTCTTTTCAACGGAGTCGATGCAATCAGAGACTCCATAACTTCGCACAAGGTAATCGGGTCCCCTACAATCATGCCCACGATGAGGGTGTGCAGAAAAGGAAACAATTCCACTAGTAGGTTCGTGCACTCGGCGAATTTGCAAAGCATGTTCTGGTGGATCGTCAACTGTCGTGCAAAAAATTCAAAATTATTACACAATTTATATTTTTACTTACATTTTAAATTTAAAACTTCAAATATATACAAACTTGCTTTATTGAGTTGCGAGCTTTTATTGGAATTATGCTAATTCTCTGTTTTGGCAATGCATCTAAAAATAAAAGAAATATTTAAAAACATCTTCTATTTTCACTAGAATAAACAATTTAATTATCTAAACAATTTTATATTAAAGCTATTTAAATATTATTCATTAATATTTACAAAGGAGACTTTTTTTTTTAATATTGTATTTCATAAATATAACCAATATTTCTATTTAGCATAGAGTTAATTAGTAGCGAAATGTCATACTAACTAAGGGTTTTCAAAAGAGATATACTATTAATTCTGAAATTGTACAGCTCTTGATACGAGTAAACGTCCATAGAGTCGGGGTTAAATTCATTATAAAAACTGTTGTGTTCGTAAAGTTTTAAACGAGAGCGATTTAATTCTTTTTTCCATTGCAATTCAATATTGATCCCTACGTGTGTTCAATTTAAAGAAGTTGTTCAGAAAATAATGGACTATGAGTAAAAACAAAAAATACAATTTGTGAATATGTATATTATTTTAATATAAGATATTCTAAATTATAAAAACCTCTTTCACTTATAACTTTGCTATATTTTTCTAAAACACTGACGCCCATAATTTTAATAATTTGTACAAGTATTTCTTTAGGAATTTCTAATAGTGCAAATATAAATAAATAAACATTCCTAAAATAGCTTTAAAGTACCAAAATAAAATGATATAATTAATGTATATATGCAATAACAAATATATAAGTATTATTAAGTATTAAGTAGTTTAACAATATATATATATATATATATATTATTCTAAATATATACTAATTAAAAATATATTTAATTTGAATCAAAATATTTTTTGTGGATAAAACTATCAAAATAATATCACAAATCAAAGAATAACACAGATGTGACACTTCGCCTATTCCTAACTTTTAATTAAATCTGAAGAAATTAAAGATTTCCGAACTATAACCCGAGCACTGGATTCTTCCAAACTTGGAATTCTAAACCAATAAATTAAATCAATATTGTTATTTAATATAAAATATATAATTATTTATTGATGTTATTCAAAATAATTATTTACTATATTGAATGCATATACTTTGTATGTATGTTTATTAATATTATACTATTTAAAATGTGAATTACTATTTTCTTACAAACCCGGAATCATCCTTTTTATATGGTAATTCTATGAACTCATAATCTTGAACGGCGTCCATTTTTTTTCGAACTAAATACAATGTTAAATGAATTAAATAGATATTAAATGTTATTGATATACATAAATACTTTAATATTTGAATATTAACGTGATAATTATAATAATATTAAATTTAAATGCCGTTAAAAAAATTATTTAGTTCACCCTAATTAAATATAAATATTAATCCAAATAAAAACATAAATATGATCATTAATCAAAAATATGAATACATACAATATAAATATAATATAAATGTACTATGTTAATAATAAATCAAATTGTATATATATCTTTTATTAATAATTTAGTAGATACAGTAAATTTATACGAACTTTGTGTTTAATAAAAATCGGAAGTAAAGTTAAACCATCGGGAAAATGGCGGGAATACAAAGACATTAAAAGTATATACATACAATTAAGGTCATTTACTGAAGGGTCAATATTATTGTACCATAGATTTATAATTTTCAAAAATTATAAACCTATTACTATTACTATTACTATGACTATTAATACCTATGACTATTACTATCATAAATGAAATATTTTATGAAATCTAGTTTAAAATATCCTTATCCGATCAGAATACCTATAATAATTATTATTATTTCGCAACATATACACTGTACATTGTACAGTGTACAATGTACAGTGTGCATTGTACAGTGAATAACACTAGCTCATAGGATTTAATAAGGTGTAAGAAATATATTCTACTATTTTATTTACAAATATTCAAATAAAAGCGAGAGGCTCAAAGTACCATAATTAATATGTTTGCATTTTATTATATTACTTTGCAAACATAATCATTATTATATAATATATTAACTTTTTTATCTACTACTGAATAATTTTAATTTAAATTGTAGCCAATATAAATTATATTAATTATGTATTTCATTATTATTATATAATATATATTATTACAAAATAATGATTGTTACTAAATATAATATACTGCATAATTTAAAAATAAATTAATATTCTAAAATTTAAAAATAATTTGGACATATTAGTTACAATTGTTTTTATGTAATATTTTATAACTTATTTATATGTTTTCTTTAAATATAATTTATATTATTAACCCTTAATATAATTATTAATACAATCTATATAAAGCTGATAAAATCATATTCTACAATAAAAGTTATTTATATACTCAATATCAATACTATATTGGTAAATAAAAATTCAATTGATAAATTCAAAATTAAATTTTTCTTGTACAATTTTTATATATAATGAATACATGTGTATATATACATACAATTATATAGTATAACTATATATATATATATATAATGAAGACATGTGAATATATACATACAATTATATAGTATATATATATATATATATATATATATATATATATATAATGAATACATGTGTATATATGCATACAATTATATAGTATAACTATATATATATAATGAATACATGTGGATATATACATACAATTATATAATATATATATATAATGAATACATGTGTATATATGCATACAATTATATAGTATAACTACATAGTTAATCTTTACATTTATATGAAAGTAAAGCTCTTCAACCATAATGTCGATGTGGAAAGATATTGGGATATGCTCCTGGATTTAAATAGTAATTTATACATTTTTGATGGTTGGATATCTATTAAGATGTTTTGAAGTTTGATTCCATTATATAACATTGTAGATATCTACCTCGTTATAGATCTGATAAAGTTAAATAAATTATTAGTTTTATTATGTTACATATTTTAAATTATATTCTAAATGAAATTTTTCCATACGTTGATCCATACGTTGATCATATGTTGGTATGTCAGTATGCAAGTCAACCCATTTCCATATTTGATATAAAATTCAATTCGTATATTAGTCGCTTTATTTTGGACTATTATTTTGTTTGTCTGTCATTAAATCTATGGATGAATTACTTTTATATTTCTGTCAATCTTATTAATTTTTCAATCGATTTCGATTATTAATTTATCTTAAGTCGAAAATTATTCTGTGAAATGGGGATAAACAAATTAGATTTTGCATTATATATTTTTTGAGCTAAATACCCTATATTATAAATGTATTTTAATTTTAATACATAAATTAACAATTAATAATTGGAATATGAAAAATGAAGTATTAATATCTTATGAATATATATCATTTAATTGCTTAGATTAGAATCTTAGATAATATTAATCAAACAATCAAATATGCATTTGTATTTAACATAGTTGAATTAAATAAGAGATTGAGAAAATTGTCAGTAATAAATATAACATTATTACGTGTTATATTAAGTAATTTATAAATAAATAACAACTGCACAACCTATGACATTATATAATATATAAATATACATATAATTAAAAAAACTACAAGTAAATTTGAAAGACAAAGTATAACAGTAAAAAAAACTGTATATTTGATATTAATCGTATTTGATGTATCTGTATGAATCACTAAATACGTATATTAATATATATATATTACTGGACATAGTCTTGGAAAATTAATAAAATAAATACTATTATTGTTATGGTCAAGAATTTATTCAATCAAAACAATATATAAA
Organism: Osedax frankpressi; assembly: GCA_964035775.1. NCBI lineage: Eukaryota > Metazoa > Annelida > Polychaeta > Sabellida > Siboglinidae > Osedax > Osedax frankpressi. The sequence continues at coordinate 16,248,018 of OZ038312.1, read as the reverse complement.
TATGATTAAATTGAATAGTTGGTAAGGGTGTTATCGTCATGTGCTGAGAAGAAGTTCCGTATTACACAATAAAAATATCTAAATTGTCTTCCATCGGGAGTCGCAATCGGGCAGTCAAATTAAAATGTATATCAAAATTCAATAAAAAAGCCGAGAAAGATAATGAGCGAATGTAACGACTGCAGTTACTCCGGCTTTGATTCATAGCACGATGAATAAAGGCCGACGTCTCTATTTACGGGAGTTGTAGCCAAACACAACCTTATTCATGGGGTTAGTGGGAGATTTCTGCCACAGCTTCTGTACCATGTGCTTAAGCTGCGATAGTCGCAGATCCGGAAACTTGATCCGCAGAGTTGCCAAATGTTCCTCCTCGAACTCGATGTAGATGGCTCGCATGCGCTTCTCGGGGTGTTTGTCGACGGGAACTATGGAGTCTCTGTAAAGAGCCGAAACAATAGATGGTGGCGAGGCTATATATCACGGATTTCTTTAAAAATTAATTACCAATTGTGTTATTTAACAAATTATTTACGCAATGTTATGAATACGCATTAGGGGTGGTGATATTTAGCCGTTCATGCTGATTGATAAAGAATATATAGATATTTATTATTTATAACATATATTGACAAAACTTTTATTTTTATAATCGATATTCACATTGCATTAAACGATTTAATAAGAAATTGCATATAAATTAATCATACCGAATTTTTAAAAATGGTCGTATAATGCGACCAATGAAACGAGCGCATTTTATTTACCAGTCATCTTTTTTATAAACAATGACATTTATTTGAATTCAATATTATTTAATAAATTTATTATTAATCAAACTATAATATGGATCTCAGGAATACTGATGATAACAATTTATTTATTCCTAGTGAAATGAATAAAACTCAACTACCCACATTCACAACCATTTATCGGCATTTTCTATGTTTACTTACTATTTCAAAATGTAATAAAAACAAAATTGAAGCTATAAGTCACACAACTAATGCTATTATCGAGATCTGGCAATCTGCGTCTCTACCTCACATTCCCTTTAAAAGTGTTCGTGTTAATGTAGACAAATTGGTGAAAATAGTCAAACTTATTAAAAAGAGCTACAAAAAAAGTTACTATAAGAATTCCGTCGAAAAAGCTAAACTCTATATTTTATTTGATATATTTAGCTGTAAATGCTCTGTTATTTGTAAATGTCAATGCAAAAGAGATGATAGAATACCTACCTTAGAAATTACCTTCATCACGAATCAAAGAGATAAGATAATGCCATTTATAGATACTACTTTTTGGTTGATACTCCAATTCAAAGTAGGAGAAAAAAACCATACCTGGATCTTCCAACACAATCCACTTCGCTAGTATTATACTGAGTAAATTATATTATTTATTTATACTATATTTATTTCTAATTTAAATCTAATTTACTAATTAAAATATGTTTAATAAATAATTTATTATTTTTTATAATATTATTAATTAATATTAATATATTAATTAATAATTATATTAAGCACTATCATAGAAACTATTAATAGTAATAATAATTATAATAATAGTTATATAATAATATAACTAATATTATTATACTATAATTTACAGCGTTGATACACCATATTATGATGATGATACATCAGGTGAGAACATCTATCTAGAAGATGATGATGAGTCATCAGATGAGAACCTCTATCTAGAAGATGATGATAAGTCATCAGATGAGAACATCTATCTAGAAGATGATGATGAGTCATCAGATAAGAAGCTCTATCTAGAAGATGATAATGAGTCATCAGATAAGAACCTCTATCTAGAAGATGATGATGATGATGAATATTTGAATGAAGAAATTTACATTATTAATGTAAATATAACTTTTAATGTATCTTATGTGTTTATTCAAACATATTTAGTTTAAAATTGAATTTATATTTCAGAACTACTCACCCTTTCTATAAGAAGATGATAGCAATGGCCGAAAGATATGGGACTAGAGTAACTGCACTGGTTGCTGTTATCAATGGCTTTGTGTATGACAAAGGAATAATATCGGAGAATGATAGAGTCAAGCTTCTCAACAGAAATATCGTCCGTTTTCAAAGAAAGAAAGAAGTACCGAGAAGAAAACACTCTTGAAACTACACATTTAAATGATCTTTATTTTGAAGGAAAAAAGGATAATACCTTACAGATAAATGGAACAAAGGAGATCGAGCAAAACACGTAACAATCATCAAGAGCCAGGGAGTAAGTTTATTACTCACACGATGCCACCGAATGGTGAATAAGTTGCTAAATCTATAATTGATTCCCTGGGCCCATCTGAATTATCGCATATTATGGCAATAGGAACTGACGGTACGTGTGCCAATACTGGTGCTACCAAAGGCAACATTACACGAATCCAAACATATTTAAAGAAGAAATTACACTGAAATGTTAGTATCTAGATTAATACTTATATTTTAATTTTTAAATATTAATTAATGGTATCTAATAAAATAATTAAACTTCGAGATCTGCTTCATTTTAATGAACTGCCGCTTCCTCACCTGTTTATTGAGATCTATGTAAAAACTACTTCTCCTAATCTAGTCTCGCAAAGTGTTCCGACTTCCCACCAGTAGACTTCACCGCTATCAAGATCGACAATGAATACGTTACGATGTTGGAAGCTATGGACGACATCGGTTGGGAATAGAAATATTTACGTGATTTGATTTCCACAACAACTCCACGACACCGAGTACGTCGACACACTCTTCTGGTAAACTAGGATACGCCAGATGGCTCACAGTTGCTAGCCGTATCTTAAGACATTATGTCTCTGTCTCTGACCCCGCAGCTAATCTTATTTTAATGGTAAACTTTGTTATGAATGTTTACGCTAAGGCCCAGTTCTCCATAAAGACGAAGTCACTCTTTACTGATTCTCCTACACACTTATTTAACATGATCCAGAACGCAGTCCAATTAGATGACAGTAGAATTACAGAAGTCATGTTACGAGTCATCGAGAACAACTCCTTCGCACTCCAAAGTGAAAACTTGTTATGTGTCATGTTAGCGGACTTCAGACCTAATATAAGAAGACAAGCCATTGATAAGATTCTTGATATCAGAAAGATATTCCGTGCTCGAGACAATGACTACTATGAGCTGAAGACAACTGACTCGAGTCTATTTTGACTGATGAATACTCATCCGAATATTTGGAATCTATTCTCGATTCATCGGAGCCATTCAGTTTTCCGAAATGTCACCCTGTCATACTCAATCCGTAGAACGTCACATTCGTCTTGTTTCTGAGACTTGTTCTATGATTGCTGACCAGAAACTCCTGGATTCCATAATCAACATTACTTTGGCAGAGAGAGAGATTATGCCTAAATTTATTTTACGCAAAGATTTTAATCTGTCATAATGTCAACGGCAGAAGGTCGTGTCCAGACCAGAACAACGGCAAATATTATACTTTATATTATTATTTTTTAACTTAATAAATATATTTAATTTCTCAATTATTCTTTTGTATACTATATTTAGTGCAATCCACAATATGTTTAATTGCAATCATGCGTATCTTAATCATGATTAATAACTCGAGTTATGCGGAGGTTACGAGCACGAGCCTCACCCACAGCATTTTTTTATTCTTCTTTTATCATTAAGTTATTTTTTTTTATCCATCTTTGTCGAATTTAAAAAATTATAAACACCAATAATTTTCCATTTTCAGTACTTTTACGTTAACATATAGAATATAATATGATGAAAAATATCGAAAATTTTGTAATTTTAAGGGGTATTTTAGCGAGAAAAAAACATACATTTTTATACAAATTTTGCATTAAATACGGGATATTTCATGAAAATGAATTACTTACAATACAAATGTTAACACATAGTAGTTTAGTCAATTGTTATTTAACAAATTGCATAAGAATAATTAAAAATTTTATAATTATAAAAAATTCTATGCTTTTCAAAAAATTTTGACAAAAATCTTGGAAAAAAAATACATATCATTTTTTTTATATGTTGAATATTTTTTACATGTAACATATCTATATATTACATACGCATAAGCAATTTCAAGGATATAAATTTATAAGTAATATGAAAAATAAACATATTTATGTTTTTTTCTAATTTTCCTATCTTTTTACATGCATTACCAATATTGCACAAAATTAAAAAAAAAATTGGTCATTACAAATAATCAAATGTTCATGTCTAAAAAAATCAGGTGTATCCGTCATTAAACATACATATATCACCACCCCTAATATGCATGCCTATATTTATAAATAGATCGCCATTGTGTCATTAATTCATATATCAAAAAAATCATATTTTAAATGATAGATGAAATTTAAATGATTATTTATAAATTTCTATATTAAATAATATTATAAATTTATAAATGATATGATAACTTAGAATATACACTATATAATATAGTGTCTATATACTTTTAACTTATAAATATGATGTCAGAGAATTGATAATGGAATATATTATATTAATGATCATAATTGTTTTTTGGTTATTGAAACTATGAAACCCAAAACATTGAAAAAGCATGCTATTTTAGTATAAATATTCATATTTTGGTATTTATTTAATTTTAGGGCAATAGGGTAATTTGATAGCAATTTTTAGTTAAGATAAAATATATATACATCAATAGTGTAAAATTTGTTAAAGTAATATGTCAATTTTAAACTACTTTATCATTAATTATAATATCTAACTGATAATAATTGTTTACTAGTTATTAAAACAATTTCAAACTATTATAATAACTGAATATAAAGTAAATAATCTGAATATCTGAATATTGGATATCTGATATCCTAATAGGATATGGTTATTTTTATATAATAATTTCATTGAAATTATTATAACTCCAAATTATTTAGTATTATCATATATATGTTTACAATCTATGCACGATTGTCATTTGACCCCAAATCATCAATTTTATCTGTGAAAATATAGAATAAATTGTTTAATATTAAAATAAGATACAAATAAATTTATAAATAATTGTAATGTATTTTTTAATAGTTTTTAATCATTGTGGGAGTTAGTTTATCGAAAAATGTGAGTGAGTTTACAAATTTAATAACATAAGGGCATGAACTTATTGTAAATTATGCTCAATTTAAAATAAAACCTGTACATTTTTAATCATTAGTTATTTTAAATTCGTTACCGAAATTCATAATTTTTTTACAAAATTTTGAAATGTTACAATACAAAAAGAATAGCTAGCTCATTGTATGATATATTGAATTACTCATATATAAATACTAAATATACTGTTTAATAGAATTACAATAGGATAATAGGCATAATACAGTTATATATTAATATAGTTGTACATTAGCTATATATTAATATAGTACCCAGTGGCTCGACTTATTATAATATTTTAAAATCACGATATTTCTAAAATTAATTTACATTTAAATAATTGTCAGGTTTGACACTAGAAATAAATATATATTAGAAATTATTTTGCCAGAAAAAGTGATATTAAATTAGATATCAAAACATGTATTAAACCGCAAATAATTACTATGAATCTGATAACTTTGAATTAATATAATTCCAAAATGACAATCGTACATAGATTATAAATATGCATGCAACGGTATCCAAAATTTAAATTTAATATAAAGAAGTATAATTGCAAACAATATATTGTTTTCAATATAATTTAGGTATTCTAAAAAATAAATACAATGTAAATTAGTATTTAGGATATTACTATTATTTTCAAATAAAACAAAGTATTTAAATACTCTCTCTAGAATGTATGAAGTACTTTACAACTATTTGAAAGAAGTTTTATATTATTATCTTAACTCGATATATCATCCGAACAATGGGTTAACAATTAGAATGACTAGATAAACTAACGTCAAAACAGAAATAGCTTCATGTACGGTTCTGGCGGAATCACCTTCGTACACAATACGATTGATGTTCTCTTCTATGGGCGTCTCGCAAACAGCCGGAGTAACTGCGTGTACGCGTGGGTATGTTAGTTTGTACGCGTGGGTATGTTAGTTTGTACGCGTGGGTTTGTTAGTTTGTACGCGTGGGTATGTTAGTTTGTACGCTAGTGCATCTGTCGGCAAGGCAACGTACATTACACTTCGGTTTGTAAGAAATGTTATTTTCTAAATTCAACAGCAATACAGTGAAACAATATGAATCCGAATATTCGAATCAGTACTCAATAATAAACGGGGTTTTCTAACCGACAAACCCAAACCTTTCGCCAAAATAAGCGTGTGGGGTAGGAGAGGGTTTGCGGGTCTAGGGCTGCGAACCCCGGGGCTAACCGTTTGGTGAAACTGGTTCGTTATCGTTTGACTTGAGGGCGATGGCGTTGATCTGATGCCGTGTGATCTTGGAGACCGGCACCGGCTTAGCGCTCTTCATCGTAGCGCTTTCCGCCTGAAGCAGTGCTTCGTTCTGCTTCTTGCGCTCGAGGAGGTCGAGTCGTTTACGCTCCTTTTCGTCCTGCGTTATGGAGGATGATCAATAATCAATAATCGATAATCTATAACTAATAATAGTTAAGTTAGCGGAGTAAATCAAGTAATTTTCGAAAGTCGATTAAAAAATAATTATACCTTTAATTGTACAAGAAGTTTACTGTTACAATTTTTAAATATTTATATTTTAAATGAGCACAATTTAAAAATATCTAGAAATTAATCAGAAGTTGTAGTTTGTGAAATAAATGTGTATTGCATTAATAATTCCTTCTCGGATAAAATATATAAATAAATAGCGGATACATGAATAGTGATTCCATTAAAAATAATTCAATCTGTGGTGATATCAATGCAAACTAATGACTCGGTACCTTTCGGGTGACTTTATTTTGATTCAATTTATTATCATCTCGCCAGTATTCATCCTCAATTTCTTTTTGTACTCGATCTTTCTCCTCCTGGCGCACTGCTTCCTTACGGGCTCTAGCCACTGTCGCCTTCGAACACTCCCCTTTGAATTTCTTAGGCATACCTACAAATCAATTATTCTTATGATGCCGAACGTAATAGATAATGAATTTTAATAAACATATACTTACTTTAAATATTAAGTCCCGCTGCTAAAAATGTCGAATGATTATCCAAAAAAAAAGTTGCATAACACAAAAATATTGTATATATAAAAGAAATTGTACATTGTACTGGACAGTAAGTTAAATTGAATTAGATGACTTGAGCGTGTTTCCTTAGAAGGCTTAATTTACATTATATGTATGCAAAATAAATGATATATATATACAAAATATCCTATATATATGAAAAATGAATGATATATATATATATAATATGCATTATCTGTATGCAAAATGAATGATATATATATATAATATATACCAAAAAAAAAGATAATATTATTTTCAATAAACCTAGGTCAACTGACGCTCTATATTATCATGGTAAACATATTGATTATTATCATGTGTGAATTAATTATGTTTATTTATTATAATGTATTGTAGATTTGCACAGAAATTTATATATAGAGTTTATTTTGTTTATACAATATTTATAAATAATTTATAAGCCTATATTATTGTATATAAATTGTATTATCAATATTCCATTTATTTGATGCCGATATATATTTTATTTATAAATAATTATATCATGACCAAGGAATTATAATAAATATGTTAGGATTGTTTTTGACATGCTTGAGAATATAATTGTATTTAGAATACCAACAATACTATAACTATTAAATAATCATTTATTGCTTATTTTATGACCAATGTTATGTTTACGTTATACGTAAACAAGTCAAAAAAAATAATATGAGTTTGTATGCATTCAAAAAATAAATAGTAAAAATAAAAAATAAATAAAACAGGTGTCCAATAAATAGATGTTTGAGGGAATTTTAATGAATGTTAAATACACCATGGCACCCCAAACTAGATCAATGCATATTATTATGTCTGGCATTGAATGAATTATATTTTACATATATATATAAATTATAATGAAAATGGTTTACACTGTCATATATTGCAGTACTAAAAAGGACATATTGAATATCCCAAACACCTGTATGCTATGCTTGGGCTTTTAGCTAAATCAATTGAACCACGAGATTAGAACCATTAGGTGACATACAGATTAAATAAGACAATGGTTGCAACTGTTCTACTAATCACTCGCAATAAAGAACATCCTGGTGGGGACTATTGATAGCGATATGTGGTCTTCATAAAGGACGTTACAGGTTGATCCATATTGCAAGCATTACACGATTAACTCCGTCGATGTTGCTACAGGGGTTCCCACTCAAGCGATGCTTCCATTCCATTCGATCACCGTGGTACTCGGCACCATATTTGGGTGAGAACTCTTCGAGCATTTATATTGCAAATATTATATGCTATATTGTTTCGCAATATAGCATATATCAAATCAGTCTTATAATGAATAAAACACTGTTCTTTTCAGGATGACAATATTTGACATCAATAACATCCTATTTATATACCTATTATATATATATATATTTCATTCAATATATAGTTCATGTGCATTAATATATATATATATATATGCATACATATAGGAAAATCACTTCTTTTCAAAACGATGTTATTTTATTGTATCATATATAATATATAATTTATTCAATTTATTATAGTATGCATTATTAATATCAATATGAACTAGTTTAGAAGGGATACTAGGTACTTAATAAGTACTGACATATGTTATACAGTCCCCAGAATCTATATCAATAATTTGGAGTTGATTATTATTGCATAGAAACAGTAGGCAAAGCGTAATTTTCGCGCGAAATTGTATTGATGACATCTCGTTTATTGTATCCAATAAAATAGTATTAAATTCATAATTAATAATTGTTCATAATAAAAATAAATAACATGATCAATAATATACTAATATAAAAGTCAAAATAGGATAATTATATAATATAATTTATATCAGAGAAGTTATAATTATAGAAGTTCAAATTTCTATATATAAAATTATTACATTTATACATAAATCTATTTTAATAGTGTGATCACAGTAGAGTTTTGTTTAATAAGACTTATATTTTTATAATAATTCTAAGTTATATTATTCATGACTGTAATCATGATGATTTAATAATTTTTAGAATGTTTTTCGCCATTAATATATAGCATACAAAGCATGTACAATATATAAATTATTATTTAATGTTAATTCTCATAACATTTTTGTACATTGCATAATATAATAATATAATATATTAATAAAAACCTTATATTTTATAGGGTGTATAGAACAAAAGTACATAGGCTCCTAGTAGCAAAATAATTTATTTATTTATTTACACCGGATATTTACGTAAAAATATTAATAATATAGAAAATTTCTGAATTAACATGTATAATATTAATTAGATCATGGATTCAAAAAATAGGGCTCCAACGCCCTCTTTTCGACGAAGACGGTCGGAAAATATATGCGATACCAATATATCAGATAATGACCCTAGCAAAGAGTTTTTTGAAGCTTGTAGAAATGGCGATTTAACAAAAGTTTCAGAGATAGCAAATTCTGTGAATGTAAATGCTAGGGATACTACTGGCAGGAGGTCTACACCTTTGCATTTCGCAGCAGGTTATATCAAGAGCCAATTTTACAATATCATTATTTTCAATCCTTAATATTTTATTGCTAAAAACTAAAATAAAAACGAAAATATCTACTTATATAATATATATATCACAACAATTGGAATTTGTATTATACTTATTATATACAATCATGTATTTATAAATACATTTAGTGCATATTATTATTATATTACTGATTATATATTAATTTGTCTATATATTACAATGATTATGTGTGTATATATGACAATAGATATTTAATTCTGAATTATAAATGATTAATATATTATGATAATATAATCATTTCATTATTTACTGTTAGGTGAATAATATTAGATTTATTATAATTCATTTATACTATATGATATGTAATCATGATATTTCAATGCAAAGCTTTTAGTACGTTTCGAACGCACATAAATAGAACTTGCCCCCATCGTTCAGGATTCGGCCGCAAGTCGGTTGTGGATCACCTAATCGCGGAAGGTTCGAGTGTTCATGCGCGGGACGACGGAGGCCTCATCCCGTTACATAACGCCGCCTCGTTTGGCCACTCGGACGTGGTGAGGGCGCTACTGCAGGCAGGTTCACCCGCCAACGCCCTCGACAATTGGAACTATACACCGCTACACGAAGCCGCTATTAAGGGAAAAGTCGAAGTATGCATTGGTTAGTTAGAATTCATTTCTCAACGAATGTGTTAATTGCGACTCTATTGTGTTGATATTTGCACTTGTTACTATTGCTACTTATTGTGTATCAAGAAAGTTAAGTACCTCTAGCGAGTGTCTATTCTATGATATTGTATAATTAATATGTAGATATATTAGTTTTAATATATTAATGTATAATGTTATTTTAATAAGGTAAAGGTTATTTAAATTCTACTTGTAATTTGGTTTGAAAATTGTTATAAAAACTATAAGATGTCCTATTTGTTATATATCTTTATTACCATTTTCACTACCTTGCAATACCTACCATCACATATCCATACTAAGGAAATATATATTGAAATCACTGATTTTTATTAACATCTTGTGGATATGTCCTACCAATTACACTTTTTATTTTATGATAATTCACTTTTGAATTCAAAATTAATTTTCATTAATAATACAATTTGATAATCATTATCTATCAAACATATCGGTGAGAGAGTTTTAAAATCCTATCAGTAAAATAATACAAAATCATATAAAATAAATTAACCAATGCAAAAGGTGAAATTATCTGGAATATATGCTGGATATATAAACATGATACATTTTTCAATTAATAATAATATTACCTTTCATAGTTAACTTTAATTTTATATGTGGTGATAATAAATATTTGTTTCCATTCCTAGATGTAAGATAATATTGTTATACTTGTATTAGATTTTAATTAATGATGTGATATATTTCTATTGTTCTATATTCACATATTCCTAAGAAACAATCCAGGTCATTTTAGTTTTTTTTATAAAATAAAAGTGAAAATATATTTTATTTCAAATAATTATATAAGATTGTATAATAGTTACATCATCTGGTTTCATGGGTTATTAGATATAAAGCCCTTATTTGTGAAACCCTTAATGTATCATGCCATTTATTAAAGTAGCACTGATAATATTGTATAAACAAATGTTATATTTAAATGTAGGGTATTTTTAAATAATGGACCCATGTAAACACCATAGATATAGAATAAATTAGATGCAAAACAGACTTGAAGAATGTGTAGGTTACAGCGAAATTGTTATTTAACATTATATAACATGGTACATAATGTGTAGGCTTGTCTATTTAGATTCTTATGCAATTCCTTGTTTTGAACCATTCTAAAAACTTACAAATAATATAAAAACTTGAATGACTTATTAATAATTTACTGTATATTTCTAATATATATTAATATATATCTTTTATTTAATAATAAATAGGTTATAATTTTATGATATACAATTTGTATACATTTTTCTTTAAATACCTGGCAAATATCTAGGTCATTATATTTTTGCATTGCATAATTTCTTATATTGTAAACATTAATTTTTGTAACACAGAAAGAATTTTATTAACTTTAAATCACGCTAAAAATCAAACAAAATAATTTCTAGTGATGTAATAATATGTCGTTGTGTGTTTCTTGCATCCGAGTTATGCTATATTGATAGTTTTTGATATCCCTATAAATACAATGAAATAATAGATTTTAAAATCCTTTTAGTACTAACAAAATAAAAAATTATGTAAAAGAAAGTATAGATATTGAATAACATGATAAACAATATTTAAGATAAGTTATTACCGCATTTATTGTGAATGAATTATAAGTTTAGATATAACACGTTTTAATTACTAGCGAGTTCTTAATAAATCATATTTTCAGATTCAGAGGTCAATTATTATATATAAATATTGTTCATATCATTTTTTATTAAATCAATTTGAATTTTTTTTTAAATCTAATTTTGAAACAAATATTTTTAAATCAATAACATTGAAACAAAATATAATAATGTGGTTATATAAGACTTATTACATTTATGTGCACACTGTGATAATTGAAGTCAGCATTCACATAAAGTTAATGTTCTACATAATTCTATCGTGATGTCTTATGCAATATGGATTATAATATTGATTATAATGTCATTTTCGACTTCCTTACATTTTAAATATTCTTAAAATTAAAGGAAACTATTTAATACACTTAATATACATATATGATAATATATACAACAACATTATGTTGACGTTTTTAAAAGCTCCAATTTTATATCAGTTTAATTATTCTAAATATATGTATAGACATATGTCAATCATCAAAAATAAATATTGTCATATTTAAACGAATAAAAAATATTTTATTATCTCATGACATTCATTCACAATATTTATTATTTTATAATAATCTATAAATAAAATAAATAAATTTATGAATTATAATATTTTATTTAAATATTATGCAAATAAATATCATGGTAAATAATCAAATGTAATTAGAATTTTTTTAATCTAATAAATATTTTCAAATAATTGTATTGATATTTTTTCAAGGATAACATATCATATGATTTAATCCATATTGCATACAACAATGGTACACAATTTTTATATAAATTATATTCAAAAATTCATTTAACATTAACTTATTAAAATAGATTTATAATATAATCCTATTTTAATTTAATATTTTATATTAATTATTACCCTATTTAAATTCACATTTTTATTATATATCATACAATGTATACAAATATTGAAATAGAGCTATATATTCTGTGAACTATATTATAAATAATTTATTTTTTAAAAATCCATAAGAATTTCATAATTTTATTTCATAATTGTATTGATTACATTTAGATATAATATTGCATTGTTAAATAAACTAGATATATGTGATATCATTAGTATGAAAGTGGTTGATCCCGGTTCTGACTCATTGAGTTTACATTATAAATACAATTGCTAAAGTGAGGGCACAGATCTTTACATGTCTTATTTGTATTGTTTATTCACTATACTATTAAAACATCTCTGTCTAATCTATGGTAATTTAAATAATAGTTTATCATTAATATATACCCAACAGCTTGGTTATAATGTGTCATATGGATTTATAAAGAATAGTATGTACTTTATATGCTTTGCAATGTGCTGCATGCATTTTTTAATATTATTTTTTAAGTAGACTCAAGAAATTACATCTACTCTCCTTCCAATCTCTAAACAACTCCATCTTAAACCTCATTACCGTATACTTAAACCTCCACCTCCCACTAGTGTTATTACAACACGGAGCCGACCAAAACATTGTAAATACTGAAGGTAAGACTTCCGTTGATTTAGCCGAAGACAACGAAGAATTTAACTCCACTGGCAAATCAACGAAAATGGTTGGTGAAAATTTGACTTACGCCCCAACTCCATGCATATACCTAAACCCCATATCTACCCCTAAACTCTATAGGAAACTCTAAGCACCATCCCTGAACTCCACGGCCATCCTCCTAACACCTGATGCTCTCTGCATATTCAGACACATATACAACCTTGCATACAAATCCTACGCAATTTCTAGCAATCTCTTTACACTACCTCAAAACTATCCTCCTACTCCCTCTCCTACCACCTCTCCTACCCCCTTCTACTACCCCTCTCCTACCCCCTCTACTACCCCCTCTCCTACTGTAAAATATATTATTAAAATATGAATGTATTGAATTGTTTCTATCTCTCAGTTATTGCGAGGGGATTACAAGAATGATGAATTGCTGGAGTCTGCGAGGAGCGGCAACGAAGAGAAGATGCTTTCCATTCTTACACCTTTGAATGTAAACTGCCATGCATCAGATGGTCGTAAGGTTATTTGAACACCATTGTTTAGAAACTCTTAAGTTTGTATCTTGTCTGCTTTAATTCATTGTCTTAAGACTTTGCTTCTTAATTTGCTTCTCAGATTTGCATTTTAAGACAACTATAATTTATAACTATAATTATTATTAACAATAATTTAATCCTAAGGATAATAATATTAGTTAAATATGAATTTATTATAATTTATCATCTATTTAAAGTTAAACTGCTTACTTCCTAACCTTGTTTCTCCTTTAAACCCCCCTGTAACTCCGCTCCTCCCCCTATAACTCCGCTCCTCCCCCTATAACTCTGCTCCTCCCCCTATAACTCCGCTCCTCCCCCTATAACTCCGCTCCTCCCCCTATAACTCCGCTCCTCCCCCTATAACTCCGCTCCTCCCCCTATAACTCCGCTCCTCCCCCTATAACTCCGCTCCTCCCCCTATAACTCCGCTCCTCCCCCTATAACTCCGCTCCTCCCCCTATAACTCCGCTCCTCCCCCTATAACTCCGCTCCTCCCCCTATAACTCCGCTCCTCCCCCTATAACTCCGCTCCTCCCCCTATAACTCCGCTCCTCCCCCTATAACTCCGCTCCTCCCCCTATAACTCCGCTCCTCCCCCTATAACTCCGCTCCTCCCCCTATAACTCCGCTCCTCCCCCTATAACTCCGCTCCTCCCCCTATAACTCCGCTCCTCCCCCTATAACTCCGCTCCTCCCCCTATAACTCCGCTCCTCCCCCTATAACTCCGCTCCTCCCCCTATAACTCCGCTCCTACCCCTATAACTCCGCTCCTCCCCCTATAACTCCGCTCCTCCCCCTATAACTCCGCTCCTCCCCCTATAACTCCGCTCCTCCCCCTATAACTCCGCTCCTCCCCCTATAACTCCGCTCCTCCCCCTATAACTCCGCTCCTCCCCCTATAACTCCGCTCCTCCCCCTATAACTCCGCCCCTATGCAGTCGACGCCCCTACACTTGGCAGCTGGGTACAACCGTACTCGCATTGTGCAGTTGATATTGAGGCACGGGGGTAACGTTCACGCTAAAGACAAGGGGTTAGTTGTCGTCACATGTATCTAATGTATTGTTATGACAACGTATGACCTACGAGTCCCTTCCTCCCCCCCCCCTAGGGATCTCCAGCGACTAGATAAATACATTTATTTCCACTGCGTAGCAACATTTATGATTCATACATCTTACCCTGATTCAAGATAAACTCGATGCATAATTTCACAATCTGTGTTATGCAATTTGTAACTTTAGTCAATTTACTTTATTAAATAATTGAAAATATCGCAGAATTAGTCGAACAAAGAATCTAAATCATAGATTGCGAATAGCTTATTCAATAAACAATATATCTTGTAATTTTATTACTTAATATGTATATCTAGATTATATTATAATGTTATATATTAATGTTATATTAACATTATATTAAGATTATTTTGAAATTAGAATAAATTGAGAAGTTTATTTGATCAGATTTGATTGGCCGAACAAATTCTTGCTATATATAGATATTTATAATTACCTTTCCACAGCGGTTTGGTTCCTTTACATAATGCCTGTTCCTATGGACATTTTGAAGTCACAGAACTTTTATTAAAGGTAGGTTATTGTAGAGAATTTGTGTGTGTGTGTTACAGGATCTTTGAGTGCGAGAGTGAATATATGAGTGTGAATGTGTGAGTGTGAGTGCCAAAGTGAATGTGTGAGAGTGAGTGTGAATGTGTGAGTGCGAGAGTGAATGTGTGAGAGTGAATGTGAGTGTGAGTGCGAGAGTGAATGTGTGAGTGCGAGAGTGAGTGTGAGTGCGAAAGTGAATGTGTGAGTGCGGAAAGTGAATGTGTGAGTGTGAGTGCGAGAGTAAATGTGTGAGTGAGAGTGTGAGTGAATATGTGAATGTGAGTGCGAGAGTGAAAGTTTGAATCTGAGTTTGAGAGTGAATGAATGTGTGAGTGTGTGTGTGAGTGCAAGAGTAAATGTGTGTGTGCGAGTGTGAATATGTGAGTGAGAGTGAATATGTGAGTGTGAGTGTAGATATGTGAGTGTGAGTGTGAATGTGAGTGCGAGAGTGAATATGTGATTGTGAGTGTGAATATGTGAGTGTGAGTGTGAATATGTGAGTGTGAGTGTGAATGTGAGTGGAAGAGTGAATGAATGTGTGAGTGCGAAAGTGAATATGTGAGTGTGAGAGTGAGTGTGGGTGTGTGACTTAGTAAGTCCAATACATTCACTTTCTAATATTTAATTACATTAATATTATAAAAACGATATAAAAACTTGCCTACCAGGAAATCAGATAGAGTGAGTGTGAGGTTACGTGTACAATTTCTCCATGATTAGCTTGACCCTACTATAACCCTCGACCCCGTCCCCCAGCACGACGCGGATGTGAATGCAATGGACCTATGGCAGTTCACCCCGCTGCACGAAGCTGCCAATAAGTCCCGATTAGATGTCTGCACTCTACTATTGTCCCACGGAGCCGACCCCACAATCGCCAACTGCCACTCGAAAACCGCCACAGATGTAGCTCCGACCCCCGACCTCCGCGACAGACTCCTTTGTTAGTTGATCTTCGTTATCCCAGTCTTCGACGCTCGACTTCTATAGTTAATGTATGTTTCGTTGCATGTTGTTTATAGAAGTAGCCATAACATCTTTACTAAGTTGTAAATAGAATATGCAACACAATTATATATACGACATTCCTTCAGGTAAACAAGTTATTCCAAATCTTTGGTGTGTTTATTTTTATGTGAAGATTACACGAATTACTAATATTTATATTAATTAAATATTTGAGATCTTTAAAAATTAGTTATTCCAAATGAAAACTTAACTTTTTGCTTTCGGAATACAATTATGAATATGATATTTCAATTTTTTAAATTATTCTTTTTTTTTGATTCATGAAATTAAATTTTAAAATGAATATTAATTAAAATATATTTATGAAAGAAGTTTAAATGAAATCTTGAATTATTATTGTTATATTAATGATTTACATTCTACAAATATTACAATATTAATTATTATAATAAATTAATATATCATATTTAATTATTGAATATATTATTTATATCGTTGTTAAAAAACATTATTAGGATAATATATTAAATATAAATAATGATCACTCTAATTTTCATGATGAGAAGATTAAGCAGTAATATTATTTCTAAATCCTGTATAATTTTCATTACTCTATTTTTAGCTGATTATTAATCATTACTAAATAAAAATGTAATCCATTATTATTGTAAAATCGGGCGATTTGTCCGATTTTAATGAAATAGGTTTAGTTCTAGTTTCAATTGAGTTAAAAATTCAACTTTATTAATTGTCATTTTTGAGATTTAGCTAATCCTATTAAAATTTAACAGTTGAATTATATGTTTTTATAGTTTATTAATTATATTAAAATATAATTATTTTCTTCAAATTGATGTGCAAGAAATTGAATACAATTTTTTTATGTACTTTTATAAAATAATCGTTTTTAAATTTATTTAAAATTTATTTCAAAAAATTAAAAATATGACAAATAAATATAATAAGTGAGTTGATATTTACATGTGTCTTAATACTGTCTATTAGGAGTACATTTTATTTAACTGATAATAATTCTACATTATAGATTCAATAGATATGATAGATTAAGCTATTTTGAAAAAAATTAAAACAAATTGATAAAAAGTGATGATGAGCTAAAGATTGCAAAAATAGAATTAACATTTAAAATGATTATTTCTGCTATTTGCCTTCCACATGTGCATTGCAAACTGTGTATTGGCCAATGAAATGAAAACATTTTATTTTTCTTATACCTTTTGTTCAAACTATAAACTTTGATGCTGATAATTTATAAAATGTGTTTTATTATTTAGAGGGTTTTGAACAACTGATTGAATTTATGAAATTTTCAGAATAGAGGTTTAATATATAGTTAATAATATATTGGTACATTTAATAAGTTAAATATATAGAATAGATACAATTATATTATAAGAATGTCAAAAAATCAATACATTTTATTATTTCTCTTTATTTTTTTAAAACTCGACCTTGTACCATAAAAATTACTTATATATGAATATAATATAAATAGTTAAACAAATTATATTTGTAATCAATCTTAAATACGATACAGATTATTTAGTTAATACCCTAAAACTTTACCTTTAACTATTGTATTCTTATTTTTAATATTTAATAGCACACTCCATTTATTCTTTCTTAATAATAGTACATTATTATTTTTATATATATTTTAATATTGATTTGAATCTAATTATTTAAATATCATTTCATTATACATGAACTGTTTGTAACTGTAATCAATAATAAATGTAAGTTTATCTTATATAATTTAACAGTTATTTAATTTGAATCTTTATATTTAATAAGAGATATCAAATAGGATTATTAAATACATTTATCCGATTGTATAAAATATTTTAAGTATTCAATATTTTATTTATTTCATAAACTTCATATCCCACCACAATACCACTCTATTCACCACTCTATTAACCACTCTATTCGCCACTCTATTCGCCACTCTATTAACCACTCTATTAACCACTCTATTCACCACTCTATTAACCACTCTATTCACTACTCTATTCACTACTCTATTCACCACTCTATTCGCCACTCTATTCGCCACTCTATTAACCACTCTATTAACCACTCTATTCACCACTCTATTAACCACTCTATTCACTACTCTATTCACCACTCTATTCACCACTCTATTCACCACTCTATTCACCACTCTATTCACCACTCTATTCACCACTCTATTAACCACTCTATTAACCACTCTATTCACCACTTTATTCGCCACTCTATTCGCCACTCTATTCACCTATCTATTAACCACTCTATTCGCCACTCTATTCACCACTCTATTCGCCACTCTATTCACCACTCTACTCACTACTCTATTCACTACCCTACTTGCCACTCTATGGCTATCTGGTACCATTCATCAACTCTACTTTACTCATTACTTGTATATCAAATATATTAATCTATTTATAGAATAAGATTAGTGGTATTTGAATAGTTTTTTTAATTTTTATTCTATCATTTATTATTATATTAATTATTATTATAAAATTATTATCACAATATAAATTAAAGTATGTTTAATAAAAGGTTAGAGTAGAATAGCGTAGTAGAGTAGAGTAGTGTAGTAGAGTAGATGAGATGAGACCATTCTTAAAATGGAATTTTAATAGTTTATTTTCTAAAATATAATAAATATTTTATAAATTTGTACATGTCCAATTTTTACAATGTAATCGGAGATATCTAAAATTTCATCATAAAATCAGCTAGGTGAACTTTACACTTTACAATCAATTTTCATTGTTAAACACAGTTATCTCTCCATAACAAATATTTTGTAATTTATCATAAAATGAACTATTTGAGTGAAAAAGAAGGCAAATTAAATATGCCCTATTATAACATTTCCATTGAAACACTAGCTAATTTTGTTTACACTGAGATTTAAAATATCAATTGATAACATAGCATTATTCCGATATGTAGATGAGTACAGAGGTCATTGTCTTCTAAAGGCAGTCCGACAGGGAGATCTAGTGCGAGTCAAACGACATGTCACTTCAGATACTGTTGGCTTTAAACATCCTTATTCTGGTGATTCTGCTTTGGTTAGTTTCTTCCTCACTCTCTACCTCTCCCTCACTTCCTCTCCCCCTCCTCCTCCCCAACTCCCTCAATCCCTCTCCCTCACTTCCTCTACATCTCCCACTCCCACTCCCACTCCTACTCCCCCTACCTAACCACACTATACCATGTAGCACATAGCAGCCTCTTGCCCCTTCTTAAAACGACGCAATATTGTGGAATATCTCTCTAGAAAACTATTAAATTCTAATAAAATCAACTCCACAAATAACGAGTTAGTTTTTTTTCACTTATTATTATTTGTGTTAAGTAGAATTTAGTGAATATTATTTACTGATATTCTGCTTGTACTCGTGTACTATGTCCTACTTATAATGTATTTATGATGTAACATTATTTGAATCTCGCGATGAAGTTATTAAATTAGTATTCAGTGATTTATGTTTATTATTATAATGTATAATTTGCTATTGAGTTGTATGTAAAATCACGTCAAAAGAAGGCAACGAAAGTGTTTTTAAAGTTATTTATTTTAATTAATTTTAACTAAATTCATTAAATTCTATGAAAGAACTTCAATGAAAATAAAAATTACTAAATTTAAATAAGAACAAATGTAACAATTTATATTCTATAATAATATCTATATTATATCATTATTACTCATTATCTTACTTATCCGATTATTATGTAATTACTAGGATATAATTTGTCGAATCCATTGAATTCACCCATTGTTTCCGCTGTTAGTTTGCTGACCTCTCTGCACATTGCCTGTGACCACGGTCACCTGGATGTGGTGGAAACCCTACTGAAATACGGTTGCAACGTTGGTCCACTTAATACGCACCATTCTCCACTCTACACATTGCCAAC
The DNA here is from genome assembly GCA_964035775.1 of Osedax frankpressi. Classification (NCBI taxonomy): domain Eukaryota; kingdom Metazoa; phylum Annelida; class Polychaeta; order Sabellida; family Siboglinidae; genus Osedax; species Osedax frankpressi. Next base: position 16,227,435 of record OZ038312.1, on the reverse strand, counting down.
TGAATATCGAATGTAAAAACTAACCACTCCAAAACCACATCCACATTGCCAACTAATTATTGTGCCCCTAAATCTACTCTCAAAAACTACCGCCGTGATACATCTAGCCATTACAGGCCATCCTAAACACATCACTAAACACAACACTAAACACAGCACTAGATACAACACTAAACACATCACTAAACACAACACTAAACACTACACTAAACACAACACTAAACACAACACTAAACACAACACTAAACACAACACTAAACACAATACTAAACACAACACTAGACACAACACTAAACACAACACTAAACACAACACTAAACACAACACTAAACACAACACTAAACACAACACTAAACACAACACTAAACACAACACTAAACACAACACTAAACACATCACTAAACACAACACTAAACACAACACTAGACACAACACTAAACACAACACTAAACACAACACTAAACACAACACTAAACACAACACTAAACACAATACTAAACACAACACTAGACACAACACTAAACACAACACTAAACACAACACTAAACACAACACTAAACACAACACTAAACACAACACTAAACACAACACTAAACACAACACTAAACACAACACTAAACACAACACTAAACACAACACTAAACACAACACTAAACACAACACTAAACACAACACTAAACACAATACTAAACACAACACTAAACACAACACTAAACACAACACTAAACACAACACTAAACACAATACTAAACACAACACTAAACACAACACTAAACACAACACTAAACACAATACTAAACACAACACTATATACGCGTCTAACCATAACACCCAGATCAATTACCGCGACTTTACAGACCAAACCTAACCACGCCCCCAACCACTCCCCCAGATCAACACCCTAGACTCTCTGGGTCAAACCGCCCTGCATAGGTCCGCCGTGAGTGGCAGTGAACCCGTGTGCCGCCTACTACTCCAATATGGTGCTGACAATTCTGTGGTGTCTATAGGAGGTCACACAGCCCTACAACTTGCCACGGAAGATCTGCAGGCTCTGCTTAAGGGTTTGAAAATTATTCTCCCCTAGCCACGCCCACACTACATTGCCGACACTCCTCCTTAAGCCACGCCCACACTCCTCCCTAAGCCACGCACGCACTACATTGTTGACACTCCTCCCTAAGCCACTCCCACACTACATTGTTGACACTCCTCCCTAAGCCACGTACGCACTACATTGTTGACACTCCTCCATAAGCCACGCCCACACTACATTGCCGACACTCCTCCCTAAGCCACGCCCACACTACATTGTTGACACTTCTCCCTAAGCCACTCCCACACTACATTGTTGACACTCCTCCCTAAGCCACGCCCACACTACATTGCCGACACTCCTCCCTAAGCCACGCCCATACTACATTGTTGACACTTCTCCCTAAGCCACGCCCACACTACATTGCCGACAATCCTCCCTAAGCCACGCCCGCACTACATTGTTGACACTTCTCCCTAAGCCACTCCAAACTACATTGCCGACAATCCTCCCTAAGCCACGCCCACACTACATCGTTGACACTCCTCCCTAAGCCACTCCCACACTACATTGCCGACAATCCTCCCTAAGCCACGCCCACACTACATTGTTGACACTCCTCCCTAAGCCACTCCCACACTACATTATTGACACCCTTCCTAAGCCACTCCCACACTACATTGTTGACACTCCTTCCTAAGCCACGCCCACACTACATTGTTGACACTCCTCCCTAAGCCACTCCCACACTACATTGTTGACACTCCTCCCTAAGCCACTCCCACACTACATTATTGACACTCCTTCCTAAGCCACGCTCACACTACATTATTGACACTTCTCCCTAAGCCACGCCCACACTACATTGCCGACACTCCTCCCTAAGCCACGTACGCACTACATTGTTGACACTCCTCCCTAAGCCACGCCCACACTACATTGCCGACACTCCTCCCTAAGCCACGCCCACACTACATTGTTGACACTCCTCCCTAAGCCACTCCCATACTACATTGTTGACACTCCTTCCTAAGCCACGCCCACACTACATTGTTGACACTCCTCCCTAAGTCACGCCCACACTACATTGCCGACACTCCTCCCTAAGCCACGCCCGCACTAAATTGTTGACACTTCTCCCTAAGCCACTCCCACACTACATTATTGACACTTCTCCCTAAGCCATGCCCACACTAAATTGTTGACACTTCTCCCTAAGCCACTCCCACACTACATTGTTGACACTCCTACCTAAGCCACTCCCACACTACATTGTTGACACTCCTCCCTAAGCCACTCCCACACTACATTACCGACACTCCTCCCTAAGCCACGCCCATACTACATTGTTGACACTTCTCCCTAAGCCACGCCCACACTACATTGCCGACAATCCTCCCTAAGCCACGCCCGCACTACATTGTTGACACTTCTCCCTAAGCCACGTACGCACTACATTGTTGACACTCCTCCCTAAGCCACGCCCACACTACATTGCCGACACTCCTCCCTAAGCCACGCCCACACTACATTGCCGACACTCCTCCCTAAGCCACGTACGCACTACATTGTTGACACTCCTCCCTAAGCCACGCCCACACTACATTGCCGACACTCCTCCCTAAGCCACGCCCACACTACATTGTTGACACTCCTCCCTAAGCCACTCCCATACTACATTGTTGACACTCCTTCCTAAGCCACGCCCACACTACATTGTTGACACTCCTCCCTAAGTCACGCCCACACTACATTGCCGACACTCCTCCCTAAGCCACGCCCGCACTAAATTGTTGACACTTCTCCCTAAGCCACTCCCACACTACATTATTGACACTTCTCCCTAAGCCATGCCCACACTAAATTGTTGACACTTCTCCCTAAGCCACTCCCACACTACATTGTTGACACTCCTCCCTAAGCCACTCCCACACTACATTGTTGACACTCCTCCCTAAGCCACTCCCACACTACATTGCCGACACTCCTCCCTAAGCCACGCCCATACTACATTGTTGACACTTCTCCCTAAGCCACGCCCACACTACATTGCCGACAATCCTCCCTAAGCCACACCCGCACTACATTGTTGACACTTCTCCCTAAGCCACGTACGCACTACATTGTTGACACTCCTCCCTAAGCCACGCCCACACTACATTGCCGACACTCCTCCCTAAGCCACGCCCACACTACATTGCCGACACTCCTCCCTAAGCCACGTACGCACTACATTGTTGACACTCCTCCCTAAGCCACGCCCACACTACATTGCCGACACTCCTCCCTAAGCCACGCCCACACTACATTGTTGACACTCCTCCCTAAGCCACTCCCATACTACATTGTTGACACTCCTTCCTAAGCCACGCCCACACTACATTGTTGACACTCCTCCCTAAGCCACGCCCACACTACATTGCCGACACTCCTCCCTAAGCCACGCCCGCACTAAATTGTTGACACTTCTCCCTAAGCCACTCCCACACTACATTGTTGACACTCCTCCCTAAGCCACTCCCACACTACATTGTTGACACTCCAAGCCACGCCCGCACTACATTATTGACACTCCAAGCCACGCCCACGCTACATTCCTGACACTCCAAGCCACGCCCACAATACATTCCTCACATTCCTCACATAGCTGATTCAGATGAAATGCCTAGGATCACTGGAGTGCATGTTCAGTTGTTGGATGCTGCGAAAAGTGGAGATGTTGATACAGTAAAGGTGAGATGTATGTAATGAGTGATTGTTATACGGTGTGCAGTGTGTGGTGTGTGGTGTGTTAAACTAGAGTTGTGCGGAGTATGATCTGGTGTGTAGTATCTGAGGTGTGATGAGCTGGGTGAGGTCGGTGAGGTGTGATGAACTGGGTGAGATCGGTGAGGTCTGTGTAGTGTGTGAAGTGTGTGAAGTGTGTGAGATGTGTGAAGTGTGTGAGATGTGTGAAGTGTGTGAGGTGTGTGAAGTGTGTGAAGTGTGCGAGGTGTGTGAGGTGTGCGAAGTGTGTGAGGTGTGCGAGGTGTGTGAAGTGTGTGAAGTGTGTGAGGTGTGTGAGGTGTGTGAAGTGTGCGAAGTGTGTGAGGTGTGTGAAGTGTGTGAAGTGTGCGAGGTGTGCGAGGTGTATGAGGTGTGCGAAGTGTGTGAGGTGTGCGAGGTGTGTGAAGTGTGTGAAGTGTGTGAGGTGTGTGAGGTGTGTGAAGTGTGCGAAGTGTGTGAGGTGTGTGAAGTGTGTGAGGTGTGTAGGTGTATGAAGTGCGTGAGGTGTGTGAAGTGTGGGAAGTATGTGAGGTGTGTGAAGTGTGTGAGGTGTTGAATGAACCTTTACCCCTTTTTAACCTCTACCCCTTTTAACCTCTGACCTCTTACCTCAGTCGCTGTTGACTGACCACCCTGAAGCCGTAAACTGCCGCGACCTCGACGGACGCCACTCGACCCCTCTTCACTTCGCCTGCGGATACAACCGAGTCAGTCTTGTTGAATTCCTGTTACAGAATGGGGCCGATGTACACGCTAAGGATAAGGGGTTTGTCAGGGAATACCCACTTTCGTGGGGGTCTGAGTGAATGGCCATTTCTAGGGTTTGGTCAATGCACCTGGTCACCTCTTGCGCTCAGCACCTGGAGGTTTTCTCTGAGGGAATAGCCAACTAGGTCTTAATAAAGACACTTAACCTCCATTAGATGTGCTGTGTATAATTATTTTTAAATAATAGGTTGCAATTGTTTTAAAGTGTTTCCGCAAATCTTCAATTATCGCAATTACAAAACCTTGAACTTTAACCTTCACTTTTATCTTTCTAGTGGACTTGTGCCTCTTCACAACGCCTGTTCCTACGGCCATTATGAAGTCACTCAAAGGCTCATCGAGGTGTATTGAAATTCCTGCGTTATCTAATCACGATTACTTACGATGTATTTAATTAATTGAATTAAGTGATTGTTGACTTCAATAATACAACTGCAGTTTAGACTCCGGCCACTTTTGTAAACTCCGGTCACTTTTCAGCACGGTGCCTGCGTGAATGTCGCTGACCTCTGGAAGTTCACTCCTCTTCACGAAGCCTCAGCAAAAGGCAAACTTGAAATCTGTAGATTGCTAATCAAGGTTTTACAGACTTTTAAATCACCAGCAGCATATTTTCTACATATTACATATTAAGCATTATCTAATATTTATAAAATTGAGAGTTTTTGAATATTCTAGTAAATTTGAACAAATCACAATTTGTATAAATACCATTGTATTATATATAAGCTATTATTACAAAAAATTCAATATATTCTCAATATTGTGAAATGCGTTTTTAGTTATTTATGTTTAATGTTTACATTATATTAAAAGTATACTAAATTGTCAAAATAGAATATTACTGCACTTTATTTATAATTCAAAAAAAAAAAAGAAGACATTAAAATTTATGTAAAAAAAATCATAATTAATCCAAAACTTTACTCAGATTCTTATGCTTTATATTTCTTATGCTTTTTATATTTCTTATACATAATATAATAAATCTTCACCCCCCCCCCTCCCCCCCTCCCCCTCCCCCTCCCCCCTAATAGCATCCCCATCCTGTAGTTTGGTGCCGATGTGAAAGTGAAGAACCGTGACAACAATACTCCCCTTGACCTCGTGAAGAATGCTGACCACGATATCCAAGATCTCTTGCGAGGAGACGCAGCACTCCTCGAGTCTGCAAAGAAAGGAAATCTTGCACGTATTCGAAAACTAGCCACAACGGACAACATCAACTGTAGGGACACCCAGGGCCGCAACTCCACCCCACTACACCTAGCCGGTATGTATTCACTCCATTCTACTACTGTCCGGTTCTGCCTCACTTCTACCCCACTTCAGCCCTCTTCTGCCTCACTTCTACCCCACTTCTACCCCTCTTCTGCCCCACTTCTGCCTCACTTCTGCCCCACTTCAACCCCACTTCTGCCCCTCTCCAGCCCCACTTCAGCCCCACTTCTACCCTACTTCAGCCCCTCTTCAGCCCCACTTCAACCCCTCTTCTGCCCCACTTCAATCCCTCTTCTACCCTACTTCAGCCCCTCTTCAGCCCCACTTCTGCCCCACTTCAGCCCCACTTCTGCCCCACTTCTGCCCCTCTTTAACCTTACTTCTAACTCCTTTTGCTCTACTTCTGCCCCTCTTCAGCCCCACTTCTGCCCCACTTCTGCCTCTCTTCTGCCCCACTTCAACCCTTCTTCAGCCCCTCTTCAACCCTACTTCAGCCCCTCTTCAACCCTACTTCAGCCCCTCTTCAACCCTACTTCAGCCCCTCTTCAACCCCTCTTCTACTCCTCTTCAGCCCCTCTTCAGCCCCTCTTCAACCCTACTTCAACCCATCTTCAACCCTACTTCACCCCTCTTCAACCCCTCTTCAGCCACACTTCTGCCCCTCTTCAACCCCACTTCAACCCCACTTCAACCCCTCTTCAACCCTACTTCAACCCCTCTTTAACCCTACTTCTAACTCATGGTAACCGTAATTCCTTCTATTGTCAAAATGTCAATTATTGCATTTCAATAAACCCGCTTTATGTCCATAACTACATCATCAGCTGGCTACAATAATATCGAGGTAGCAGACTATTTGTTAGACAATGGAGCTGATGTCAATGCTCAAGACAAGGGAGGTCTGATCCCGTTACACAATGCATCTTCCTATGGGGTAAGTACAATGAATTATTTAATTAGTGCCAAAATAGTGCATCTACATTTCTATACAATCTATTGTTTTTCTGTTCTAATTTATGATATCTGACCTCCCACCCTATTTGTTTCACACACCATAATACCACCCCATAATCCACCCCGTAGCCCCACGCTTTAATCCCACTCTATAACTCCACCTCCTGCAGCATGTAGATATTGCGGCCCTACTGATTAAACACCACACATGTGTAAACGCCATTGACAAGTGGGGCTTTACTCCATTGCACGAAGCAGCCCAGAAGGGACGGACTCAATTGTGTGCCCTTTTGGTTAGATTGGATTCTTTTAGTAGAATTCAAACTACATAACTACAATAGCTGCAATATCTTAACCTATTCAATAACTATAATAGCTACAATATGTTAACATATTCAATAACTACAATAGCTACAATATATTAACCTATTCAATAACTACAATAGCTGCAATATATTAACCTATTTAAAACTACAATAGCTGCAATATATTAACCTATTTAATAACTACAATATCTGCAATATATTAACCTATTCAATAACTACAATAGCTGCAATATCTTAACCTATTCAATAACTACAATAGCTGCAATATCTTAACCTATTCAATAACTACAATAGCTGCAATATCTTAACCTATTCAATAACTACAATATCTTCATCCCTTTGATAGTTGTAGTATAACTTAACCTCAATACATAGTTGGCTCATGGTGCTGACCCTACAATGATGAATCAAGAAGGTCAAACTGCAATTGACCTAACGACGGTTTGTTTATTAAAGTTATCAAACTTTCTCTACTCCACATTGACCTCCCTCACACCTCCCTCACACCTGCCTCACACCTACCTCACGCCTCCCTCACACCTCCCTCACACCTCCCTCACACCTCCCTCACACCACCCTCACACCACCCTCACACCACCCTCACACCCCCCCACACCACCCCCACACCACCCTCACACCTCCCTCACACCTACCTCACACCCCCCCACACCACCCCCACACCACCCTCACACCTCCCTCACACCTACCTCACACCTCCCTCACACCTCCCTCACACCTCCCTCACACCTCCCTCACACCACCCCTACAACACCCCCACACCTCCCACCAAACCCTTATTCCCACAACCCCACTAACTTCTCCACCACCCCATTCCCACCCTTACACCACATTCCCTCCGACACCCTACCATACTAGCCCACGCAAGCCCCATCATACCCCATCATACCCCACTAACCTTTACCTATCAACGCAGGCTGAAGATGTCCGGGCCCTAATAGAAGATGCTATGCCTTCCTCCCACCAAGTCACTTCGTCCATTACATCCACAATCACTTCTGCGACTACATCAGGAGATCACAAACCTTCTAAAGACTGCCCACCAAGAAAGTTAGTTATTGTCTTGAAGTTTCACATATTATATAACAATCATTAATTAATGAGTCATTATTCATCATTTATTAATTATTAATTAATTAATTATTTGTTAATTATTAATCATTTATTTATTAATTAATTATTTTTTAATTATTAATTTATTAATCATTTATTAATTATTAATTAATTAATTATTTGTTAATTATTAATCATTTATTTATTAATTAATTATTTGTTAATTATAAATTTATTAATCATTTATTAATTATTAATTAATTAATTATTTGTTAATTATTAATCATTTATTTATTAATTAATTATTTGTTAATTATTAATTAATTAATTATTTGTTAACTATTAATTAATTAAATATTTTTTAATTATTAATCATTAGTTAATTATTAATTAATTCATAAGATGTTTCTTTTCTATATATAACATCTTTCATAAATTTTTGTTAATATCGGAAACATTTTTAATTGTCTGAAACTCATCCATCATCAATTAATAATAATAACTCACTTCTTTATTCACTTCTTTATTCACTTCTTTATTCACTTCTTTATTCACTTCTTTATTTATTTCTTTATTCACTTCTTTATTCACTTCTTTATTCACTTCTTTATTCACTTCTTTATTTATTTCTTTATTCACTTCTTTATTCACTTCTTTATTCACTTCTTTATTCACTTATTTATTCACTTCTTTATTCACTTCTTTATTTACTTCTTTATTCACTTCTTTATTCACTTCTTTATTCACTTCTTTATTTACTTCTTTATTTAATTTCTTTATTCACTTCTTTATTCACTTCTTTATTTACTTCTTTATTCACTTCTTTATTCACTTCTTTATTTACTTCTTTATTCACTTCTTTATTCACTTCTTTATTTACTTCTTTATTCACTTCTTTATTTACTTCTTTATTCACTTCTTTATTCACTTCTTTATTCACTTCTTTATTTACTTCTTTATTCACTTCTTTATTTACTTCTTTATTCACTTCTTTATTCACTTCTTTATTCACTTCTTTATTTACTTCTTTATTCACTTCTTTATTCACTTCTTTATTCACTTCTTTATTTACTTCTTTATTTATTTCTTTATTCACTTCTTTATTCACTTCTTTATTCACTTCTTTATTCACTTCTTTATTTACTTCTTTATTCACTTCTTTATTCACTTCTTTATTTACTTCTTTATTTATTTCTTTATTCACTTCTTTATTCACTTCTTTATTCATTTCTTTATTCACTTCTTTATTTACTTCTTTATTCACTTCTTTATTCACTTCTTTATTCACTTCTTTATTTATTTCTTTATTCACTTCTTTATTCACTTCTTTATTCACTTCTTTATTCACTTCTTTATTCACTTCTTTATTTACTTCTTTATTCTCTTCTTTATTCACTTCTTTATTTACTTCTTTATTCACTTCTTTATTCACTTCTTTATTCACTTCTTTATTTACTTCTTTATTTATTTCTTTATTCACTTCTTTATTCACTTCTTTATTCACTTCTTTATCCACTTCTTTATTTACTTCTTTATTCACTTCTTTATTCACTTCTTTATTCACTTCTTTATTTACTTCTTTATTTATTTCTTTATTCACTTCTTTATTCATTTCTTTATTCACTTCTTTATTTACTTCTTTATTCACTTCTTTATTCACTTCTTTATTCACTTCTTTATTTACTTCTTTATTCACTTCTTTATTTATTTCTTTATTCACTTCTTTATTCACTTCTTTATTCACTTCTTTATTCACTTATTTATTCACTTCTTTATTCACTTCTTTATTTACTTCTTTATTCACTTCTTTATTCACTTCTTTATTCACTTCTTTATTTACTTCTTTATTTAATTTCTTTATTCACTTCTTTATTCACTTCTTTATTTACTTCTTTATTCACTTCTTTATTCACTTCTTTATTTACTTCTTTATTCACTTCTTTATTCACTTCTTTATTTACTTCTTTATTCACTTCTTTATTTACTTCTTTATTCACTTCTTTATTCACTTCTTTATTCACTTCTTTATTTACTTCTTTATTCACTTCTTTATTTACTTCTTTATTCACTTCTTTATTCACTTCTTTATTCACTTCTTTATTTACTTCTTTATTCACTTCTTTATTCACTTCTTTATTTACTTCTTTATTTATTTTTTTATTCACTTCTTTATTCACTTCTTTATTCACTTCTTTATTCACTTCTTTATTTACTTCTTTATTCACTTCTTTATTCACTTCTTTATTTACTTCTTTATTTATTTCTTTATTCACTTCTTTATTCACTTCTTTATTCATTTCTTTATTCACTTCTTTATTTACTTCTTTATTCACTTCTTTATTCACTTCTTTATTCACTTCTTTATTTATTTCTTTATTCACTTCTTTATTCACTTCTTTATTCACTTCTTTATTCACTTCTTTATTCACTTCTTTATTTACTTCTTTATTCTCTTCTTTATTCACTTCTTTATTTACTTCTTTATTCACTTCTTTATTCACTTCTTTATTCACTTCTTTATTTACTTCTTTATTTATTTCTTTATTCACTTCTTTATTCACTTCTTTATTCACTTCTTTATCCACTTCTTTATTTACTTCTTTATTCACTTCTTTATTCACTTCTTTATTCACTTCTTTATTTACTTCTTTATTTATTTCTTTATTCACTTCTTTATTCATTTCTTTATTCACTTCTTTATTCACTTCTTTATTCACTTCTTTATTCACTTCTTTATTCACTTCTTTATTCACTTCTTTATTTACTTCTTTATTCACTTCTTTATTTACTTCTTTATTCACTTCTTTATTCACTTCTTTATTCACTTCTTTATTCACTTCTTTATTCACTTCTTTATTCACTTCTTTATTCACTTCTTTATTCACTTCTTTATTCACTTCTTTATTTACTTCTTTATTTACTTCTTTATTCACTTCTTTATTCACTTCTTTATTTACTTCTTTATTCACTTTATTCACTTCTTTATTCTTGTTTCCTTTACTCTCAGTTCAATGATGGTCTATGGTGATGGGTGTTGTGCATCGGAGAAATCTCCGACTGCAGCTTCTGTTGTCGGCGGAGGAGGCGTGTCAAAACAAACCACGCCCCTAAATGCTGACAAGCTACTCGAGATGGCTTCAGCTGTTGATGTGCCTATGGGTTCGTATTAAAAACAACCTTAGAATCAATAAAGTTAAAGTCAATAAAGTTAAATATAAATATAATAATGATCTGACTTTATAATTAACATACAGAAATTTAATTTATATTATTAATTTTAAAAACAACTTTCTACTTGATTTCATGTTATAAATTAAATTATTATTATTGTAAAACAATGTGGACTTTATTAAACTCGACATTTTCTGATTATTAGTAAACTAAACCTATTATGAATTACGTATTCGTTAATATTTAATACCTCAATTAGTGGGTAAAATCAAGCTTAATACCTCCATACTGACATGCCTACACACCTAGACCCGTATCCCTACCTACTCCCCACGTACCCCCCACAGGAGATACCGGCGTGGACCCGGACGATCGCGGGGTTCGAGCTTTCCTCAGCGACCTCGATCTGATGTCGTTAGTGGATATCTTCGAGATCGAAGTTATCTCTATGGACATCCTGGCGGAGATGGGCCAACGAGAACTCAAGGAAATTGGTATAAACGCTTACGGACATCGACACAAGATCTTGAAGGCAATCGAGAAGCACAACCTCAAGAAGAAAGGTAGACCACGCCCCTTTAACGTTACTGACGTCATGCCCCTCCCCCACCTCCTCTTCATGACCACGCCGCCGATATGATATTTTAGAACTACGAGCTTCCGTAATGACAGCCCCATACAGTCAGCCCCATGCAGCCAGCCCCATGCAGCCAGCCCTATACCTAACCATTTACCACACCCCTTCCCAAGCAACATGCCTCACAATATAACACTCACACCACCGCCCCATTTCTAACCACGCACCTCTCTTACAACCTTCTCACTAACCACGCCCCTCTCTTACAACCTTCTCACTAACCACACCCCTCTCTTACAACCCTCTCACTAACCACACCCCTCTCTTTCAACCTTCTCACTAACCGCGCCCCTCTCTTTCAACCTTCTCATTAACCGCGCCCCTCTCTTTCAACCTTCTCATTAACCACGCCCCTCTCTTTCAATCCTCACACTAAACACGCCCCCTGTTACAATCCTCACGCTAACCACGCCCCTCTCTTACAACCCTCTCACTAACCACGCCCCTCTCTTACAATCCTCACGCTAACCACGCCCCTCTCTTACAACCTTCTCACTAACCACGCCCCTCTCTTACAATCCTCACACTAACCACGCCCCTCTCTTACAACCCTCTCACTAACCACGCCCCTCTCTTACAACCCTCTCATTAACCACGCCCCTCTCTTACAACCCTCTCACTAACCACGCCCCTTTCTTACAACCCTCTCATTAACCACGCCCCTCTTTTACAACCCTCTCACTAACCACACCCCTTTCTTACAACCCCTCAAAGCCAGCACAAACACACTTCCTCGCACTCTGTCTTCTGCAATTGGTTCCCTGATCACTGAATTGTCTGAAGACACCGACGAATTCCGTTCAATTTGTGAACAAATGCAGACAACAATACAGGAGCACAGAGATAATGCTGGAGGCGTATTTGACCACTACAACATCGCCAAGGTACCTTGACCACTAGTTCTACCACCATCTCTTGCCTCACTTCCTCCCTCTACAATCTTATCCCTCCTTTCCATCTCCAAACCAGAATTTTCTTTATATTTAATATATAGATTGTTGGACCTTGTCCCTTTTCCTAACCACACCCTAACCACACCCTAACCACACCCTAACCACACCCTAACCACACCCTAACCACACACTAACCACACCCTAACCACACCCTAACCACACCCTAACCACACACTAACCACACCCTAACCACACACTAACTACACCCTAACCACACCCTAACCACACACTAACCACACCCTAACCACACCCTAACCACACCCTAACCACACCCTAACCACACACTAACCACACCCTAACCACACCCTAACCACACCCTAACCACACCCTAACCACACCCTAACCACACCCTAACCACACCCTAACCACACACTAACCACACCCTAACCACACACTAACCACACCCTAACCACACACTAACCACACCCTAACCACACCCTAACCACACCCTAACCACACCCTAACCACACCCTAACCACACCCTAACCACACCCTAACCACACACTAACCACACCCTAACCACACACTAACCACACCCTAACCACACACTAACCACACCCTAACCACACCCTAACCACACCCTAACCACACCCTAACCACACACTAACCACACCCTAACCACACCCTAACCACACCCTAACCACACCCTAACCACACACTAACCACACCCTAACCACACCCTAACCACACCCTAACCACACCCTAACCACACCCTAACCACACACTAACCACACCCTAACCACACCCTAACCACACCCTAACCACACCCTAACCACACACTAACCACACCCTAACCACACCCTAACCACACACTAACCACACACTAACCACACCCTAACCACACCCTAACCACACCCTAACCACACACTAACCACACACTAACCACACCCTAACCACACCCTAACCACACCCTAACCACACACTAACCACACCCTAACCACACCCTAACCACACCCTAACCACACCCTAACCACACCCTAACCACACCCTAACCACACCCTAACCACACCCTAACTACACACTAACCACACCCTAACCACACCCTAACCACACCCTAACCACACACTAACCACACCCTAACCACACCCTAACCACACCCTAACCACACCCTAACCACACCCTAACCACACACTAACCACACCCTAACCACACACTAACCACACACTAACCATACACTAACCACACCCTAACCACACACTAACCACACCCTAACCACACCCTAACCACACCCTAACCACACACTAACCACACACTAACCACACACTAACCATACACTAACCACATACTAACCACACCCTAACCACACCCTAACCACACACTAACCACACCCTAACCACACCCTAACCACACCCTAACCACACCCTAACCACACCCTAACCACACCCTAACCACACACTAACCATACACTAACCACACCCTAACCACACACTAACCACACCCTAACCACACCCTAACCACACCCTAACCACACACTAACCACACACTAACCACACACTAACCACACACTAACCATACACTAACCACATACTAACCACACCCTAACCACACCCTAACCACACACTAACCACACCCTAACCACACCCTAACCACACCCTAACCACACCCTAACCACACCCTAACCACACCCTAACCACACCCTAACCACACCCTAACCACACCCTAACCACACCCTAACCACACACTAACCACACACTAACCACACACTAACCACACACTAACCACACACTAACCATACACTAACCACATACTAACCACACCCTAACCACACCCTAACCACACACTAACCACACCCTAACCACACCCTAACCACACCCTAACCACACCCTAACCACACCCTAACCACACCCTAACCACACCCTAACCACACCCTAACCACACCCTAACCACACCCTAACCACACACTAACCACACCCTAACCACACACTAACCACACACTAACCACACCCTAACCACACCCTAACCACACCCTAACCACACCCTAACCACACCCTAACCACACCCTAACCACACCCTAACCACACCCTAACCACACACTAACCACACCCTAACCACACACTAACCACACCCTAACCACACACTAACCACACACTAACCACACACTAACCACACCCTAACCACACACTAACCACACACTAACCATACACTAACCACACCCTAACCACACCCTAACCACACCCTAACCACACCCTAACCACACACTAACCACACCCTAACCACACACTAACCACACCCTAACCACACCCTAATCTCACCCTAACCACACACTAACCACACCCTAACCACACCCTAACCACACCCTAACTACACCCTAACCACACCCTAACCACACCCTAACCACACCCTAACCACACCCTAACTACACCCTAACCACACACTAACCACACCCTAACCACAAACCTCACTCGACACTATAATCATTCCAATAACTACACCCATCACTACTCTACACAATTACACCTTTTACTCCCTAACCACGCCCCTTATTCTCCTAACCACGCCCAGATTGAGAAAGTACAGAATAACAGATTGTGGGATCGCTATGTTCATCGGAGACATGAGATTAGTGAAGAGAATGGTAACCTTGACAACGAGCGAATGCTGTTCCATGGCAGTGCCTTCATTGCCTCGATTGTCTCAAAAGGATTTGATGAGAGACACGCCTACATTGGGGGAATGTTTGGAGCAGGTTCTTACTACTTCCTATCAACTTGTAGCTTTTTTCATTTCTCATTTTTACCATTAATTCTTCAATAACTCTTTTTAATGTTAATTCTACCTTCAATAACTCTTTAATGTTAATTCTACCTTCAATAACTCCTTTTAATACAAAATTCTAATTTATTGCGATAATCTTCAGATTTACATAGTAATACCGAATCTAATACTATTAACTACTTTATGGTAGATGTAGTAAACTGCTTGCCAGTACACTAATAGGACTTTAATGAAATAACACTTAATAAGTAATATTTTAATGAAATAGGTACTTTAACGTATTTTCAGTATTATCTATTTCAATCTATCCCCTGCAGGTATTTACTTCGCTGAGAATTCATCAAAAAGCAACCAATATGTTTACGGTATTGGTGGGGGCAGTGGTTGTCCACAACATAAAGATAAGTCATGTTACATCTGCCATCGGTCAGTTACCAACTGCTTGACCACTCTAGTCTAAAATATCCCGCATTCCTCCCTCCCTTTCCACTGCGTCCTTTGTATTTACCGGGTATATTTTACACTCGACCTTCTTTAACCCTACGATTCCTCCCGTGTTCCTTTGCAACAGCGTTTAAATGATTTCGTAATTTGCTAATCGACTCCGCCTTCGCAGCCAATTGATTCTGTGTCGCGTTGCACTTGGCAAGTCTTTCATGCAGTTCTCCGCAATGAAAATGGCCCATGCTCCGCCCGGTCACCACTCAATTATTGGCCGTCCGAGTAGCGGAGGACTTACATTTGCTGAATTTGTTGTCTACCGTGGTGAACAGGTAATCACGTGTAGAGATCACGTGTAGAGATCACGTGTAGAGATCACGTGTAGAGATCACGTGTAGAGATAGTGTTTAGACTGGTCCTAGCTCTTCTTGTACTGGTCTATATATATATGTACGGAGTATGTACTTAATTATATTTATATACCTTTTGTTTTGAATATTTCACTGATTGCTTAATCATGGATATAAATAATAATGAGACTACTTTATCCTATAAACTTTGTCCTATAAATTGACAAACAAATATTTAGAATAACAATTTTTTGTTTGGTTATTTATACTTTGGATATACTTTATACTTTATTTGATTGTTTATTTAATTCATCAATTATTCATGATAGACTAAACAGAATGCATAAGACTAAACATTTTATTTGATTTTAATGTGTATAAATATATATCTATTTCTGGGTATAACAAAACATTAAATAAAACAATTTACAGGCATACCCCGAATATCTTATCACATATCAAATTTGCAAACCTGATTCAGCAAACTGAAATGGTTCTATCATTCATCACTCCAATAGTATTTATTTATATGTTTACATGGACACTCGTGCATACCCACGCATGTTGAATTGTATACACACACACACATACACATACATACACATACACACATACACACACACCATACACACACACACACCACACTCACTACACACTACACACACACCATACACACACACACACCACACACACCATACACCATACACACACACCACATACACTACACACACACCATACACACACCACACACACACTACACACACACACACACCACACACACGACACACACCATACACACACTACACACACACACCACACCCACACACCACACACACTTAGTTTATTTATTTATTTTGTACGCATATTCACTTACTATTTTATATGAAACCGCAATTAGCGATTAGTGAGATTTTATTTTTTATAATAAAGAATTTATTGAATTTATTGAATTCAAATTTTTCTCCTACCGACCGATTTCGCATATAAAATATAATCGCAGCTCGTAAAAAGGATGGCTTCAGTTGACTAAGACATGGTTTGAACATTGTCCGACAATGCTATATACACACACAATATCAATGCAATAATAATGGAGGTTCTCAACAATGCCAATTCGGCTATATATATGTTACAATCTATATGGTTAATAAAAGCTTCTAATATCGTTAGTGAAGTATATATTAAAGACTTTTGGAAGTAGATCATGAAATCATAAAAATAAATATTTATATAAAATGTATCGTTTAAGTTTGAGAAATAGAAATTATATAATAAATTTGTTGTTTAAATTCTGTTGGAATAAATAATAATTGAATAGAGCAGCAGTACCTGAAATGTGCTGAAGGTCTCCACTGTATTAATACTTATACTGCGGTAATAGTACATATACAAGTTCTGGGTATAATAAAGTAGAATTACCCGTATACGTTAGCTAAATTTGTTAAGAGTCTAGATGCATTGCTGTAGAGTAAATGAGGTGTTTGCAGGGTGGGTTCAGATTACGTTCCATCCGAATTACAATGTTGAACAATCAACAGTGTTCTGATCTGGTGGTTTTTCAATTCACTTGAAACAGTTGGAGAATCGGTACCATCCCTTCGCTCCTCCGTGCAAACGTAGATTTAACCACTCATCTTTATTGATGAGCTGATGTTCTATTCCTTCTCCGCCTTCTCCGCCCGCTCCGCCGCCAGTTCCGGTGTTCCTTCCGTTTCCGGTTGGCTGCACGTGCGCGATTCCACGCGATTGTTTCAACTCGAGGCTGAGATCACAGTCTGAGAAATTTGTACATTAAAAATATTGTGGAAACGAAACTCTAGAAATAAAACTAATATTAAAGTATAATTGTGTTGTTATTCAATCCCGATTTCGGTACTCTCCTAAGTATCTCTAAGTACAGGAGTACTTGAATACTAACAAGGATGTTTTTTGCGTTTAGCATTGGAGTTAGGTTGGCTCTTGAGCAGTTGGGTAACTTGAAACAGAGTTGAGAATACCTCGAGTGAAAGGATGTTCTGAAATGTAAAAAAGCTCTATCTATAGGAAACTAGATAAGTTAACGAAATCTCTGTTGCTAAGGTAGAAATGAAACTGAAGAAATTAATCGAAAATTATTATTATTCATTAAAAAATATTTGAACTAAATAAATTATAGAAATGCTAGATAAATTTTTATTAGAAAAAATACATTTTATTAGATTTCTTCCCAATAATATTATATAATTATTTATAATTATTTAAATATTAATATTGCATTAATAGTACCTACATTAGTTTACATTAACCACTGAGAAAATTAAGTTCATTCAGAAGAATTAAAGCAGATGTATATGAATAAGGATTGGTACTCTCTACAACATAATGTTGACTCCTTTTATGGCAAAACAAATTAAAAGAACTCGTATATAATTATTATAAAAGATACATTTATTTATATCACTTATTTATTTATATCAATAATTTAATTTCTTTAGAAGTTATTTTTAAGTTATTGGTATCATGTTTATTAATTATGAGATAAATCTAATTTAAATTTTATTAATTTTCAGTAACAACTATTTCTGTTGTTTTCTACTTTTTATTTATCAATCCAATAAATGAGTAATTATAAGAATTATTTACGCACTCGTACCTCAAGAACTACGCAAACTAACGTCTTGGCAGAGTTTGTGAGTAGAGCAAAGTTTTGACATAGCTGAGTAAACATAAGAACAATCGCATTCCAGTTGAGATGCTCCATCGTAACTGAAAAGAAGGATCCAGA
The DNA here is from genome assembly GCA_964035775.1 of Osedax frankpressi. Lineage (NCBI taxonomy): Eukaryota > Metazoa > Annelida > Polychaeta > Sabellida > Siboglinidae > Osedax > Osedax frankpressi. The sequence continues at coordinate 16,208,262 of OZ038312.1, read as the reverse complement.
GTTACGCAATGTACCTTTGAAATGAAAGTCGGATCAAATGAAACCTTTGGATTAAATAATTAGTGTGGATAATATAGAACATATCGAAAAGTTATTTATAGATATTATGTAATGAATGTAATGATTAGTCGAGATCATTTTAAACGTGATATTAAATATGTATTTTACTTGACGATACATATTTATATATTCAATAATAGCTACATTATAGCCTGATATATTAATATTAATATACATATAAATATATATATATATATATTTAAATAAAATGTTTATAAACAACTTTTCGTAATGTCGCCATTACTAAATGCAGTTATTATAATTACAATATAATGATAAAATACGAATCTCTATCTGATAGACTGGGAATATATTACCGTATAGTATGTACATTGTACACTGTACATTGTACAGTGTATAACATGTACACTGTACAACATTTAGACTACACTATATAAACAGTACTGCTCATAGGTAATTTTACTGCAACGAACCTGAAACGAATCCGTTTGGCCAACAAGTGTTGCATAAGCGACTCGCATAGCGAAGTAATGGCGATAACAATGGCGGAGTACTGCGCCATACTGTCCAACTTAGCAACGGCCATAGCAACCGGCTTCACCAGCGTATCCATGGCGACTTCGATGTACTCGCTGTGCTCGCTGCCGGCTTCTGCTCGGGTACAAGAGGCCGTGGCTATAGTTGTGACTACGGGAGAGACTATAAAATACGGGGTACATGGCGTATTTAGAGGGCGTGGCTAGGGGCGTGGCTACGGGAGAGACTATAAAATGCGGGGTACATGGCGTATTTAGAGGGCGTGGCTAGGGGCGTGGCTTGGGGCGTGTCTAGGGGCGTGTCTAGGGGCGTGACTATAGTTGTGACTACGGGAGAGACTATAAAATATGGGGTACATGGCGTATTTAGAGGACGTGGCTTGGGGCGTGACTAGGGGCGTGGCTACGGGAGAGACTATACAATGCGGGGTACATGGCGTATTTAGAGGGCGTGGCTAGGGGCGTGGCTAGGGGCGTGACTAGGGGCGTGGCTAGGGTTGTGGCTAGGGGTGTGGCTAGGGGCGTGGCTTGGGGCGTGTTTTTGGGGCGTGTCTAGGGGTGTTTGTATGCCGAGGTCTCAACGACACCGTTGCTTGTAGAGTGTTGTAAATACAATATGGCCACTCCGTGTACATATATTACAATAATCAAATACTCAATTATTCGATTAATAAGATGATCTTCGATGCTCTCATTTTACCTCTCCCTCTTCGTCACTTTCCCCGTTTCCCGTCTCCCACTCTCTCTCCTTCTCTCTGCCCACTTCCTTTTTACTCCGCGCTACCTTCCATCCAAATTAAATCTGCATATATGCAAGTGATATGTGTACGTCGGTATCGATTGATCTACGGCGAAGAAGATGCTAGTCGACACACTTGACCTTACCGTGACCCTGCTGTGAACTTGCGGTGAACTTGCGGTGACCTCAAGTAGTCGTGATTATGACCAAGAGATGTTTTGATAACTAAAGATTGCGCAACGAATGATGATATATGTGATATCACGTGCACCAGGTATGATGTATTCTACATGATATATATATATATATATATATATATATATATATATATATATATATATATATATATATATATGTACAATGTGCAATGTAGTGGTAAGAGAGACGATGAGAGATAGAGAAATGCTGAATATCATTAGATAAAAAAAAATTCAATTATATTTCTTCACAAGTAGGTCATGCGTGGACAAACTTCTTCGCTTATCAGATAACATGTTACGTCATCATTACATAACAGGTGCATTTACAATTGCGAGTGTATTTGGTACTTATAATATACATAGTTGTTTATATGTAGAGACCATAGTAGCGGAATCGGATACATTATAGTGTTTCTATAGAAGCTGTAGTTAAGCAGGGTTCCCACGGGATGATATATCAATATTTATTGATGACTCATATTTGATATACGCACCCATTTCTAGATATCGTTTTTTTGGAGAAATTACTTCGTTAGAAATGAAACCACAAAGATTAGACAATGTATAACAATGAACATATCTTTCTGAATTTCTATCATAATATATATATTATATAAGTCGATTATAATCTATTATTCATACATGCATCTTTGTAATATACACAATCTATAGATTATATGTTATATATGCACAGTGCATTATTACGACAATATAGATATTAGATTATTTAGTGTATTGATAATTTCTTTATTTAAGATATATTAATTCCGTCGATTATAAGATATATTAAGATATATATATATATATATAATATGCACATGTTAAACAATACTATTTATATTTCATTTATAAACTTCTTATTTAGTTAAATTTAGGAAAATAATCATTTACTTATATTTTATATATTTATAATGTACAATAATTAATTATCCATGAATGATGGGCCCTGGTACATGTAATGATCTTTGTGAATCTTACCATTGATTATATTTGCACATATTACCTGTTGAATATGCAACGCATTAGAACACGTTATAAATGGTTTACGGGTACGATTGTTTATGATGTAATCGTAGGGGATTCCACCAAAATGTACAAAACAGCCGATACATAATTCCGTTGATAGAATCTGGATAAAAACCCCGCTTTATACATTACGTAAGATATACCTTAGATATCGATAATACCGGATGTCACTTGGAGTATTGTTGTATTTCTGTTGCGAGTAACGAATTCATCGAAAGTTCATTAATAGATTTTGCGAGTTATTGAGCGAACAGATGATGCAATACCTGGACATATTACGCAATGCTCGAAAAGCTCTCCTATCCGCTTAACGTTAAATGCGTACGCCGCCGTTCTCGTCATTAATAATTCACCATCGGATCATCCCCCGGCCATTAGTCATCGGTGTTACGTCATTAGCGAATGTAGAATGTTCGCGATTACGTAACAACAACCCGATACGTAAACCTCGGCTCTGATATTGGGTTGCTCAATAGGTATACTTTGTACGTGTTAGTGTGTAATATTGTGTAATATTGTGTAATATTGTGTAATATTGTGTAATGTTGTGTAATGTTGTGTAATATTGTGTAATATTGTGTAATATTGTGTAATATTGTGTAATGTTGTGTAATGTTGTGCGTGTAATGTTGTGCGTGTAATGTTGTGTAATGTTGTGTAATGTTGTGTGGGTAATGTTGTGTGTGTAATGTTGTGTGTATAATGCTGTGTGTGTAATGTTGTGTGTGTAATGTTGTGTGTGTAATGTTGTGTGTGTAATGTTGTGTGGGTAATGTTGTGTGTGTAAAGTTGTGTGTGTAATGTTGTGTGTGTAATGTTGTGTAATGTTGTGTGTGTAATGTTATGTGTGTGTATGCCTACATACAGTGTACACGTAGGGTGAATGTCATATACGCTACCCGTTAAAGAAACTGTGTAGTTATTGCATAACGTATTTTAAATATAAATATATTCTATTTCTTTTCAAACAAAAATTTAAAACAAATGTCAACATAATATAACAAATGTTATCATTGTTTGATGGACACATTGTATTTAATTAATTCTCAAATATTCCATATATATTCTATCTGAATCACTTGGGTGCATAGTCGAAACGATCCACGGAATTAATACGAAGATGGAAAAAACTCATGTAATATTATACATTTTTTAGTAAATGGTGAAATTTTTCAAATGAAAGAAAATGAAAAAGACACAAATAATAATTTCTTATTAATCTACAAATTCTGTTTGATAGTGTAAATATGTATTCGATACTTATAGATAAACTGTTCTATCTATAGATAGACTCGGGGTATATATCATATACCCCGTACTAACCAGGCCACTTTCGTTTCCACATGGCATTATCGGGCATGACATTAGAGAAGAGGTCAAGGGCATGCATTTTAGTTCGTATTCTGAAGCGTTTCATAGCTGTGGATCCGAAACTCTGCAACGGGTCAAAGGTCAGAGGTCAGAGGTCACGTGAGCATATTTCTTACGTTCGCTAACGGTTAGTCCGTGTATGGCATATTGAATTGATTGCTGAGTTTTAAAGGAATCTAAAGGTCAGTTGGTGCTCTATAGGTCAAGGATTAAGGGCTATTATGCAGTACAAACTATATGATATGTGATTCGCGGTCAAGAGATAGTTCACGTAAAAGATCGTTAACGATTTGTTAAAAGAATAATTACTAATGACCTCCAATTTTCGTGAAATTAACAGATCAATTATCGATTACGATGCGATATAGGATTACAATGTAGAGTGTCTATTGTTTTAGAGATGCTATGGTATAATGGTTATTGTCACTCGGGATTCAATTCCGTGGCACCCTTGGAGACCGTGAAGTTGACCTGATTAGCGGCTTTCAGGTCGAACATGGCAGTCCAACAGGAGGCGAGGTGGTCGGGTTTCGTGCGATGCTTGGATGCGACGCCCGCGATATTCGAAGCCCCGCCCATCGGCGCGCGGGATCCTCGAGTCATTTGACTGCACGATACCAACAAGCAAGCCTCCATTACGTCATTGAGCAGCTGTTTGCGGGTGTTGGCGAGGAGTTGGTTTGGATTGGGTACGCGCGAGATATATCATCGTAGTAGTGAGAATGTACAGTGTACAGTGTGCATTGTACACCGTACAATGTACAGTATGCACTGTACACCGTACGGTGTACAGTGTACACTGTATACGGCACGCTCGCTCATACCTACATTCGGACCATGAATAAAGAAACGATTGATGAGGGACATGATAAAACATATTTTTATTAAGTAACCGATTAGTTGTTATAACGACTAAATAGTTACCATAAATTACGTAATAACCAAGTCGGAATATAAGAAATTGTACAAATATAAAATTATAAAACGTGAGTTATTTCGATTTTCTAGATTTGTAACTTATCTATTATATTAACTTTATATTAAACTGATTATTAATGATTATTAACCGTTAAAATGATATTTAACGTGGTCCGTACGAGAACCAAACGTGACGAGAGATCAACTAAATTACAAACGATACGAAGAAAGCACAAATACGAACTACAGCGTAAAATCACAAAATGTAGACACCAAAGTACAAACCGAAGTATCTCCGTAAACAAGTAACAGGAAGTTACTGACTGAATCATTTGCGAGGTGTTGAGAGAGTCGGAGTTGACACCAAGAGCAAATCAACCGGAAGCTGAGTTGCATTCGAGATGCAGTTATGCGCATCGAGATTCTTTTTCCGTGAAGTAGCGATGTACGATCCCTCGAATCGCAGCCGATCTGGCACCCTATGGGGGCGAGGTGGGGGTTAGTGGTGGGGTGGAGTGGGGTTAGTGGTGGGAGGGAGTGGGGCGTGTGGTGTGGTGGGGTGGAGTGGGGGTTAGTGGTGGGAGGGTGTGGGGGTTAGTGGTGGGAGGGAGTGGGGTTAGTGGTGGGAGGGAGTGGGCGTGTGGTGTGGTGGGGGTGGAGTGGGGGTTAGTGGTGGGAGGGTGTGGGGGTTAGTGGTGGGAGGGAGTGGGGCGTGTGGTGTGGTGGGGGTGGAGTGGGGGTTAGTGGTGGGAGGGTGTGGGGGTTAGTGGTGGGAGGGAGTGGGGTTAGTGGTGGGAGGGAGTGGGCGTGTGGTGTGGTGGGGTGGAGTGGGGGTTAGTGGTGGGAGGGTGTGGGGGTTAGTGGTGGGAGGGAGTGGGGTTAGTGGTGGGAGGGAGTGGGCGTATGGTGTGGTGGGGTGGAGTGTGGGTTAGTGGTGGGATGGTGTGGGGGTTAGTGGTGGGAGGGAGTGGGGCTAGTGATGGGAGGGAGTGGGCGTGTGGTGTGGTGGGGGTGGAGTGGGGGTTAGTGGTGGGAGGGTGTGGGGGTTAGTGGTGGGAGGGAGTGGGGCGTGTGGTGTGGTGGGGGTGGAGTGGGGGTTAGTGGTGGGAGGGTGTGGGGTTAGTGGTGGGAGGGAGTGGGGTTAGTGGTGGGAGGGAGTGGGCGTGTGGTGTGGTGGGGTGGAGTGGGGGTTAGTGGTGGGAGGGTGTGGGGGTTAGTGGTGGGAGGGAGTGGGGTTAGTGGTGGGAGGGAGTGGGCGTATGGTGTGGTGGGGTGGAGTGTGGGTTAGTGGTGGGATGGTGTGGGGGTTAGTGGTGGGAGGGAGTGGGGCTAGTGATGGGAGGGAGTGGGCGTGTGGTGTGGTGGGGTGGAGTGGGGGTTAGTGGTGGGAGGGTGTGGGGGTTAGTGGTGGGAGGGAGTGGGGTTAGTGGTGGGAGGGAGTGGGCGTGTGGTGTGTTGGGGTGGAGTGGGGGTTAGTGGTGGGAGGGTGTGGGGGTTAGTGGTGGGAGGGAGTGGGGCTAGTGATGGGAGGGAGTGGGCGTGTGGTGTGGTGGGGTGGAGTGGGGGTTAGTGGTGGGAGGGTGTGGGGGTTAGTGGTGGGAGGGAGTGGGGTTAGTGGTGGGAGGGAGTGGGCGTGTGGTGTGTTGGGGTGGAGTGGGGGTTAGTGGTGGGATGGTGTGGGGGTTAGTGGTGGGATGGAGTGGGGCTAGTGATGGGAGGGAGTGGGCGTGTGGTGTGGTGGGGTGGAGTGGGGGTTAGTGGTGGGAGGGTGTGGGGGTTAGTGGTGGGAGGGAGTGGGGTTAGTGGTGGGAGGGAGTGGGCGTGTGGTGTGTTGGGGTGGAGTGGGGGTTAGTGGTGGGAGGGTGTGGGGGTTAGTGGTGGGAGGGAGTGGGGTTAGTGGTGGGAGGGAGTGGGCGTGTGGTGTGGTGGGGTGGAGTGATACATGTTGTGTGGTAGGGTGGAGTGGGGGTTAGTGGTGGGAGGGAGTGGGGCGTGTGGTATGGTAGGGTGGAGTGGGGTGAGACTTGGGTAGGGGTGAGACTTGGGTAGGGGTGAGGCAGGGGTAGGGGGTGAGGCAGGGGTAAGGGGTGAGGCAGGGGTAGGGGTGAGGCAGGGGTATGCTGTGTACGGTATGGTACAGCTGCGAGGGTGTGGTTTATAACGGGCTGTGCGGGTCTAACCTATGCTATGCCTGTCCAAAGTGCCGTGGTTCATGAAGTAGATAAAACTTTTCAGTGGAATTACACATTTCTCTAGAAGATCGCAAGTCGGAGTACAGTAAACGCCTTTGGAATTCAACATAGGCAAACATTTGTCCGTGCAGCTCTTGGCCAAGGCCTCGCAATATGCTGTGTGTAGTGGTGCGTGACGAGTGTAGTGATGCGTGACGAGTGGTGCGTGACTAGTGTAGTGGTGCGTGACGGGTGTAGTGGTGCGTGACTAGTGTAGTGGTGAGTGACTAGTGTAGTGGTGCGTGACTAGTGTAATGGTGCGTGACTAGTGTAGTGGTGCGTGACTAGTGTAGTGATGCGTGACTAGTGTAGTGGTGAGTGACTAGTGTAGTGGTGCGTGACTAGTGTAGTGGTGCGTGACTAGTGTAGTGGTGCGTGACGAGTGTAGTGATGCGTGACGAGTGTAGTGATGCGTGACTAGTGTAGTGGTGCGTGACTAGTGTAGTGGTGCGTGACTAGTGTAGTGGTGCGTGACTAGTGTAGTGGTGCGTGACTAGTGTAGTGGTGAGTGACTAGTGTAGTGGTGCGTGACTAGTGTAGTGGTGCGTGACTAGTGTAGTGGTGCGTGACTAGTGTAGTGGTGCGTGACTAGTGTAGTGGTGCGTGACTAGTGTAGTGGTGCGTGACTAGTGTAGTGGTGCGTGACTAGTGTAGTGGTGCGTGACTAGTGTAGTGGTGCGTGACTAGTGTAGTGGTGCGTGACTAGTGTAGTGGTGCGTGACTAGTATAGTGGTGCGTGACTAGTGTAGTGGTGCGTGACTAGTGTAGTGGTGAGTGACTAGTGTAGTGGTGCGTGACTAGTGTAGTGGTGCGTGACTAGTGTAGTGGTGCGTGACTAGTGTAGTGGTGAGTGACTAGTGTAGTGGTGCGTGACTAGTGTAGTGGTGAGTGACTAGTGTAGTGGTGCGTGACTAGTGTAGTGGTACGTGACTAGTGTAGTGGTGCGTGACTAGTGTAGTGGTGAGTGACTAGTGTAGTGGTGCGTGACTAGTGTAGTGGTGAGTGACTAGTGTAGTGGTGAGTGACTAGTGTAGTGGTGCGCGACTAGTGTAGTGGTGCGTGACTAGTGTAGTGGTGCGTGGAGAGTGTAGTGGTGCGTGACTAGTGTAGTGGTGAGTGACTAGTGTAGTGGTGCGTGACTAGTGTAGTGGTGCGTGACTAGTGTAGTGGTGCGTGGAGAGTGTAGTGGTGCGTGACTAGTGTAGTGGTGAGTGACTAGTGTAGTGGTGCGTGACTAGTGTAGTGGTGCGTGACTAGTGTAGTGGTGCGTGACTAGTGGTGCGTGACTAGTGTAGTGGTGCGTGACTAGTGTAGTGGTGCGTGACTAGTGTAGTGGTGCGTGACTAGTGTAGTGGTGCGTGACTAGTGTAGTGGTGCGTGACTAGTGTAGTGGTGCGTGACTAGTGTAGTGGTGCGTGACTAGTGTAGTGGTGAGTGACTAGTGTAGTGGTGCGTGACTAGTGTAGTGGTGCGTGACTAGTGTAGTGGTGCGTGACTAGTGGTGAGTGACTAGTGTAGTGGTGCGTGACTAGTGTAGTGGTGCGTGACTAGTGTAGTGGTGAGTGACTAGTGTAGTGGTGCGTGACTAGTGTAGTGGTGAGTGACTAGTGTAGTGGTGCGTGACTAGTGTAGTGGTGCGTGACTAGTGTAGTGGTGCGTGACTAGTGTAGTGGTGCGTGACTAGTGTAGTGGTGCGTGACTAGTGTAGTGGTGCGTGACTAGTGTAGTGGTGCGTGGCTAGTGTAGTGGTGCGTGACTAGTGTAGTGGTGCGTGACTAGTGTAGTGGTACGTGACTAGTGTAGTGGTGCGTGACTAGTGTAGTGGTGAGTGACTAGTGTAGTGGTGCGTGACTAGTGTAGTGGTGCGTGACTAGTGTAGTGGTGCGTGACTAGTGTAGTGGTGCGTGACTAGTGTAGTGGTGAGTGACTAGTGTAGTGGTGCGTGACTAGTGTAGTGGTGCGTGACTAGTGTAGTGGTGCGTGACTAGTGTAGTGGTGCGTGACTAGTGTAGTGGTGAGTGACTAGTGTAGTGGTGCGTGACTAGTGTAGTGGTGCGTGGAGAGTGTAGTGGTGCGTGACTAGTGTAGTGGTGAGTGACTAGTGTAGTGGTGCGTGACTAGTGTAGTGGTGCGTGACTAGTGTAGTGGTGCGTGACTAGTGTAGTGGTGCGTGACTAGTGGTGCGTGACTAGTGTAGTGGTGCGTGACTAGTGTAGTGGTGCGTGACTAGTGTAGTGGTGCGTGACTAGTGTAGTGGTGCGTGACTAGTGTAGTGGTGCGTGACTAGTGTAGTGGTGCGTGACTAGTGTAGTGGTGCGTGACTAGTGTAGTGGTGCGTGACTAGTGTAGTGGTGCGTGACTAGTGTAGTGGTGCGTGACTAGTGTAGTGGTGAGTGACTAGTGTAGTGGTGCGTGACTAGTGTAGTGGTGCGTGACTAGTGTAGTGGTGCGTGACTAGTGTAGTGGTGCGTGACTAGTGTAGTGGTGCGTGACTAGTGTAGTGGTGCGTGACTAGTGTAGTGGTGCGTGACTAGTGTAGTGGTGCGTGACTAGTGTAGTGGTGAGTGGCGAGTGTAGTGGTGCGTGACTAGTGTAGTGGTGAGTGACTAGTGTAGTGGTGAGTGACTAGTGTAGTGGTGCGTGACTAGTGTAGTAGTGCGTGACTAGTGTAGTGGTGAGTGACTAGTGTAGTGGTGAGTGACTAGTGTAGTGGTGCGTGACTAGTGTAGTGGTGCGTGACTAGTGTAGTGGTGCGTGACTAGTGTATTGGTGCGTGACTAGTGTAGTGGTGCGTGACTAGTGTAGTGGTGCGTGACTAGTGTAGTGGTGAGTGACTAGTGTAGTGGTGCGTGACTAGTGTAGTGGTGAGTGACTAGTGTAGTGGTGCGTGACGAGTGGTGCGTGACTAGTGTAGTGGTGCGTGACTAGTGTAGTGGTGCGTGACTAGTGTAGTGGTGCGTGACTAGTGTAGTGGTGCGTGACTAGTGTAGTGGTGCGTGACTAGTGTAGTGGTGCGTGACTAGTGTAGTGGTGCGTGACTAGTGTAGTGGTGCGTGACTAGTGTAGTGGTGAGTGGCGAGTGTAGTGGTGCGTGACTAGTGTAGTGGTGAGTGACTAGTGTAGTGGTGAGTGACTAGTGTAGTGGTGCGTGACTAGTGTAGTAGTGCGTGACTAGTGTAGTGGTGAGTGACTAGTGTAGTGGTGAGTGACTAGTGTAGTGGTGCGTGACTAGTGTAGTGGTGCGTGACTAGTGTAGTGGTGCGTGACTAGTGTATTGGTGCGTGACTAGTGTAGTGGTGCGTGACTAGTGTAGTGGTGCGTGACTAGTGTAGTGGTGAGTGACTAGTGTAGTGGTGCGTGACTAGTGTAGTGGTGAGTGACTAGTGTAGTGGTGCGTGACGAGTGGTGCGTGACTAGTGTAGTGGTGCGTGACTAGTGTAGTGGTGCGTGACTAGTGTAGTGGTGCGTGACTAGTGTAGTGGTGAGTGACTAGTGTAGTGGTGCGTGACGAGTGGTGCGTGACTAGTGTAGTGGTGCGTGACTAGTGTAGTGGTGCGTGACTAGTGTAGTGGTGCGTGACTAGTGTAGTGGTGCGTGACTAGTATAGTGGTGAGTGACGAGTGGTGAGTGACTAGTGTAGTGGTGCGTGACTAGTGTAGTGGTGAGTGACTAGTGTAGTGGTGCGTGACGAGTGGTGCGTGACTAGTGTAGTGGTGCGTGACTAGTGTAGTGGTGCGTGACTAGTGTAGTGGTGCGTGACTAGTGTAGTGGTGAGTGACTAGTGTAGTGGTGCGTGACGAGTGGTGCGTGACTAGTGTAGTGGTGCGTGACTAGTGTAGTGGTGCGTGACTAGTGTAGTGGTGCGTGACTAGTGTAGTGGTGCGTGACTAGTGTAGTGGTGCGTGACTAGTGTAGTGGTGCGTGACTAGTGTAGTGGTGCGTGACTAGTGTAGTGGTGCGTGACTAGTGTAGTGGTGCGTGACTAGTGTAGTGGTGCGTGACTAGTGTAGTGGTGCGTGACTAGTGTAGTGGTGCGTGACTAGTGTAGTGGTGCGTGACTAGTGTAGTGGTGAGTGACTAGTGTAGTGGTGAGTGACTAGTGTAGTGGTGCGTGACTAGTGTAGTGGTGCGTGACTAGTGTAGTGGTGCGTGACTAGTGTAGTGATGCGTGACTAGTGTAGTGGTGCGTGACTAGTGTAGTGGTGCGTGACTAGTGTAGTGGTGCGTGACTAGTGTAATGGTGCGTGACTAGTGTAGTGGTGCGTGACTAGTGTAGTGGTGCGTGACTAGTGTAGTGGTGCGTGACTAGTGTAGTGGTGCGTGACTAGTGTAGTGGTGCGTGACTAGTGTAGTGGTGCGTGACTAGTGTAGTGGTGCGTGACTAGTGTAATGGTGCGTGACTAGTGTAGTGGTGCGTGACTAGTGTAGTGGTGCGTGACTAGTGTAGTGGTGAGTGACGAGTGGTGCGTGACTAGTGTAGTGGTGCGTGACTAGTGTAGTGGTGCGTGACTAGTGTAGTGGTGCGTGACTAGTGTAGTGGTGAGTGACTAGTGTAGTGGTGCGTGACTAGTGTAGTGGTGAGTGACTAGTGTAGTGGTGCGTGACTAGTGTAGTGGTGCGTGACTAGTGGTGCGTGACTAGTGTAGTGGTGCGTGACTAGTGTAGTGGTGCGTGACTAGTGTAATGGTGCGTGACTAGTGTAGTGGTGCGTGACTAGTGTAGTGGTGCGTGACTAGTGTAGTGGTGCGTGACTAGTGTAGTGGTGCGTGACTAGTGTAGTGGTGCGTGACTAGTGTAGTGGTGCGTGACTAGTGTAGTGGTGCGTGACTAGTGTAATGGTGCGTGACTAGTGTAGTGGTGCGTGACTAGTGTAGTGGTGCGTGACGAGTGTAGTGGTGCGTGACTAGTGTAGTGGTGCGTGACTAGTGTAGTGGTGCGTGACTAGTGTAGTGGTGAGTGACTAGTGTAGTGGTGCGTGACTAGTGTAGTGGTGCGTGACTAGTGTAGTGGTGCGTGACTAGTGTAGTGGTGCGTGACGAGTGGTGCGTGACTAGTGTAGTGGTGCGTGACTAGTGTAGTGGTGCGTGACTAGTGTAGTGGTGCGTGACTAGTGTAGTGGTGCGTGACTAGTGTAGTGGTGCGTGACTAGTGTAGTGGTGCGTGACTAGTGTAGTGGTGCGTGGCGAGTGTAGTGGTGAGTGACTAGTGTAGTGGTGAGTGACTAGTGTAGTGGTGCGTGACTAGTGTAGTGGTGCGTGACTAGTGTAGTGGTGCGTGACTAGTGTAGTGGTGCGTGACTAGTGTAGTGGTGCGTGACTAGTGTAGTGGTGCGTGACTAGTGTAGTGGTGCGTGACTAGTGTAGTGGTGCGTGACTAGTGTAGTGGTGCGTGACTAGTGTAGTGGTGCGTGACTAGTGTAGTGGTGCGTGACTAGTGTAGTGGTGAGTGACTAGTGTAGTGGTGCGTGACTAGTGTAGTGGTGCGTGACTAGTGTAGTGGTGCGTGACTAGTGTAGTGGTGCGTGACTAGTGTAGTGGTGCGTGACTAGTGTAGTGGTGCGTGACTAGTGTAGTGGTGCGTGACTAGTGTAGTGGTGAGTGACTAGTGTAGTGGTGCGTGACTAGTGTAGTGGTGCGTGACTAGTGTAATGGTGCGTGACTAGTGTAGTGGTGCGTGACTAGTGTAGTGGTGCGTGACTAGTGTAGTGGTGCGTGACTAGTGTAGTGGTGCGTGACTAGTGTAGTGGTGCGTGACTAGTGTAGTGGTGCGTGGCTAGTGTAGTGGTGCGTGACTAGTGTAGTGGTGCGTGGCGTGTGTAGTGGTGCGTGACTAGTGTAGTGGTGCGTGACTAGTGTAGGGTTTCAGTGTACATTCGGCAGTGAAGTGTAGTGAGAGTAACGCCGGAGTTTTGTATGCATGAGTGGTAGTGGTAGAGTACTAAAATAGACTACTACGTAATGCAACTCTATTTCAGATGGGAGTGCAAATTTGGACGGACGCGTACGTTGGAAGGGAAGTTGAGATAGAAGATGGGAGCAGATTGTAGTTTTCAGATATCCGGGGAGTACCCGAGTTATGTAATGAATAGCGTACGTTACCGACAACGGGGTGACGTAAGTATTACGTAATAGGTTTAGACATTAATCAAGTGTACACATTTACGACACCGAAAACGAATAAGTGTTACTATGTGACGTAGCAAAAAAAAATAAATGACCTTTCAAAATACAATAGAGTGTCGCGCGTATTATTAGATGCATTGTTAATGTATTGAGCATTGTTACCTGTATCCCAGGAAGCGTACGATATCTGGGAGTGGATGCGAGATGATATATGCATGAGTAGGGTAACTCCATTCTGGGGTAGAATATCTGTAGTGAGTGGATGAGTGGGTGAGTGAGTGAGTGAGTAAGTGAGTGAGTGGGTGAGTGAGTGAATGAGTTAGTGAGTGAGTGAGTGAGTGAGTGAGTGAGTGAGTGAGTGGGTGAGTGAGTGGGTGTGTGTGTATATGTGTGTATATGTTTATTCACGAAAATCCAATTTTTACAATGTTCGAAGGTGAGTGTAAGTATTATTAACGAAATATAACACAATTAATATAGTAAATACGTTTTTCAAAATAAATAAAATTGAGGTAATAATTGTGGTAATATGTGTAAGGAAGTCGCGTGAGAGGGAATTGCATGTGAGGGAAGTGTGCAATGTACATTATACATATGAGAAAACTGTATAGGGGATAGTATATAGAGAAAATAAGTCAGATATAAATGTACGTGTAAAGGAGGTAAAGTATGGTAGTGAGGTTGGTAAGAAGTAAGTAGTAAAAGTGGAAAAGTAATATAGGCTGTAGAAAATAAAGTAGTTGAGTATTGGTTTTTGAGTAATAGGTATTGTATTAGGTAAAAGTACAGTGTAAATCAATTTGATAATTCAGTAGCAGTAGGAATAGTATAAGGGTATGTCAGGTTAGATCAGTCTAGACCAAGTAAGTATTTGTGAAGTTTGCTTTTAAAAGTATTTGTATTATTTTCATTGGTAACAGTTATGGGTAGTTTATTCCAAAGTTGTGGAAAAATGTTTGTTATGTCTTGTTTAAGCAATTTTTTATTGGATGACCTTAGATTGCTTTTCAGTTTTAGTTTAATTGAGTCGCTCATATATTTAGGGATATCAGTTTTCAGTGCTGTATGTATTATTGTTAGAATTTTGTATATGGATCTGTGTTTAAAGGTTAGAAATTGAGAGTGCGTTAGTGAGTGAATTAGTGAGTGAGTGAGCGGGTGAGTGGGTGAGTGATGGTGAGTGGGTGAGTGATGGTGAGTGAGTGAGTGAGTGAGTGAATGAGTGAGTGAGTGAGTGAGTGAGTGAGTGAGTGAGTGAGTTAGTGAGTGAATTAGTGAGTGAGTGCGTTAGTGAGTGAATTAGTGAGTGAGTGAGCGGGTGAGTGGGTGAGTGATGGTGAGTGGGTGAGTGATGGTGAGTGAGTGAGTGAGTGAGTTAGTGAGTGAATTAGTGAGTGAGTGAGTAAGTGAGTGAATGAGTTAATCAGTGAGTCAGATTTAATAAAGATTATTAACGATGTTCAATAAAAAAGATAATTATGCATAATACATATTTTTGTATATTATCAAATTTGATATATCTTCATGGTCACTATAGGACCATAGCATGACATTAAAATAAGTATGATTATAGTGAAAGTTAATAGATATGTGTATCTATAAGGTCATGTCTAGTGAACCTGGCTAAATAAAGAATCTTACGTATTCGTTATGTATAAATTGTCACCAGTGAAATTGTAAACCTATAATATAATACTATTGGAATATATAAATATATATATATATATATATATATATATATATATATATATGTATGTATATATGCATATATGTATATATGTATATATATATACATATGTATATATGTATATATGTATATATGTATATATGTATATATGTATATATGTGTATATGTGTATATGTAAGTATGTATGTATGTATGTATGTATGTATATGTGTATGCATATATACAAGAAGGGGATGGAGGAAGGGTGGGAGGGAGGGAGGGAGGTATATATCACAAGCATGATATGTCACGAACACAATAGATCATTTGTTGATAGATTGACACCAGCTATACGATAAGAGGTTGGGTTATTATCACTTTCAAGGTCAACTTGTTGTATTTATGAAGTAGTAAATTAACCTCTTCTAAATCACATTAGATGACCATCACATCGGTTGAGCACAGATTAGATTTAGGAGAGAAGAGTCGACATGTGAAAGCACTACTAAAGCCAAGCCACGCCTATTTTATAGTAACCACGCCTACTTGGAATACGTTACACATTCGTTGAATAAAACATGTATAGTAAGGGGAAAGATAGAGGGAGAGGGAGAGGGAGAGGGAGAGGGAGAGGGAGAGGGAGAGGGAGAGGGAGAGGGAGAGGGAGAGGGAGAGGGAGAGGGAGAGGGAGAGGGAGAGGGAGAGGGAGAGGGAGAGGGAGAGGGAGAGGGAGAGGGAGAGGGAGAGGGAGAGGGAGAGGGAGAGGGAGAGGGAGAGGGAGAGGGATATGTAGAGGGAGAGGGAGAGGGAGATGGAGATGGAGATGGAGATGGAGATGGAGATGGAGAGGAAGAGGAAGAGGGAGAGGGAGAGGGAGAGGGAGAGGGAGAGGGAGAGGGAGAGGGAGAGGGAGAGGGAGAGGGAGAGGGAGAGGGAGAGGGAGAGGGAGAGGGAGAGGGAGAGGGAGAGGGAGAGGGAGAGGGAGAGGGAGAGGGAGAGGGAGAGGGAGATACCTAAAGGTTATGCGATGCATTACATAACCCTCCGAGGTCACCACTCGAGGATATGCGATCATAACAATATACCAGGGATTACATCATACTGCCGATGAGCGATAATTCGAGAACAATATCGAATAGACATGCACATTGGCTTTATTGTACCCGAGGGTCCCGCTAGGCGTACCGTCATTATTTAGGAAATCGTTGTGGTTTAAGGATATATATTCATCGAGGTTCTGTAAATTAAAGGTCGACGTGAAATATATATTTTGTAGTATCCGTTAGAGGGCAGAGGTCGGGGATCAGTATTTCAATTAATTTTAACTAATTAATCGTATGTGATCAGATTTCAAAGGTTTCAGTTAAAAATCTAGGCATGCGAAACCGTAGTAATTGTGATTTAGAATCATGATTACATCATAATGAAATTATTTCGTAAGTATAGGTTATACAGGTTATTACATAACGTATGTTCATTCATGGGCAGCTAAATATTATGTCAAATGATGAATATATATATATATATATATATATATATTATACGTCTATATATATATATATATATATATATATATATATATATATATATATATATATACAGACATACACTGTACGTCGTACAGTAAAAGATTTGCAAGATTACTTTTTAATGTATTATTTTTCTTATATCATATATAATTAGATAATGCAATGTTATACTAATTTGGTAATTACACGCAAACACACGCATACACGCACACGTAAATCCACACAGGCACACACACACGCAAATACAAATGCACAAATGCACTCACTCACGCACGCACACACTTCCAACGAACTACTAACTACAAACTACTCAGCATAATACATACTACTAACTACAAACTACTCAGCATAATACATACTACTAACTACACACTACTCAGCATAATACATACTACTAACTACACACTACTCAGCATAATACATACTACTAACTACAAACTACTAAGCATAATACATACTACTAACTACAATCTACTCAGCATAATACATACTACTAACTACAAAATACCACGAGTTGTCTAATTTACCACTTTATCAAACAAATCATTGGTGCACCATGGAACATGGAACATAAAGATTAACTAACAAATGTCTTCTTAAAGCCTCGACTTTTCAAACACAGATTTTCTACTGAACTAAAGAATATTCTACTTTCCAACTAAAGAATCAAATAAAAAACACTTCAAAAAGAAATTACTAATGTATTTAAACTGTTAATATCTATTCACTTTATCAACCTAACCACTCAACTTTTCAACTGACTTATGCTTTCACTACATTCTACTTACAAACTACTTACTAATTACTACTCACCTCATACACTGTCAATTATGATGTTTCAAGCCACTTCTAAACAGCCCCATAACCTATCTACAATTCACAGAATGGTCTTATTTCTTTTATCCTCCTTAAACGTATTACACACATCAATCATATTCCTTAATACTTATTCAATTACACTTTCGACAATATACGAGAACTTAAACTTATTTATTACTTTTATATATAGAAATATATTTCTTTTTTATATAAATATATATTGAGTAAGAACATTGTCTACTTCACTGTGAGGGTTTGTTTGAGAGATTTATATATAGAAAATACTAAAATATTGTATACGATATATATATATATATATATATATATATATATATATACTTATATATATATATATATTTATACTGGTAATATAGAAGGATTATTATATTACAATAAATTACTAATATAGTGGTAATTTTAGTTTTAATTTTTGTTAAGATTTGGGTTAAAGGACAATTAATATTTTGAATTAGGCCCATCCAATAATACAGTTTGGAACCCCAGAGATAACAAGTATATCTGATATCGACTATATATAGAGTCTACAATATATTTGGACATAGCATAAGGCATTAACAAAATTACAGCCATCATTCTTAGTGTATCAATATAATTGTATTAAAATCTTTATATATAAATTAATGCGGAATAAATTCTAATTTAAAAATTCAAATTCGTGTCGATACTAAAATTGTTCTAAAATTGATTAAGTTTTGATATTATTATGTTTATGTTATAATTATTATATTTTATTCATTATACTATACAGATATATAATACTATAATATCAGACTATAATATAATATCAACCTATACTATAATATCAGACTATACTATGATATCAGACTATACTATAATAGCAGACTATAATATAATATCAGACTATAATATAATATCAGACTATACTATGATATCAACCTATACTATAATATCAGACTATACTATAATATCAGACTACAATATACAATAATATATAATAATATACAATAATATACAATAATATACAATAATATACAATAATATACAATAATATACAATAATATACAATAATATACAATAATATACAATAATATACAATAATATACAATAATATACAATAATATACAATAATATATAATAATATACAATAATATACAATAATATACAATAATATACAATAATATACAATAATATACAATAATATACAATAATATACAATAATATACAATAATATACAATAATATACAATAATATACAATAATATACAATAATATACAATAATATACAATAATATACAATAATATACAATACTATACAATAATATACAATAATATACAATAATATACAATAATATACAATAATATACAATAATATACAATAATATACAATAATATACAATAATATACAATAATATACAATAATATACAATAATATACAATAATATACAATAATATACAATAATATACAATAATATACAATAATATACAATAATATACAATAATATACAATAATATACAATAATATACAATAATATACAATAATATACAATAATATACAATAATATACAATAATATACAATAATATACAATAATATACAATAATATACAATAATATACAATAATATACAATAATATACAATAATATACAATAATATACAATAATATACAATAATATACAATAATATACAATAATATACAATAATATACAATAATATACAATAATATACAATAATATACAATAATATACAATAATATACAATAATATACAATAATATACAATAATATACAATAATATACAATAATATACAATAATATACAATAATATACAATAATATACAATAATATACAATAATATACAATAATATACAATAATATACAATAATATACAATAATATACAATAATATACAATAATATACAATAATATACAATAATATACAATAATATACAATAATATACAATAATATACAATAATATACAATAATATACAATAATATACAATAATATACAATAATATACAATAATATACAATAATATACAATAATATACAATAATATACAATAATATACAATAATATACAATAATATACAATAATATACAATAATATACAATAATATACAATAATATACAATAATATACAATAATATACAATAATATACAATAATATACAATAATATACAATAATATACAATAATATACAATAATATACAATAATATACAATAATATACAATAATATACAATAATATACAATAATATACAATAATATACAATAATATACAATAATACACAATAATATACAATAATATACAATAATATACAATAATATACAATAATATACAATAATATACAATAATATACAATAATATACAATAATATACAATAATATACAATAATATACAATAATATACAATAATATACAATAATATACAATAATATACAATAATATACAATAATATACAATAATATACAATAATATACAATAATATACAATAATACACAATAATATACAATAATATACAATAATATACAATAATATACAATAATATACAATAATATACAATAATACACAATAATACACAATAATATACAATAATATACAATAATATACAATAATATACAATAATATACAATAAACTGAATGTAGTTCCACTTTTTTATTTCGCAATTGTTAATTTTTATTTACTCGAATGTGTGCTACTAAGTGAACTGTACATGAAATTACATCATACGTGAACTGACCTACTTTTTATTTAACACAAATCCTGGTATAGCGCATCACAAAGTTATCTAGTCTTAGACGACGCAATATATCTCATCCAATTTCATATTTAGGTTGCCGCAGAGTGATTCCGGTTCTCCGAATATCGTTACGCAACACTATGCAACGAATGCCGGCATAACAAGGATATGCATTGCACAGCGGGGGATGACGTAATATTATGTAAGAGCAAATCAAAATATCGAAGAAGTCGCACGAACTTAGAGATATCGGTGGAGGTGTAGTGGGTGTAGTGGGTGGCAGGGGTGAGTAGGGGTGAATAGGGGTGGCAGGGGTTTGGTGGAGGTGGGTAGGGGGTGTAGTGGGTGGCAGGGATGGGTGGAGGTGGGTAGGGGTGGCAGGGGTTGGTGGTGGTGGTTAGGGGGTAGCAGAGGTCGGTGGAGGTGGGTAGGGGTTGCAGGGGTGGGTGGAGGTAGGTAGGGGGTGTAGTGGGTGGCAGGGATGGGTGGAGGTATATAGGGGTGGCAGGGATGGGTAGAGGTATATAGGGGTGGCAGAGGTTGGTGGAGGTGGGTAGGGGGTGGCAGGGATTGGTGGAGGTGTATATGGGGTGTAGTGGGTGGCAGGGATGGATAAAGGTATATAGGGGTGGCAGGGGTTGGTGAAGGTGTATAGGGGGTGTAGTGGGTGGCAGGGGTGGGTGGATGTGGGTAGGGGGTTGGTAGAGGTCGGTGGGGGTGTAGTGGGTGGCAGGGATGGATGGAGGTATATAGGGGTGGCAGGGGTTGGTGGAGGTGGGTAGGGGGTGGCAGGGGTCGGTGGATGTGGGTAGGGGTGGCAGGGGTGGGTGGATGTGGATATGGGTGGTAGGGGTGAGTAGGGGGTGAATAGGGGGTGGCAGGGGTGAGTAGGGGGTGGCAGGGGTCGGTGGATGTGGGTAGGGGTGGCAGGGGTGAGTAGGGAGTGAATAGGGGGTGGCAGGGGTGAGTAGGGGTGGCAGGGGTCGGTGGATGTGGGTAGGGGTGGCAGGGGTGGGTGGATGTGGATATGGGTGGCAGGGGTGAGTATGGGGTGAATATGGGTGGCAAGGGTGAGTAGGGGGGGCAGGGGTCGGTAGATGTGGGTAGGGGTGTCAGGAGTGAGTAGGGGGGGCATGGGTTGGTGGAGGTGGGTAGGGGGTGGGTAGGAGGTGACAGGGGTGGGTAGAGGTGGGTAGGGGTGGCAGGGGTGGGTGGAGGTGGATAGGGGTGTCAGGAGTGAGTAGGGAGTGGCAGGGGTGGGGGAGGTGGGTAGGGGTGGCAGGGGTCAGTGGAGGTATATAGGGATGGCAGGGGTGGGTAGAGGTGGATAGGGGGTATCAGGAGTGAGTAGGGGTGGCAGGGTGGGTAGAGGTGGGTAGGGGCTATTATACTTAAGATAAAGCGCAAATTATGTAATATAATTTCGTTAAAAATACAATCTACTTTTCTATCAATATACATCTCTTCACGCATCATTGATTTTGTTTTTTGAAATATATGAAGAACTATCATTCGAAGGGTCAATCTAGATATCTAATAAGCGACAGCTAGATATATGAGGTCAGAGTTCATAGTTACCATTAGCGGGTCCGATAAGCAGACACCGGGTCAAAGGTTAATCGGAATGACCTTTTCGACTTCAACATTTACAACGAACTGGTGTTTATCGTTAGTACTCATAGGTCCGTTGCGCTAGAGGTGTACGGGTATAGAAGGTATAGAAGGTATTCATGACTAAATAAGGTATCATCGGAGTTATCTTATCGAACTCCTCAATGCAAACGACCTGGCTTAGATAATAGCGGCGTTAATGTGTTGCATTGCCCTGGGGGCGTGGTTAGTTACGAAGCCCCGCAGAGCCCGTAGGTCATGGTGTGTGGGCGGGACTAATTACTGGACCGGTGTCGATCAATTAGCCGCGTACACATACTTAGCGGCCCCTCGACCGGCTCCTGGATTATTGCTTCGATTACATCTGCGCGGTTATTACATCATGATGACGCAATATCGCGAGTAGGCGGAAGTCGTGATTCAATTACCGGTCAGAGATTCGCTGCGATACGACGACGAGATGACCAATAGCCCGAGTGACACTACCGGTCAAATAACGCAATGGGATATTGCCGTTAATAAATATTCACATATTTATATATGATTATTAGTTAATACGGCAAATGTAATTTGCGTAACTAGTAATTGCCTGGAGTAAACGGGCAACCTAAATACCGTTAACGAAGCTTAATATTACTTATTATACAAATATCCTTACTACAAATATACCTGTTACGTTCTCTTCTGGCAAACATTCCGAAATAGAAATCGGATACGAATCTGGTTTATCGTTTGTTTTGTAGAATCAATCTCCAAAATCACTAAGATCATTTTCGGAAGGAGTTAAATTATAATTAAAGTTCATATTTCGTCAACATTTCGTAGTATAATATCGTAATGCACGTAATGCATACTGGCATCGAAACGTTATGTTAAGCTGCGTCTATGTATATCCATGTATATAATCTATATTATAGAATTTACGCTGAAGATCCTACGTTATAAAGAAAATAGCGTGTACACGTAACGGGGTTATGTCACTTATTCAAACAATTTAATTAAATTATCGCACATCAAAATTCTTGTCATCTAAACGATACGCTACATATATCCGATAGCATATGGTGGTAGTCGAGATATTGATATGAGTGTGTGAGTGTGTGTGTGAGTGTGTGAGTGTGTGAGTGTGTGAGTGTGTGAGTGAGTGAGTGTGTGAGTGTGTGAGTGTGTGAGTGGGTGAGTGTGTGAGTGTGTGACTGTGTGAGTGAGTGAGTGAGTTGGTGGGTGGGTGAGTGAGTTAGTGAGTGTGTGAGTGAGTGAGTGAGTGGGTGGGTGGGTGAGTGAGTGTGTGAGTGAGTGGGTGTGTGAGTGGGTGAGTGGGTGAGTGGGTGAGTATGTGAGTGTGTGAGTGGGTGAGTGTGTGAGTGAGTGAGTGAGTGGGTGGTGAAAGTGTGAGTGAGTGAGTGAGTGAGTGAGTTAGTGAGTGAGTGAGTGTGTGAGTGAGTGGGTGTGTGAGTGGGTGAGTGGGTGAGTGGGTGAGTATGTGAGTGTGTGAGTGGGTGAGTGTGTGAGTGAGTGAGTGCGTGAGTGAGTGAGTGAGTGAGTGAGTGAATGAGTGAGTGAGTTAGTGAGTGAGTGGGTGGGTGGGTGAGTGAATGAGTAAGTTAGTGAATGAGTTAGTGAGTGAGTAGTGGATAAGTGAGTGAGTGAGTGGGTGGGTGAGTGAGTGAGTGTGTGAGTGTGTGAGTGGGTGAGTGTGTGAGTGATTGAGTGAGTGAGTTGGTGAGTGAGTGAGTGAGTGAGTGAGTGAGTGAGTGAGTGAGTGAGTGAGTGAGTGAGTGAGTGAGTGAGATTAATTTCTTGAGATCCGAAGAATAGTTGTCAATATTTATATTTAACTTACGACGATAATATGTTATAGTCTGTTTTGGTTTGCAGAAATTAATGTTCAATCTATTGCGTAACTATCGGCTGGAGAATATTTTAGACTGAACTAGATGAATTGTATGTCCATGTATGTGGGTAAATCTATATGTCAGTGAGTTTGAGTTAATATCAAACAACTTTATGTGGTGGGTAATATCTGCATCATATAAAATCGCCAATTATTAGTAAATTCTCAGTTGTATTTTCATGTTTTCAATTAAAGAAGTCAGTAAAGAATGCATTTGGGTTGGTGTCCGGGTCTGTAAATCTGTAGTAGTAGTATTATTAAATTGTTACGTCTGACTTTAGATAGTAGTATGTTACAGTACGTATTGTCGTGATCATTTTTGTATAGAATTTAGATTATTGTTGTAGTTAATATCGCAAAACCTCCTCCGTCCTGCCAGGACCCAGCTCTAATGTATTGAATTATGATATCGATATTATCCGCTAGTAATCGTGTATTTAACAGGGAGAGAGTCCATTGTTGTCTTTTAGTCATTTGTTCGGTTTAGAAGTTGTTTTTTATTTCTTTATGAAAGTGGTGTAGGAATTTGTCCATTTTGTCAGCATAGATTCAGTAGCAGTGAGGGAGTTGGTTTCCAGTTAGGTTTGTTATCATTTAGTATATGTCAGAGTTCGTATGAGTTTGATTTCAAATTTAGGAAGCATTCATATTTTTAAATCGTAGCGGATTTAATTGCATAATAGTAGATATGCGTTATTTGTTTTATTTGAGATGTCAGATAATTGAAAAGAATTATATTATGCATCGTTGAGTGAAGAAAATTGTCTTTTTCATATTTTGTAATAAAAGTTATGTCACACACATGATTATATAAAGTTACTCTTGAAACGGGTGAGCTGTCTGTATTGGTAGATTTTATAAATTGTTTAATAGAGATTTTCCTTTTAATATTCGAGGTAATATTGATTTGTGGTATTAGATCCAACGGTATTTGTATAATTAATTTATGTGGGGAGTGGTTTATTTAATTGTAGCATTGTTGGATGTTATTTATCAGTAGGGATTGTTTGTAGGCATTAACGGTAGTATGCATGGGGGAGACTGTTGGTGGGTACAGTAATGTTCTTTAAAGGTATGGATATGATCGACATTGTGGGAAAACATTGGTAATGCTTCAGAGTATAAGGGTGATAAAAGGAATGTTGATGGGGTATTATAATTTCCTAGCTGGACGGCCATTTTCTTGGCAGCCTATAAGCACTGGTAATGTACCGAGAATTTGCAGGTGACGTCTCCTTCCGGCACAATAGAATTCATCGGAGTTTATTGCAGCGAGGACATGTTTTCATAGTGATTCAGTGCTTACCGGAAGTAGGCCGAAACTACGAATGTACCTTAATTTAGTTTTAAAATGCTATGCAAGTGAATACACATTAAACGAAAGGTCTTTGAAATAGCAAACCGACACAAAAAGCGAGACAGTCACGTGATAGTTTCTCCAGGGGGGTAATAGAAAAGTAGTACAAACGAGAAACATTTTACGAGGGACACAAAAGAATATCGTATATACTAGAATAGGCAGCAACGTATGTCAGTGGTGTAATGTAGTGGATGAGTGAGTGAGTGAGTGAGTGAGTGAGTGAGTGAGTGAGTGAGTGAGTGAGTGAGTGAGTGAGTGAGTGAGTGAGTGAGTGAGTGAGTGAGTGATTGAGTGAGTGAGTGAGTGAGTGAGTGAGTGAGTGAGTGAGTGAGTGAGTGAGTGAGTGAGTGAGTGAGTGAGTGAGTGAGTGAGTGTGTGTGTGTGTGTGTGTGTGTATATGTTTATTCACGAAAATCCAATTTTTACATTGTTCGAAGGTGAGTGTAAGTATTATTAACGAAATATAACACAATTAATATAGTAAATACGTTTTTCAAAATAAATAAAATCGAGGTAATAATTGTGGTAATATGTGTAAGGAAGTCACGTGAGAGGGAATTGCATGTGAGGGAAGTGTGCAATGTACATTATACATATGGGAAAACTGTATAGGGGACAGTATATAGATAAAATAAGTCAGATATAAATGTACGTGTAAAGGAGATAACGTATGGTAGTGAGGTTGGTAAGAAGTAAGTAGTAAAAGTGGAAAGTAATATAGGCTGTAGAAAATAAAGTAGTTGAGTATTGGTTTTTGAGTAATGGGTATTGTATTATGTAAAAGTACAGTGTAAATCGATTTGATAATTCAGTAGCAGTAGGAATATTATAAGGGTGTGTCAGGTTATATCAGTCTAGACCAAGTAAGTATTTGTGAAGTTTGCTTTTAAAAGTATTTGTTTTTATTTTCATTGGTAACAGTTATGGGTAGTTTATTCCAAAGTTGTGGAAAATTGTTTGTTATGTCTTGTTTAAGCAGTTTTTTATTGGATGACCTTAGATTGCTTTTCAGTTTTAGTTTAATTGAGTCGCTCATATATTTAGGGAGTGAGTGAGTGAGTGAGTGAGTGAGTGAGTGAGTGAGTGAGTGAGTGAGTGAGTGAGTGAGTGAGTGAGTGAGTGAGTGAGTGAGTGAGTGAGTGAGTGAGTGAGTGAGTGAGTGAGTGAGTGAGTGAGTGAGTGAGTGAGTGAGTGAGTGAGTGAGTGAGTGAGTGAGTGAGTGAGTGAGTGAGTGAGTGAGTGAGTGAGTGAGTGAGTGAGTGAGTGAGTGAGTGAGTTTATATCAGCGAATAAGTGTAATCATATATTATTATATAACGTAATTGTATATATATATATATATATATATATATAAACATAGAAATAAGTAAACAGTAATTTAAATCAAACTATAAACCTAAAATATATATAATAATTTATATAATATATTTACATGTCAATCAATGGAGGCTTTTGTTGGGTTGTACATGATTCAAAATATTATTTTAGATTGTAAGCACTTCCATTAGCACCTCGCTATCATTATGAAACCATCTTAATCATCCTACACAAAAGGTAATTGTATAACCCAGGTGGCGCTATTCCTCAATGTTCCTATTAGGTGGTGATATCAAAATCAAAATGTACCGTAATATAAACGATATTCTAAGAGCTATTTTGGGCCCCCGGCCCTTAAGATGAATAATGATATATGAAAAATTCGTCATCAAAAATATAATTAAAACGGTAATCTTGATGATGATTCAATGAACGTCATTATCTTGAGTGCCAACATATCTTACTACGATCATTTCGAATAAAGATAGACGATTGTGGTCTTCCATTGTTTGCGGTGTTTATATGTATTATCAACTGAACTGGGATAGGATTTTACAGTACAAATATGAGTTATATAACAGTGACATAGCTGGACTCGCAGAACCAAATATTAGTAGAAAAACGGATATGGCAACGTAGTATTGTAGCGGTAAATTAGAAATTTATAATAACTAAACGGCAATAACTTCACAGCAATCATTTTAAGGCAATACATTCATGGTAATAACCCCCTGGGAATAACTGCATGGTGTCAGTGGGGTGTGAATAGGGTTAGTAGAGGGTAATGCGTTTGGTCATCTAGAGTTGAATAGGAGATCATACTTGACTTATTATTGAGCGCCTGTCAGAATTAAGAAGAAAATCGCATTTTGCCATAATCTAGTAGTTCTGAAAATAAGTTTACGAAAATGATTAGATTCGTAGATAGTTCATAGTTCCAATAGACGAATTACTTCTGAAAGTACAAATTAGACAAAGCAATTCACATAAACAACAAGGTGGATCATAGTCAATAACAGTACCATTGTTTTTAATTGTTATCTCGTTAATAGGATAAGTGTAGATTTGTATTCCCTAACATATATATATATATATATATATATATATATATATATATATATATATATAATTGTGTCGTGTGTCAAGAGTTATCACTTAATTACACGCACGTTCTGGCAATATGTATTTCGTATTGTAAGCCTACTTTGTCTTCATTTTATCGTGACACCGGTAATAATAATAATAATAATAATAATAATAATAATAGTAATTTTTTAGCCGTGATATTGGGCGATATTTCAGTAAGTTGTTTACATCAAGTCGCGGTTTTTTGAGTATAGGAATTATTAGAGAATGCTTAAAACATTGAGGGAAGACATTGGTTTTAATTGAATTGCATATCATTTTGTGGATATATTTATAAGTTGTATTTAGTATATTTTTGAATGTGGAAATAGGAATAGGATCATTTTGTGATCATTTTAAAATTGTAACTATAAGATTATAGATTTGAATTTGCGTAGGTAGGATAAAGTTAGAAAAGTTAGAGAAGGCAGGGACATGTGGGAGAATGATAATGTTATGTGAGAGTTTGATAAGCTCCGAATTAATTAAGCTACAAGTATCATTCAGTTTGTCATTGAAAACATTAATATATAGTATTTTATTAGGAGTGTCTGGGTACTGATCTGATAGTCGATATAATTGTTTAGAATTACTATAAGTGTTATTAATTATATTTTAATAGTATATTTGTTTTGATTTAGTTATTGATTTTTATAACGATTACGCATGAGGATTACATTATTATAATTGTCAGGAGATTTGTGAGAATTATATTTTTTTCGGCTTTGCGGTATTATTTTTTGATGGATGATAAGCTAGAATTAAATCATGGGGCATTTGGACGGTAAACAATTTCAAGTGTATGACAAGAGTATAATAATAATAATAATAATAATACTAATAATAATAATAATAATAATAATAATAATAATAATAATAATACTAATAATAATAATAATAATAATAATAATAATAATAATAATAATAATAATAATAATAATACTAATAATAATAATAATAATAATAATAATAATAATAATAATAATAGTAATAGTAATAATAATAATAATAATAATAATAATAATAATAATAATAATAATAATAATAATAATAATAATAATAATAATAATAATAATAATAATAATAATAATAATAATAATAATAATAATAATAATAATAATAATAATAATAATAATAATAATAATAATAATAATAATAATAATAATAATAATAATAGTAATAGTAATAATAATAATAATAATAATAATAATAATAATAATAATAGTAATAATAATAATAATAATAATAATAATAATAATAATAATACTAATAATAATAATAATAATAATACTAATAATAATAATAATAATAATAATAATAATAATAATAATAATACTAATAATAATAATAATAATAATAATAATAATAATAATAATAATAATAATAATAATACTAATAATAATAATAATAATAATAATAATAATAATAATAGTAATAATAATAATAATAATAATAATAATAATAATAATAATAGTAATAGTAACTATAATAACAATAAACTATTAAACAATAGAGTTACAAACCCTTTTCTGCCGTTCGCTGAAACAATAGAAGCAAAGCGAACACCGTGGAGTCATTGACAAACATCAAAGAGCCTAACGGGAAATTTCGTCCGCATTCCGATGATACATGTTCAAATCTTGGTGACCAAAACTCATCCAACATCATACTTCCGGTCTTCTTCCATAACGTCGACATGTAATACTGAGTGGATGGGGGTTAATAGTAGGGGTTAATAATAGGGGTTAATAGTATGGGTTAATAGTAGGGGTTAATAGTAGGGGTTAATAGTAGCGGTTAATAGTAGGGGTTACTAGTAGGGGTTAATAGTAGCGGTTAATAGTAGGGGTTAATAGTAGGGGTTAATAGTAGGGGTTAATAGTAGGGGTTAATAGTAGGGGTTAATAATAGGGGTTAATAGTAGGGGTTAATAGTAGGGGTTAATAGTAGGGGTTAATAGTAGGGGTTAATAGTAGCGGTTTATAGTAGGGTTAATAGTAGGGGTTAATAGTAGGGGTTAATAGTAGGGGTTAATAGTAGGGGTTAATAGTAGGGGTTAATAGTAGGGGTTAATAGTAGGGATTAATAGTAGGGGTTAATAGTATGGGTTAATAGTAGGGGTTACTAGTCGAGGTTAATAGTAGGGGTTAATAGTAGGGGTTAATAGTAGGGGTTAGTAGTAGGGGTTAATAGTAGGGATTAATAGTAGGGGTTAATAGTAGGGGTTAATAGTAGGGGGTAATAGTAGGGGTTAATAGTAGGGGTTAATAGTAGGGCTCATAATAACATGATTATGGAGTTAATGAAAAGTTCATGTTTGAATAATAGGATAGTAAAATATTCAAATAGTGAGCCACCAAAGAAAAGGAAATTCGAACGTAGCGACAATGGAGAGACAATGGAGAGACAATAGAGAGACAGTGTATATGGAATTGATGAGAGATGATAAGCCCACACGACGTGTGCCACACGTATCCTATTCGTTTAATGGCTAGCACGTTTTCCTGTAGTCAGATATACGCTATTGTTGCATATGGCATTATTATGTACGTTATTTGGATATATTTCATCGGTATAGAAGATCTTGTTTGTTATTTCTACACAACGGATTGGAGGTCCGGAGTGTGAATGGTTGGAGAGTGGGTAGAAATTAGTATGCCCCAAGGATATCGTGAAGGAGAAATTGAGTGTAGTCTTATGCGTATAATTATGTAGGTGGGTAGTATATATATATATATATATATATATATATATATATAAATATATATACATATATATATATATATATATATATATATATTGATATAAATAAATATATAAATATATATATATATATATGTATATATATATAAATATACATATATATATATATATATATTGATATAAATAAATATATAAATATAAATAAATATATATATATATATATATATATAAATATACATATATACCTATACCTATTTATATATATATATATAAATATATACACACACATATATATATATATATATATATATATATATACATATATATATATATATATATATATATATATATATATATATATATATATACATATATACCTATACCTATTTATATATATATATAAATATATACACACATATAATTATATATATATATATATACATATATATATATATATATATATATATATATATATAAATATATACATATATATAATTATATATATATATATACATATATATATATATATATATATATATAAATATATACATATATATATATATATATATAGACGCATATAATGCATTAATTGTATATTGACTACTACAATATGCAATTTCATGTTTATACCGGAAACCGGATGCAGGTAGAGATCAATGTCTCGACATAGGTAAATGTGTATTAGCTTTAATGGTTACTAGGTGTCATTAGCGGTTTTGTAGCTCCGTATTGTCCACTGGACAATGTCCAGTGGACAATGTCCAGTGGACAATGTCCAGTCATTGATGTGTTCGCGTGACTTCTTGCAATGTAAACGTAAACTCGTCACTCTACTCGTCACTATACTAGTCACTATACTCGTCACTATACTCGTTACTCTACTCGTCACTATACTCGTCGCTATACTCGTTACTCTACTCGTCACTCTACTCGTCACTCTACTCGTCACTCTACTCGTTACTCTACTCGTCTCTATACTCGTCGCTATACTCGTTACTCTACTCGTCACTCTACTCGTCACTATACTCGTTACTCTACTCGTGACTCTACTCGTCACTATACTCGTCACTATACTCATTACTCTACTCGTCACTATACTCGTCGCTATACTCGTTACTCTACTCGTCACTCTACTCGTCACTCTACTCGTCACTCTACTCGTCACTCTACTCGTCACTCTACTCGTCACTATACTCGTCGCTATACTCGTTACTCTACTCGTCACTCTACTCGTTACTCTACTCGTTACTCTACTCGTTACTCGTTACTCTACTCGTGACTCTACTCGTCACTATACTCGTCACTATACTCGTTACTCTACTCGTCACTATACTCGTCGCTATACTCGTTACTCTACTCGTCACTCTACTCGTCACTCTACTCGTCACTCTACTCGTCACTCTACTCGTCACTCTACTCGTCACTATACTCGTCGCTATACTCGTTACTCTACTCGACATTCTACTCGTTACTCTACTCGTTACTCTACTCGACACTCTACTCGACACTCTACTCATCGCTATACTCGTTACTCTACTCGTTACTCTACTCGTTACTCTACTCGTCACTCTACTCGTTACTCTACTCGTCACTATACTCGTCGCTATACTCGTTACTCTACTCGACATTCTACTCGTTACTCTACTCGTTACTCTACTCGACACTCTACTCGACACTCTACTCGTCGCTATACTCGTTACTCTACTCGTTACTCTACTCGTTACTCTACTCGACACTCTACTCGACACTCTACTCGTCGCTATACTCGTTACTCTACTCGACACTCTACTCGTTACTCTACTCGTTACTCTACTCGTTACTCTACTCGTTACTCTACTCGTTACTCTACTCGTTACTCTACTCGTTACTCTACTCGTCACTCTACTCGTCACTCTAATTGTCTCTCTAATCGTCACTTTAATCGTCCCTCTAATCGTCTCTCTAATCGTCACTTTAATCGTCCCTCTAATCGTCTCTCTGATGAGTAATTCATTAGAGTAGAGTAGCGGGTAATGCAGTAGAGTAGAGAAATACATAGAAATTAAACGGTAAATTAGTATCTCTAGAAAAAGAGAGTTAATTGATTTAGTGACGGCGAAAAATGATTAATTTTTCTTTATACAAAAAAATTAGAAATAGAAACATTGCATTTTTATGTTTGTAATTTATCTCATGGTTATATAATACTATCATCCGAAGAAACCAGGTGTACTGTATTTTATGTATGATTTGTATATATTTCAGCAGAGGTCTAAAACCCAAACTTATATAAGGATAAGAAATTTATAAGATAATGGGTTTCATCTTCAACTACGATGACCGCTAAGGAGATTTACAGGAAATTCGGCAGCCCTGAGCAGTAAGCGAGCTTACATAATATTTAAGTGAATCGTTAAGCAACTATATAGTTGTAGAAGAACGTGTAAAGAAAATATAACGGTTGGTTTTGAGAGAATGGTATTGTATTCGATGTATTGTAATACAGTTCTACTAAATGTTATCTATTGTCCGGGATAGATATCAATTTACGGTTTTAACAGCAACTATTATTATTTAGGCATCATTAGTATTATTCTATAAACTATTATTATTATTGCTAATAATTGTAATATGCGTTTAAATAACATTCCTCAGGGTGTAAGGGACAAACCAGGTAAAGGATCGATATTTCTAGAATAAGGCGTATACAATGTACAATGTATAATATATAGTATATAATATACAGTTCATAATGTATAATATATAGTATATAATGTACGGTTCACATATATAATATATAGTATATAATGTACAGTTCACAATGTATAATTTATAATGTATAAAGAATAAAATGTACCCTGTACACTATACACTATACAGTGTACAGTGTATGCATAGTTTGTGCCGTGTACATTGTAATACCCACTGT
>OZ038312.1:16163254-16175250 GCA_964035775.1 Osedax frankpressi | reverse complement strand
AGTAAGGTGTAAGTAAGGTGTAAGTAAGGTGTAAGTAAGGTGTAAGTAAGGTGTAAGTAAGGTGTAAGTAAGGTGTAAGTAAGGTGTAAGTAAGGTGTAAGTAAGGTATAAGTAAGCTGTAAGTAAGCTGTAAGTAAGGTGTAAGTAAGGTGTAAGTAAGGTGTAAGTAAGGTGTAAGTAAGGTGTAAGTAAGGTGTAAGTAAGGTGTAAGGTGTAAGTAAGGTGTAAGGTGTAAGTAAGGTGTAAGTAAGGTGTAATTAAGGTGTAAGTAAGGTGTAAGTAAGGTGTAAGTAAGGTGTAAGTAAGGTGTAAGTAAGGTGTAAGTAAGGTGTAAGTAAGGTGTAAGTAAGGTGTAAGTAAGGTGTAAGTAAGGTGTAAGTAAGGTGTAAGTAAGGTGTAAGTAAGGTGTAAGTAAGGTGTAAGTAAGGTGTAAGTAAGGTGTAAGTAAGGTGTAAGTAAGGTGTAAGTAAGGTGTAAGTAAGGTGTAAGTAAGGTGTAAGTAAGGTGTAAGTAAGGTGTAAGTAAGGTGTAAGTAAGGTGTAAGTAAGGTGTAAGTAAGGTGTAAGTAAGGTGTAAGTAAGGTGTAAGTAAGGTGTAAGTAAGGTGTAAGGTGTAAGTAAGGTGTAAGTAAGGTGTAAGTAAGGTGTAAGTAAGGTGTAAGTAAGGTGTAAGTAAGGTGTAAGTAAGGTGTAAGTAAGGTGTAAGTAAGGTGTAAGTAAGGTGTAAGTAAGGTGTAAGTAAGGTGTAAGTAAGGTGTAAGTAAGGTGTAAGTAAGGTGTAAGTAAGGTGTAAGTAAGGTGTAAGTAAGGTGTAAGTAAGGTGTAAGTAAGGTGTAAGTAAGGTGTAAGTAAGGTGTAAGTAAGGTGTAAGTAAGGTGTAAGTAAGGTGTAAGTAAGGTGTAAGTAAGGTGTAAGTAAGGTGTAAGTAAGGTGTAAGTAAGGTGTAAGTAAGGTGTAAGTAAGGTGTAAGTAAGGTGTAAGTAAGGTGTAAGTAAGGTATAAGTAAGGTGTAAATAAGGTGTAAGTAAGGTGTAAGTAAGGTGTAAGTAAGGTGTAAGTAAGGTGTAAGTAAGGTGTAAGTAAGGTGTAAGTAAGGTGTAAGTAAGGTGTAAGTAAGGTGTAAGTAAGGTGTAAGTAAGGTGTAAGTAAGGTGTAAGTAAGGTGTAAGTAAGGTGTAAGTAAGGTGTAAGTAAGGTGTAAGTAAGGTGTAAGTAAGGTGTAAGTAAGGTGTAAGTAAGGTGTAAGTACGGTGTAAGTAAGGTGTAAGTAAGGTGTAAGTAAGGTGTAAGTAAGGTGTAAGTAAGGTGTAAGTAATGTGTAAGTAAGGTGTAAGTAAGGTGTAAGTAAGGTGTGAGTAAGGTGTAAGTAAGGTGTAAGTAAGGTGTAAGTAAGGTGTAAGTAAGGTGTAAGTAAGGTGTAAGTAAGGTGTAAGGTGTAAGTAAGGTGTAAGTAAGGTGTAAGTAAGGTGTAAGTAAGGTGTAAGTAAGGTGTAAGTAAGGTGTAAGTAAGGTGTAAGTAAGGTGTAAGTAAGGTGTAAGTAAGGTGTAAGTAAGTTGTAAGTAATGTTTAAGTAAGGTGTAAGTAAGGTGTAAGTAAGGTGTAAGTAAGGTGTAAGTAAGGTGTAAGTAAGGTGTAAGTAAGGTGTAAGTAAGGTGTAAGTAAGGTGTAAGTAAGGTATAAGTAAGGTGTAAGTAAGGTGTAAGTAAGGTGTAAGTAAGGTGTAAGTAAGGTGTAAGTAAGGTGTGAGTAAGGTGTAAGTAAGGTGTAAGTAAGGTGTAAGTAAGGTGTAAGTAAGGTGTAAGTAAGGTGTAAGTAAGGTGTAAGTAAGGTGTAAGTAAGGTGTAAGTAAGGTGTAAGTAAGGTGTAAGTAAGGTGTAAGTAAGGTGTAAGTAAGGTGTAAGTAAGGTGTAAGTAAGGTGTAAGTAAGGTGTAAGTAAGGTGTAAGTAAGGTGTAAGTAAGGTGTAAGTAAGGTGTAAGTAAGGTGTAAGTATAGTGTAAGTAAGGTGTAAGTAAGGTGTAAGTAAGGTGTAAGTAAGGTGTAAGTAAGGTGTAAGTATAGTGTAAGTAAGGTGTAAGTAAGGTGTAAGTAAGGTGTAAGTAAGGTGTAAGTAAGGTGTAAGTAAGGTGTAAGGTGTAAGTAAGGTGTAAGTAAGGTGTAAGTAAGTTTAATTGTACAGTCATGTAAGGTGAGTAGATATTCAGTGTATGTGTGTATTTGTGCGCGTGTGTGTGTGTGTGTGTGTGCGTGTGTGTGTATATAATCATGGTATCGATATGGCGAAAAAACCACAATCGAATTACGTAACCGTTTAATGGCCGCCAGATAGTACAATTACGTCATGGGGTATATGATAGAAAGAGATAGAAAAAGAGAGTGAATAAGTATATGACTGAATGAGTGAGTGAATGAGTGAAAGAGAGAGTCAGTGTCAGTGAGAGAGTGAGAGAGTCAGTGGGTGGGTGGGTGTGTGAGAGAGTGAGTGAGTGAGTGAGTGGGTGATTGAGTGAGTGAGTGAGTGGGTTAGTTAGTATATAAGTGAGTGAATTAGTGAGTGAGTGGGTTAGTTAGTATGTAAGTGAGTGAATTAGTGAGTGAGTGAGTTAGTTAGTATGTAAGTGAGTGAATTAGTGAGTGAGTGAGTTAGTTAGTATGTAAGTGAGGGAATTAGTGAGTGAGTGAGTTAGTTAGTATGTAAGTGAGTGAATTAGTGAGTGAGTGAGTTAGTTAGTATGTAAGTGAGTGAATTAGTGAGTGAGTGAGTTAGTTAGTATGTAAGTGAGTGAGTGAGTTAGTTAGTGAGTTAGTTAGTAAGTAAAATCCGTAAGACAAGTTAATAAGTAGATATTTCTATACAATTATTATTATTATTGGATACAATCTGACAATGGACCGCTACATGTCAAGGGCAAGTTCTTTTGAGACGAGATGTTGGTTTAGTTGTAATATAGCCAGGATCATTATTTGGGGTCAATTGGAATACTATGGTCAGTGCGCGCTTACTGAATACGTGTAATTAGCGAAGAGGAAAGCATAACATATAGTAATGTATTGTATCGCGTTGCATTGCTTGTTGGTACATTTACTACACGCAATCTGGTATTACTTTAAATACACGATCTACTTTAAAGCTCGAAATGCCTCTAATGGATCTTATTTCGAGAACTTGAACATGAACTATTTCTTTATTATTTAGTTCGGTCAGAATTATTATCCATTGTTTATGTAATGTGATGTAATATAGAAGTAAGTACTACACTCCTTACTACATACCTTACTACGCTCCTCACTCCTCACTACACACCTTAATACACTCCTTACTACACTCCTCACTACACTCCTCACTATACTCCTCACTACACTCCTCACTACACTCCTCACTATACTCCTAATTATCTCCTCACTACACTCCTCACTACACTCCACACTACACTCCGCACTACACTCCTCACTACACTCCTCACTACACTCCTCATTACACTCATCACTACACTCCTCACTACACTCATCATTACACTCCTCACTATACTCCTCATTACACTCCTCACTACACTCCTCACTACACTCCTCACTACACTCATCATTACACTCCTCACTATACTCCTCATTACACTCCTCACTACACTCCTCACTACACTCCTCACTACACTCCTCACTACACTCCTCACTACACTCCTCACTACACTCCTCACTACACTCCTCACTACATTCCTCACTATACTCCTCACTACACTCCTCACTATACTCCTCACTACACTCCTCACTACACTCCTCACTACACTTCTCACTACACTCCTCACTATACTCCTTACTACACTCCTCACTATACTCCTTACTACACTCCTTACTACACTCCTCACTACACTCCTCACTACACTCCTCACTACACTTCTCACTACACTCCTCACTACACTCCTCACTATACTCCTCACTACACTCCTCACTATACTCCTCACTATACTCCTCACTACACTCCTCACTACACTCCTCACTACACTTCTCACTACACTCCTCACTATACTCCTCACTATACTCCTTACAATACTCCTCACAATACTCCTCACTATACTCCTCACTATACTCCTCACTATACTCCTCCCTCTCACTTCACCTCCCTCTCACTACACTACACCTCCCTCTCACTACACTTCACCTCCCTCTCACCATACTTCACCTCCCTCTCACAATACCTCCCTCTCACCACACTTCTCCTCCCTCTCACCACACTTCCCTCTCACCACACTTCCCTCTCACTTCACCTTCCTCTCACCGCACTTCACCTCCCTCTCACTTCACCTCCCTCTCACCACACTTCACCTCCCTCTCACTTCACCTCCCTCTCACTACACTTCACCTCCCTCTCACTTCACCTCCCTCTCACCATACTTCACCTCCCTCTCACCATACTTCACCTCCCTATCACCACACTTCACCTCCCTCTCACCACACTTCCCTCTCACTTCACCTCCCTCTCACCGCACTTCACCTCCCTCTCACTACACCTCCCTCTCACTACACTTCACCTCCCTCTCACTACACTTCACTTCCCTCTCACCACACTTCACCTCCCTCTCACCACACTTCACCTCCCTCTCACCACACTTCACCTCCCTCTCACTACACTTCACTTCCCTCTCACTACACTTCACCTCCCTCTCACTACACTTCACCTCCCTATCACTACACTTCACCTCCCTCTCACTACACTTCACCTCCCTCTCACTATACTTCATCTCCCTCTCACTTCACTTCCCTCTCACTACACTTCACCTCCCTCTCACTACACTTCACCTCCCTCTCACTACACTTCACCTCCCTCTCACCACACTTCCCTCTCACTACACTTCACCTCCCTCTCACCACACTTCACCTCCCTCTCACTACACTTCCCTCTCACTACACTTCACCTCCCTCTCACTACACTTCACCTCCCTCTCACTACACTTCACCTCCCTCTCACCACACTTCATCTCCCTCTCACTACACTTCACCTCCCTCTCACCACAATTCACCTCCCTCTCACTACACTTCACCTCCCTCTCACCACACTTCACCTCCCTCTCACTACACTTCACCTCCCTCTCACCACACTTCACCTCCCTCTCACTTCACCTCCCTCTCACTACACTTCACCTCCCTCTCACTACACTTCACCTCCCTCTCACTACACTTCCCTCTCACTACACTTCCCTCTCACCACACTTCACCTTCCTCTCACCGCACTTCACCTCCCTCTCACTACACTTCCCTCTCACTACACTTCACCTCCCTCTCACTACACTTCACCTCCCTATCACTACACTTCACCTCCCTCTCACTACACTTCACCTCCCTCTCACTACACTTCACCTCCCTCTAACTACACTTCATCTCCCTCTCACTACACTTCATCTCCCTCTCACTATACTTCATCTCCCTCTCACTTCACTTCCCTCTCACTACACTTCACCTCCCTCTCACTACACTTCACCTCCCTCTCACTACACTTCGCTCTCACTACACTTCACCTCCCTCTCACCACACTTCACCTCCCTCTCACTACACTTCTATCTCACTACACTTCACCTCCCTCTCACTACACCTCCCTCTCACTACACTTCACCTCCCTCTCACTTCACTTCACCTCCCTCTCACCACACTTCATCTCCCTCTCACTACACTTCACCTCCCTCTCACTACACTTCATCTCCCTCTCACCACACTTCACCTCCCTCTCACTACACTTCACCTCCCTCTCACCACACTTCATCTCCCTCTCACTACACTTCACCTCCCTCTCACTACACTTCACCTCCCTCTCACTACACTTCACCTCCCTCTCACTACACTTCCCTCTCACTACACTTCACCTCCCTCTCACTACACTTCACATCCCTCTCACTACACTTCACCTCCCTCTCACTACACTTCACCTCCCTCTCACTACACTTCACCTCCCTCTCACTACACCTCCCTCTCACTACACTTCACCTCCCTCTCACTACACTTCCCTCTCACTACACTTCACCTCCCTCTCACTACACTTCACCTCCCTCTCACTACACTTCACCTCCCTCTCACCACACTTCACCTCCCTCTCACCACACTTCACCTCCCTCTCACTACACTTCACCTCCCTCTCACTACACTTCACCTCCCTCTCACTACACTTCACCTCCCTCTCACTACACTTCACCTCCCTCTCACCACACTTCACCTCCCTCTCACTACACTTCACCTCCCTCTCACTACACTTCACCTCCCTCTCACCACACTTC
The DNA here is from genome assembly GCA_964035775.1 of Osedax frankpressi. NCBI lineage: Eukaryota > Metazoa > Annelida > Polychaeta > Sabellida > Siboglinidae > Osedax > Osedax frankpressi. The sequence continues at coordinate 16,168,995 of OZ038312.1, read as the reverse complement.
ACCTCCCTCTCACTTCACCTCCCTCTCACCACACTTCACCTCCCTCTCACTTCACCTCCCTCTCACCACACTTCACCTTCCTCTCACCACACTTCACCTCCCTCTCACTACACTTCCCTCTCACTACACTTCACCTCCCTCTCACTACACTTCACCTCCCTCTCACTACACTTCACCTCCCTCTCACCACACTTCACCTCCCTCTCACTACACCTCCCTCTCACTACACTTCACCTCCCTCTCACTACACTTCACCTCCCTCTCACCACACTTCATCTCCCTCTCACTACACTTCACCTCCCTCTCACTACACTTCACCTCCCTCTCACTACACTTCACCTCCCTCTCACCACACTTCACCTCCCTCTCACCACACTTCACCTCCCTCTCACCATACTTCGCTCTCACTACACTTCACCTCCCTCTCACCACACTTCACCTCCCTCTCACTACACTTCCCTCTCACTACACTTCACCTCCCTCTCACTACACTTCACCTCCCTCTCACCACACTTCACCTCCCTCTCACCACACTTCACCTCCCTCTCACTACACTTCACCTCCCTCTCACTACACTTCATCTCCCTCTCACTTCACTTCCCTCTCACCACACTTCATCTCCCTCTCACCACACTTCACTTCCCTCTCACCACACTTCACCTCCCTCTCACCACACTTCACTTCCCTCTCACCACACTTCACTTCCCTCTCACCACACTTCACCTCCCTCTCACCACACTTCATCTCCCTCTCACCACACTTCACTTCCCTCTCACCACACTTCATCTCCCTCTCACCACACTTCACTTCCCTCTCACCACACTTCACCTCCCTCTCACTACACTTCACCTCCCTATCACTACACTTCACCTCCCTCTCACCACACTTCACCTCCCTCTCACTACACTTCACCTCCCTCTCACTATACTTCATCTCCCTCTCACTTCACTTCCCTCTCACTACACTTCACTTCCCTCTCACCACACTTCACCTCCCTCTCACCACACTTCATCTCCCTCTCACCACACTTCACTTCCCTCTCACCACACTTCATCTCCCTCTCACCACACTTCACTTCCCTCTCACCACACTTCACTTCCCTCTCACCACACTTCACCTCCCTCTCACTACACTTCACCTCCCTATCACCACACTTCACCTCCCTCTCACTACACCTCCCTCTCACTACACCTCACCTCCCTCTCACTTCACCTCCCTCTCACTACACTTCATCTCCCTCTCACTTCACTTCCCTCTCACTACACTTCACCTCCCTCTCACTACACTTCACCTCCCTATCACTACACTTCACCTCCCTCTCACTACACTTCACCTCCCTCTCACTACACTTCCCTCTCCCTCTCACTTCACTTCCCTCTCACTACACTTCACCTCCCTCTCACTACACTTCACCTCCCTCTCACCACACTTCACCTCCCTCTCACTACACCTCCCTCTCACTACACCTCACCTCCCTCTCACTTCACCTCCCTCTCACTACACTTCATCTCCCTCTCACCACACTTCACCTCCCTCTCACTACACTTCCCTCTCACTACACTTCACCTCCCTCTCACTACACTTCACCTCCCTCTCACCATACTTCACCTCCCTCTCACCACACTTCACTTCCCTCTCACTACACTTCACTTCCCTCTCACCACACTTCACCTCCCTCTCACTACACTTCCCTCTCACCACACTTCACCTCCCTCTCACCACACTTCATATCCCTCTCACTACACTTCACCTCCTTCTCACTACACTTCACCTCCCTCTCACCACACTTCACCTCCCTCTCACTACACTTCCCTCTCCCTCTCACTTCACTTCCCTCTCACTACACTTCACCTCCCTCTCACTACACTTCACCTCCCTCTCACTACACTTCCCTCTCCCTCTCACTTCACTTCCCTCTCACTACACTTCACCTCCCTCTCACTACACTTCACCTCCCTCTCACCACACTTCACCTCCCTCTCACTTCACCTCCCTCTCACCATACTTCACCTCCCTCTCACCACACTTCACTTCCCTCTCACTACACTTCACTTCCCTCTCACCACACTTCACCTCCCTCTCACTACACTTCCCTCTCACCACACTTCACCTCCCTCTCACCACACTTCATATCCCTCTCACTACACTTCACCTCCTTCTCACCATACTTCACCTCCCTCTCACTACACTTCATCTCCCTCTCACCACACTTCACCTCCCTCTCACTACACCTCACCTCCCTCTCACTACACCTCACTCTCACTACACTTCACCTCCCTCTCACCATACTTCACCTCCCTCTCACCACACTTCACCTCCCTCTCACCACACTTCATCTCCCTCTCACTACACCTCCCTCTCACTACACTTCACCTCCCTCTCACCACACTTCACCTTCCTCTCACTTCACCTCCCTCTCACTACACCTCACCTCCCTCTCACTACACCTCCCTCTCACTACACTTCCCTCTCACCACACTTCACTTCCCTCTCACTACACTTCACTTCCCTCTCACTACACTTCACCTCCCTCTCACTACACTTCATCTCCCTCTCACCACACTTCACCTCCCTCTCACTACACTTCATCTCCCTCTCACTACACTTCCCTCTCACCACACTTCACCTCCCTCTCACTACACTTCATCTCCCTCTCACTACACCTCACTCTCACTACACTTCACCTCCCTCTCACCATACTTCACCTCCCTCTCACCACACTTCACCTCCCTCTCACCACACTTCATCTCCCTCTCACTACACCTCCCTCTCACTACACTTCATCTCCCTCTCACCACACTTCACCTCCCTCTCACTACACCTCCCTCTCACTACACCTCACCTCCCTCTCACTACACCTCCCTCTCACTACACTTCCCTCTCACCACACTTCACTTCCCTCTCACTACACTTCACTTCCCTCTCACTACACTTCACCTCCCTCTCACTACACTTCATCTCCCTCTCACCACACTTCACCTCCCTCTCACTACACTTCATCTCCCTCTCACTACACTTCCCTCTCACCACACTTCACCTCCCTCTCACTACACTTCATCTCCCTCTCACTTCACCTCCCTCTCACCACACTTCACCTCCCTCTCACTTCACCTCCCTCTCACCACACTTCACCTCCCTCTCACTACACTTCATCTCCCTCTCACTACACTTCCCTCTCACCACACTTCACCTCCCTCTCACTACACTTCATCTCCCTCTCACTTCACCTCCCTCTCACCACACTTCACCTCCCTCTCACTTCACCTCCCTCTCACCACACTTCACCTCCCTCTCACTACACTTCACCTCCCTCTCACTGCACTTCACCTCCCTCTCACTACACTTCACTTCCCTCTCACTACACTTCACCTCCCTCTCACTACACTTCACCTCCCTCTCACTACACTTCACCTCACTACACTTCACCTCCCTCTCACCACACTTCACCTCCCTCTCACTACACCTCACCTCCCTCTCACTACACTTCCCTCTCACCACACTACACCTCCCTCTCACCACACTACACTTCCCTCTCACTACACTTCACTTCCCTCTCACTACACTTCCCTCTCACTACACTTCACCTCCCTCTCACTACACTTCATCTCCCTCTCACTTCACCTCCCTCTCACCACACTTCACCTCCCTCTCACTTCACCTCCCTCTCACCACACTTCACCTCCCTCTCACCACACTTCACCTCCCTCTCACTGCACTCCACCTCCCTCTCACTACACTTCACCTCCCTCTCACTACACTTCACCTCCCTCTCACTACACTTCACCTCCCTCTCACTACACTTCACCTCCCTCTCACCACACTTCACCTCCCTCTCACTACACCTCACCTCCCTCTCACTACACTTCCCTCTCACCACACTACACCTCCCTCTCACCACACTACACTTCCCTCTCACTACACTTCACTTCCCTCTCACCACACTTCATCTCCCTCTCACTACACTTCACTTCCCTCTCACTACACCTCACCTCCCTCTCACTACACTTCCCTCTCACTACACTTCATCTCCCTCTCACCACACTTCACTTCCCTCTCACCACACTTCACCTCCCTATCACCACACTTCACCTCCCTCTCACTACACCTCCCTCTCACTACACCTCACCTCCCTCTCACTTCACCTCCCTCTCACTACACTTCATCTCCCTCTCACCACACTTCACTTCCCTCTCACTACATCTCCCTATCACTATGCTTCACCTCCCTCTCACTACACCTCCCTCTCACTACACTTCACCTCCCTCTCACAGCACTTCACCTCCCTCTCACCACACTTCATCTCCCTCTCACTACACTTCACCTCCCTCTCACTACACTTCATCTCCCTCTCACTACACCTCCCTATCACTATGCTTCACCTCCCTCTCACTACACCTCCCTCTCACTACACTTCACCTCCCTCTCACCACACTTCACCTCCCTCTCACTACACTTCACCTCCCTCTCACTACACTTCAACTCCCTCTCACCACACTTCACTTCCCTCTCACTACACCTCCCTATCACTATGCTTCACCTCCCTCTCACTACACCTCCCTCTCACTACACTTCACCTCCCTCTCACTACACTTCACCTCCCTCTCACTACACTTCAACTCCCTCTCACTACACTTCACCTCCCTCTCACTACACTTCAACTCCCTCTCACTACACTTCAACTCCCTCTCACTACGCCTCCCTCTCACTACACTTCACCTCCCTCTCACTACACTTCAACTCCCTCTCACTACGCCTCCCTCTCACTACACTTCACCTCCCTCTCACTTCACCTCCCTCTCACTTCACTTCACCTCCCTCTCACTTCACTTCCCTCTCACCACACTTCATCTCCCTCTCACTACACTTCGCTACACATATAAAAATCTATTTACAGTATATAAATTCATTACCGTATAAAATGACTTACGAACGATAGCCTTTGGTATATATAAGTAATCGGTATACAGCAGGCCTTGCTAGCTAAGCTTGGCGAACCTTGACCGCGTGACCTCTAGGTGTCTAGTCAACTAGCCTCATAGGGTTTCCATAATCCTTTAGCGAAAATATAGCGATCCCTAGCGATAGTGTATTTCTAAATATAGAACTACAGTTAGAGTAATATGCAACGTACGCGATATAGCAAGCTCAGTATAACTCCGCATCCGCCCTCCACACGCGGCTTCAACACCCGCCCTCCACACTCGCCTTCCACACCCGCCCTCCACATCCAGCTTCAACACCCGCCCTCCATACTCGCCTTCCACACCCGGCCTTCTACAGCCTGCTTCCACGCCCTACCTCCACATCCACATCCGGTCTCAACACCCGCCTTACACATCCATTCATACATGTATCCATATATTTATTCTATCCATAAACATCCAATATAAAATCAACACCCAACCTACCCTAAGAACGCAATAAAATGTTCCCAACAACTACATCTCACCACGCACTCTATTTACACATATATACATACTCGTTAATGACATATCATAACTCATAGGTAGTTTATGAAATTCTAAATATATCAGGTTTAATGGGCAATTTCCGTTATGATAAATGTATTGTTAGTTCGAAATACTTATTATTACGATATTAAAACAATAAAATAATGCACATGAGTCTCGCGAATTTATTTCATTTTAGATTTACTTTTATTTAAATGATAAAAAAATAAGTGACAATTTTACAATTGACATATTATATATTTATCCATTGATATCAGTTATTGCTTACTA
>OZ038312.1:16155754-16158254 GCA_964035775.1 Osedax frankpressi | reverse complement strand
ACTACATCTACATCTACCTCTACCTCTACCTCTACCTCTACCTCTACCTCTACCTCTACCTCTACCTCTACCTCTACCTCTACATCTACCTCTACCTCTACATCTACTTCTACATCTACCACTACCTCTACCTCTACCTCTACATCTACATCTACCTCTACCTCTACCTCTACCTCTACCTCTACCTCTACATCTACATCTACATCTACATATACCTCTACCTCTACCTCTACCTCTACCTCTACCTCTACCACTACATCTACCTCTACATCTACCTCTACCTCTACCTCTACCTCTACATCTACATCTACCTCTACCTCTACCTCTACCTCTACCTCTACCACTACATCTACCTCTACCTCTACCTCTACCTCTACCTCTACCACTACATCTACCTCTACATCTACCTCTACCTCTACCTCTACCACTACATCTACATCTACCTCTACCTCTACCTCTACCTCTACCTCTACCTCTACCTCTACCTCTACCTCTACCTCTACCTCTATCTCTACATCTACCTCAACCTCTACATCTACTTCTACATCTACCTCTACCTCTACATCTACCACTACATCTACCTCTACCTCTACCTCTACCTCTACCTCTACATCTACCTCTACCTCTACCTCTACCTCTACCTCTACCTCTACCTCTACCTCTACCTCTACCTCTACCTCTACCTCTACATCTACCTCTACATCTACCTCTACCTCTACCTCTACCACTACCACTACCACTACCACTACCACATCCTCTACCTCTACCTCTACCTCTACCTCTACCTCTACCTCTACCTCTACCTCTACCTCTACCTCTACATCTACCTCTACCACTACATCTACCTCTACCTCTACATCTACATCTACCTCTACCTCTACATCTACCTCTACCTCTACCTCTACCTCTACCTCTACCTCTACCTCTACCACTACCTCTACATCTACATCTACCTCTACCTCTACCTCTACCACTACCTCTACATCTACCTCTGCCTCTACCTCTACATCTACCTCTACCACTACATCTACCTCTACCTCTACCTCTACCACTACCACTACCACTACCACTACCACTACCACTACCACATCCTCTACCTCTACCTCTACCTCTACCTCTACCTCTACCTCTACCTCTACCTCTACCTCTACATCTACCTCTACCACTACATCTACCTCTACCTCTACATCTACATCTACCTCTACCTCTACATCTACCTCTACCTCTACCTCTACCTCTACCTCTACCTCTACCTCTACCACTACCTCTACATCTACATCTACCTCTACCTCTACCTCTACCACTACCTCTACATCTACATCTACCACTACATCTACCTCTACCTCTACCTCTACCTCTACCTCTACCTCTACCTCTACCACTACCTCTACATCTACATCTACCTCTACCTCTACCTCTACCACTACCTCTACATCTACATCTACCACTACATCTACATCTACCTATTCTAGTCGTTACCATTGTCCTTGTCCTTAATCATTCTCATTCTCATTTTCATTCTAATTAATCTTAATCTTAATCTTAATCTTTATCTTAATCTTAATCTCAATCTCAATCTTAATATTATTTTAATCTTAATCTTAATCTTTATATTAATCTTAATCTTAATCTCAATCTCAATCTTAATATTATTTTAATCTTAATCTTAATCTTAATCTTAATTTTAATCTTAATATTAATCTTAATCTTAATATTAATCCTAATATTAATATTAATCCTAATATTAATATTAATCCTAATCTTAATATTAATCGTAATCATAATCGTAAAGGTAATCTTAATATAATAATAATTATTATTTTTGATTTATAACGGATTATTGAAATCAAACATGAATTTAATGACAGTGTTTAAGTAAAGCTTAAGTTAAGCTTAAGTAAATTATCATAATAATTACACTTACTGACATACTTTTTGTTAAACGCACTAAAAATATATGTCTTAGGGTGTCATATTTGCAGCTTTATTGGCATTCTATGTTGTGGTCGTACTTATCATGGAATACTCTTCTGTTTTTACCGTTTATCTATAGAATCAGAAACTCTGTAGTCGTTTAACATTTAACATATGTGATTTATATACTAATATGTATATACTAATAGTAATGTGGATATCGAGAGCACATAAATAATGTAAAGATTATAAATAAAGAATCCTCAAGGATTATTTATTTATAAATCTTTTCATTGTCTATTATAATTATGAAATTATGAAAATATATATATATAAATATTAATAAACGAGGATTACTGATTCAAAAAATTGGGTTTACGCGTTTAACACTAATACGTCGTGTTGACTAACATAAAGTAAACCATAGAATGTACTCAAACTCGATAAGTAAGTGTATTCCATTAACTATTATATAGAGTACATTGTCACTCCAGGCTACATTTCATTAACTCTCTACTAATAATGACTTGGTAGAAACTTAAAACATTAAGAAGCTTTAAACTTTCTCCCGTTATTTGTCCCGTTA
>OZ038312.1:16143254-16148254 GCA_964035775.1 Osedax frankpressi | reverse complement strand
ATGATATATTTATACGAATTAATACAATTGTAAATTTATTATTTTCAAAATCTTACTAAAAATTAAATGTAAAATTTGCTTCTTATTAATCTTCAAAATATCGTAGGAAATAATCGCAGATCCGAAATATACAATTTTCTTTAAAATATTTGGATAGAAAAGTACATCATATGTGTCTTATACGCAGTGCAAGTGAAATAGAAATATTAATATACGCTACATACTTAGTGTATTATTATACTTTCTTCTTTTACACTTTTGTAAAATATCTTTCTTACATTATGAACAACGCATGCCTTTGAAAGGTTAAACAATATTTCATGATCTATAATTCTCCCTATCCCTCTCCCTCTCACTCTGAATTTCCATCTCCCTCCCCATCTCCCTCTCCCTCTCCCTATGCATTTCCCTATACCTCTCCCTCTGCATTTCCCTCACCCTCTCCCTCTCTCACTCCCTCCCTATGTCCCTCTACCCCTTCCTCTCACTATTACTCTCCCTTTGCATTTTCCTCTCCCTCTCCCTCTCCCTCTCCCTCTCCCTCTCCCTCTCCCTCTCCCTCTCCCTCTCCCTCTCGCTATCACTCTCCCTTTGCATTTTCCTCTCCCTCTCCCTCTCCCTCTGCATTTCCCTCTCCCTCTCCCTCTACCTCTCCCTCTCCATCTCACTTTCTCTCTCCCTCTGTCCTATCTGCTCTATCTAACTAGTGACCTCAACATATACCATATTAAATATTCCCATGAGTGGGGAGAAATCGACCATATGACGCGTGGGAGTAATGGAGAATCAAATAGGTCTAAAGCACGATTCATATAAATATATATATATATATATATATATATATATGTGTATATATGTGTGTGTGTGTGTGTGTGTGTGTGTGTGTGTGTGTGTGTGTCTGTGTGTGTGTCTGTGTGTGTGTGTGTGTGGATGTGTGTGTGTGTGTGTGTGTGTGTGTGTGTGTGTGTGTGTGTGTGTGGATGTGGGAGCATGTAACGTAATGGTATAGGTCTATCAAATATAGTTTATTTAATATGGTCTAGACCATTGAGAGTATTATATATATATATATATATATATATATATGTGTGTGTGTGTGTGTGTGTGTGTGTGTGTGTGTGTGCGCGCGCATATATGCAAGTATGCTCAGATCTACACACACTTGCATACGTATATGTAAATACGATTATTCACGTGTTATATATGTTAAATTTAAAATATTTTCTTTTTTATAAAACTTTACAAAGTTTAATATTAAATCCTATTTTTAATTACAAAAAAGATAATACAAATATAATGCATGAAAATAATTCCACTTATATTAATATTTAAACGAATATAATACCACGTACTACCAAAGCCCCTTATATGTGGGGATTTTGTACCGCATGGATCTCTATGGTGTGGGGTTAGAAGCATTATATGATAGAAAATATCGCTTATATATATTGCCCTGATATTATATCTGATATAGGTATATTTACTGATTTTTTAATAAAAACCTGCTAATATAAACGAAATTCTGGAAAGAAATTTTGCTACGAACACACTGAATACACACTGAGTACACACTGAGTACACACTGAGTACACACTGAGTACACACTGAGTACTCACTGAAAACTCACTGAATACTCACTGAATACACAGTGAATACACACTGAGTACACACTGAATACACACTGAGTACACACTGAATACACACTGATTACTCACTGAATACTCACTGAATACACAGTGAATACACACTGAATACTCACTGAATACACACTAAGTACTCACTGAATACACACTAAATACACACTGAGTACATACCGAATACTCAATGAATACACACTAAATATTCACTGAATACACACTAAATACACACTGAATACACACTGAATACACACTGAATACTCACTGAATACATACTGAATACACACTGAATACACACTGAATACACACTTAATACAAACTGAATACACACTGAATACTCACTGAATACTCACTGAATACACACTGAATACAAACTGAATACAAACTGAATACTCACTGAGTACACACTGAATACACACTGAATACTCACTGAATACACACTGAATACACACTGAATACTCACTGAATACTCACTGAATACACACTGAATACACAGTGAATACACACTGAATACACACTGAATACACACTGATAACACACTGAGTACACACTGAATACACACTGATAACATACTGAATACTCACTGAATACACACTGAGTACATACTGAATACACACTGAATACATACTGAATACACACTGAATATACACTGAATACACAGTGAATACACACTCAATACTCACTGAGTACACACTGAGTACACACTGAATACACACTGAATACACACTGAATACACACTGAATACACACTGAATACAAACTGAATACACACTGAATACAAACTGAATACTCACTGAGTACACACTGGGTATACACTGAATACACACTGAAAACTCACTGAATACACACTGAATACACACTGAATACTCACTGAATACTCACTGAATACTCTCTGAATACACAGTGAATACACACTGAATACACACTGAATACTCACTGAATACACACTGAATACACACTGAATATAAACTGAATACACATTGAATACTCACTGAATACACACTGAATACACACTGATAACACACTGAATACTCACTGAATACACACTGAGTATATACTGAATACACACTGAATACACACTGAATACTGACTGAATACACACTGAATACACACTGAATACACACTGAATACACACTGAATACACACTGAATACACACTGAATACACACTGAATACACAGTGAATACACACTGAATACACAGTGCATATACAGTGAATACTCACTGAATACACACTGAATACTCACTGAATACACACTGAATACTCACTGAATACACACTGAATACTCACTGAATACACACTGAATACACACTGAATACTCACTGAATACTCACTGAATACTCACTGAATACGCACTGAATACGCACTGAATACTCACTGAATACTCACTGAATACTCACTGAATACACACTGAATACGCACTGAATACACAATGAATACTCACTGAATACACACTGAATACAAATGACTTATGTTGTGTATGAATTGTGTAATACATGACAGAGAATTCCATATTAGATTGTTTACTCTACTTTTAGGAAATATATATATATATATATATATATATATATATATATATATATATATATACTGCTGGTAGTGACTAATTGTTAGTGATGAGTCATCGACCTCTCGGTAGACTCAATATCTGCCGTTTCATAAACGACTATTCGTTGTCACGTGATCTGCTCATAATACCTCACCGGGCGATAATCGAATACACGATTCTCAGTCCGATCCCTAGTATAAATACGCCCCATTTTCCGCGGATACGCCTCTCAATAATAAACCACGCCTTCTCTCATCTGACATGCAATACTCTCCGAAACCAATCCCATCTCTATGCCGCATCTCCTCATTCCCAGGGATCACGACAACAATATACTAATCAGGTCACGCGACTTTTAATATCGATGGCTAAATCGACCCAATTAAAATATGAACGTGATGAATAATGATAATAGGATATCAGAGATTTAAATAATAGATTGCATGATAAAGTAATGTCCTCGAAGGGATATATATCGCTGTTATGCAGTTGGGAAATGTCTAAGGGAAGGTGTATAAGGAAGGTGTATAAGGAAGGTACGTAAGGAAGGTGTGAAAGGAAGGCGTATAAGGAAGGTGTGTAAGGAAGGTGTGTAAGGAAGGTGTATAATGAAGGTGTAAGGAAGGTGTAAGGAAGGTGTGTAAGGAAGGTATGTAAGGAAGGTATGTAAGGAAGGTGTGTAAGGAAGGTGTAAGGAAGGTGTGTAAGGAAGGTGTGTGAGGAAGGTGTATAAGGAAGGTGTAAGGAAGGTGTGTAAGGAAGGTGTAAGGAAGGTGTATAAGGAAGGCGTATAAGGAAGGTGGGTAAGGAAGGTGTATAAGGAAGGTGTGTAAGGAAGGTGTGTAAGGAAGGTGTGTAAGGAAGGTGTATAAGGAAGGTGTAAGGAAGGTGTGTAAGGAAGGTGTAAGGAAGGTGTGTAAGGAAGGTGTGTAAGGAAGGTGTAAGGAAGGTGTGTAAGGAAGGTGGGTAAGGAAGGTGTGTAAGGAAGGTGTATAATGAAGGTGTAAGGAAGGTGTAAGGAAGGTGTGTAAGGAAGGTATGTAAGGAAGGTATGTAAGGAAGGTGTGTAAGGAAGGTGTAAGGAAGGTGTGTAAGGAAGGTGTGTAAGGAAGGTGTATAAGGAAGGTGTAAGGAAGGTGTGTAAGGAAGGTGTAAGGAAGGTGTGTAAGGAAGGCGTATAAGGAAGGTGGGTAAGGAAGGTGTATAAGGAAGGTGTGTAAGGAAGGTGTGTAAGGAAGGTGTGTAAGGAAGGTGTATAAGGAAGGTGTAAGGAAGGTGTGTAAGGAAGGTGTAAGGAAGGTGTGTAAGGAAGGTGTGTAAGGAAGGTGTGTAAGGAAGGTGTAAGGAAGGTGTGTAAGGAAGGTGGGTAAGGAAGGTGTGTAAGGAAGGTGTGTAAGGAAGGTGTGTAAGGAAGGTGTATAAGGAAGGTGTAAGGAAGGTGTGTAAGGAAGGTGTAAGGAAGGTGTGTAAGGAAGGTGTAAGGAAGGTGTGTAAGGAAGGTGGGTAAGGAAGGTGTATAAGGAAGGTGTGTAAGGAAGGTGTGTAAGGAAGGTGGGTAAGGAAGGTGTGTAAGGAAGGTGTATAAGGAAGGTGTAAGGAAGGTGTATAAGGAAGGTGTAAGGAAGGTGTGTAAGGAAGGTGTATAAGGAAGGTGTAAGGAAGGTGGGTAAGGAAGGTGTGTAAGGAAGGTGTGTAAGGAAGGTGTGTAAGGAAGGTGTATAAGGAAGGTGTAAGGAAGGTGTGTAAGGAAGGTGTAAGGAAGGTGTGTAAGGAAGGCGTATAAGGAAGGTGGGTAAGGAAGGTGTATAAGGAAGGT